>OX451216.1:38926276-39256173 GCA_949628195.1 Phasia obesa | reverse complement strand
AACAAGATTAACGTGAGTACCTGCCTACTCGGCCTAACCTCACGCTGGTCTTACCACCGAGTGAAACTTAGGCGTAGACTAGCGCCCCCATTGTGTAGTATAACAACACTTTACGATTGCCACCAATCTCTTTTTGTGTGTGATACAATGAGTAGCAATTTATATAATATGGCAAGCTTTTCCAAGGCAAGCCTAGATCCACATTATAACCGATTGCTTAGGGGTATGGAGACTATCCAAACTCCGTCTGGTGAGAGTGCAACAGCACACTTGATCGACCTTGCACCTTACCTACATAAATCGATCTTAAACCACAACCACCACGTGTACCCCCGAAAGGGACCTCACCAATAACCGGTCACAGAGAGGATAGGCTCTCTGTGGGGTAACCGATTCCCGTGGTACCAATCCTTTGGGCACTGGTCGGGCCTCGAATAGGACCCGCAATGTTTATCGCAGACCTTTTCTTCCAGATTTAGGCTCTAGAAACCCTAGCGTCTGGTGCCCCTATTTTCCCCGAGTGAACCGCGTCAAAGCATTTGCCATATTCCTGCAGTGACAATTGGAACCCCCGGGGGTATGTATACAGAGAATAAGATATATTAAGCCTTACTTTAACCATTTATTTATATGGAAAAAATACTATTAACTCTTAGGAGTAGTGTGGATACAAGCTTAAGCTGATAAAATTATCTATTTGAAAATAATATATCAATTTAAAACACCCTGTTTAAAAGTATATTTATGTTGAAGCTATAAACCTTACTCTTTTTATAAATTTTTTATTTTAATTATCTTTCAACTACGAATACAATGTATTTAATAACTTCCACCTTAAAGACCACTTAATATCAAAGCCAAACAATTTATATTTTTTTTTTCTTATCATTGTAGCATAGTTTGTTACATCTTGCCGGCTATGCTGATATTGATAATAGGTTTTTTGCTGAAGACCACAATGAGTTAATTTAAGTCTAGTTAGAAATCAGAATTACCTGCTGTCTCGCTGCTCTGTGTTTTCTTTCATATAAATTATTTAAAGTTGGTTATATACTTTGTACAAGTATTTATGTTACGTTATATTTATCATAATGAATTTCGAAAAAAAAGTTTTGACTCAAATAATTATTTATGTAAATGACAAACAATTTGCAATACTGTTGAATTAATTATGAAAATCATTTTTAATAACAGTCACAGTGTCAGATATACGCATATGTTTTTGTTACAAATTATGGTAATTATTAATAGATTCGATAAACTTTCAAAACGTCATAGAAAAACATGTTATTACACATGACGTATTATTTACATTACAAATTTTTTAATAACCTGTATTTTGAATTGATTAAGCAGGTATAAGTACGTCATGTTCTTAGTCATTTAGTGACAAAAATTAAAAAATCTTTCGAGCAATTCTACTGTTAGCGAACATCAAGACTAATATTAAGAAATTAAAACTTTTAAAGTTTTATACCCTGTAGCGCTGTTGTCGATGTATAATTTTTTTAAGAGAAATATCATCAACTGATTATTAATTTTAATATCTTAACCTGTTATGCACCTTATTTATGATAATTTAAATATAACTCACGCATTAGATTAGTATTATATTTGCTAACAATCTACATCTGAAGGTTGGAAAATGTTTATGTGTGGAGAAGAAAATATTTTCAATTTGATGTTGATTAATTAGTTGGAAGTATAAATGCAAGAGAACACTTATTACCACTTTTTTCAAAACTGAAATGAACTTCTATATTTTAAGTATATCGCAGCCTTTAAACTAATTGGGCAAGGTTGTACAAGCTATCAGTAAATAAAAACCTTATCACTTAGCACCTCTTGTGATATCACAACAAGAAATGTTGGTGATTGTTACCTTATCCTGAAACAAAATAATTTATGCCTCTTAAACCACAGTTCGAAAAATCTCGCAGGTATCAGTGCGATTAATACATTCATTAGAACGAATACCGTTCAAAACATATGCGTTCTGTACCCAAAGTGTAAAAACGTAACTCTATTGCTTGCGCTGCACTGTCTGTCCATCTGTACGCCTATCCGCGCCTTCTATCTATGGAACCGTAAGGAACAGCCTCTTGAAATTTTCACAGAAGGTGTATTAATATGACACTTTAACAAATAGTAACAATTAACGGGTGTTCCTACAATGACATGATTTGCTGCTATAACGATTGCTAAAAATTAAAGGGTTTTCCGACAGTGACATGTTTTGTACGTATATGGACTTATTGTTTGAACCGTAATAGGTAGACTATTGATATTATCAAAGAGAGAGTGTATTACCATGACCGCTATAACAATAATTACTAAAATTTAAAGGGTGTGCCGTAGTGCCGCGATTTTCATTTTCATTTTAAAGATTTTTCTGAAAGTGACACATATTTACGTATCTAGCCTTATTTTTGAACCGTCCCGCAGTGGAAAAAAATCAAAAAGAAACTTTCGAATTTATCAATAAAATACACATATATGAAAACTGAGACTCCCACGATTCCAGAGGTGATTTGGTTTTTCATGTGTAACTTGATAGTATATTTTTCCTGACATTTAAATTGGTTATACGATCTACAAATGTTTTAAATGAAAATTGGCAAAGCTATTATTTTAATTGGTAACTATTCGATAATCGATTGCTGTAAATCTTTGTTCTTCAGGTAAAAAATTTTTTTTCTTTTTTTGATTAAAATCCAAAGAAGTTAAGTCTGCTCATTTAACTTATAAGGGGTGATCCATTTCGAAATTACCTACTTTTTTAAAGAAAAACAAAACACAGAAAATTCAAATTTAATGGAGAATGTTTATTATCATTTGAAAAAACATTCTTTGGCATTTATTTTTTGAAGATTATGTCTAAAAAATGTTGGGCGTTGCTACGTCGCAGATGGTCCATCCGTTGAGTCCAATTTTCGATTACTCGTTCGACTGGTAACTGGCGAATGACACGCGTGATTTTTTCCTCCAAGACCTGAATCGAACCGGGTTTATCCGCATAAACTTTAGACTTTACATATCCCCACAGGAAAAAGTCTAACGGTGAAAACGTGAAATTATGTGCCAACCGAAATGTTCTCTCAATAAATCCATTGATACGGGAGGTGGCGCTGTCTTGCTGAAACCGAATGTCGCCGAAATCACGAGCTTCAATTTTAGGCATTAAATAGTCGGTTATCATGGCACGATAACGGTCGCCATTGATGGTTACGTTCGCACCTTTATCATTTTTAAAGAAATATGGAAAATTAAATTAATAGAGAAAGAAGATAAATGCCCTTATGCAAAAGAAATAAAGTCTACATCAAGTCTACTATAAAACAAAATATATATGAAAATTTTGTCTTAAAGTACACTTCAAGTAGACTTTATTTCTTTTGCATAAGGGTAAAAATCTTCTAAGTTTAACATAAAGTGTGTGACAATTGAATAGAGATTTTTTTTGAAAATTCCATTTCGTAATTTTAGTTTTTGTTGCTATTTAAACAAAGTTTTTATTGTATTGTCTGTCAGCCACTGTATGTAAACTTTAGACGATTTTATCTGCTCTAAAAATAGTATTTGGTCTTTGTTTTTTAAAATATAAAAATAATATATAAATATTTTAAAAACTTACAAGCTTTTAATGCTTGTAAGTTTAAGTTAATCTTAAATATATCAATCTCTATGTCAGTTAAAATACCAAAATAAATAATTAACCACACATAAGAAATATTATTTTATTTTAAAATGTAACACCAATATATAAGATTTCAATCAAACTCAACTACAAGCGATCATTTAGCGCCAAAGTAAAAGCTTATCGCATAATGGCATCAAATTCAGAAACTGTAATTAAATTTCATTAAATCTGGCAAATAAATATAAAACATATGGCAAATAATTGGTGTTACAACATTTGTCATGTATTATATAAATACGTACTTCAACTTCGCATAAAGATTGAATTTTATTTTTTCTTCTAATATTTATTACAGTGGAAATTTTTGAAAAAAAAAATCACACTGTGCAATTTGATATGATGCAATTTGTTGTTATGATTACAATTATTATATATGACTATTTTGAAATGACAGCTTAGTTATGTGAGTAAAAAATCTATTTGTATTTATTATTCTGAAAACAGATGGTGTTTTAAGTTGTCTAGAATTTGTAGTGGCAGTAGTAGAAACAGCTGACGCGTTAGAAATGCATTTAATAACTGGTGGCGACTAAGTTGTTTGTATTTTTTATTCACATTTTATATGAAACAAAAAACTGCATTTAATAAACTAATTGATTGATTTAATGCGTGTCAAGAGCAGAAATATAGGTAATTATTTAGCGGCTGAAATAAGAAATTAATTAAATTTACATTTTAAAACACTGCGATAAGTAGTTAGGCATTTAATATTGAAATGACATAAACCACACGTTTTTTTTTTTGTTCTCTTTTTAATTAAAGAGTAAATTCAAAGTGACAGGTGACATTAATAGTTCGAATAAAAAAGACAAGGTTTATAATACTGTCATGTACAGTGATACAGCTTTCAAAGGTCATCTATATATGATGTAGAAAACAAAAAGTGGAAATCTTTTTTATTTTAACTTTTTCATTGATTCAAAACATTCCATATGACCATTGTTGTAAAATCCTTTGAGATATCAAAAAATTTCAACATGAAACATTCCTTCATTCATTTTACCATGTGACCATTTTTGGTTAGAATATTTTTAAAACTTTAAAATTCCATACTCCTCCCCACAGACTTTAAAAGTTAACAAACCACCTTACTTACCAGACAAACATCCAACAATTCAACACACCGGCCATCCACTCCACTCCACCACCACCAACAACAACACCAACAGTCAAATCAACCATTCAGCAGTTTAGTCAGTCATGAAGTTATACATGCGTATACATTCTTTTCCTCCTTAGATATAATTTATGTAATTAAATTTTTGTTTTGTTTCATTTTTTTAGTTTATTTAATTTTACTTTCTTGATTTCCAACATATTAACAATTGTTTGCAAGCGTAATGTGCGATAATAATACATATAAAATTGCGTTTACACTAGCAGTAATTTGTTGTACTTATATAAGAGTTATTTTCACCAAGAATATGTTAATTGCTACAATTAAAAAACACTAAAAAACCTTTCAATACATTTACTCTGATAGCTTTCCTAAACACTGTGTGAAAACCCCAGATGAGTTTTTTTCAGATCAAAATTATCTAGGCAAAATGAAAATCTAACAAGATGATACTTGCAGACCTGGAAGAAATCGAGACGGTGCCACACATTGTGTGGGAGTGTCCAGTATAAGACCTAGAAGCACACGCAGAAAGTTTTTAAATGTGGATGCCTTGGACAAATGCTAGAAATTACTAGAGACTCCGTGATGAGAAAGAACGCCGACAGTTACTAGTCGACAGTCTGAAATCACTAAAGTAAAGAGTAAAGGCTGGTAATAGCACGAGGCTCAATGGAAGTAAAGTTGGCGTAAATTACTAGTGGGTACCTATAATGATTGAGGACGGAAGTGGTCTGTTGCGATATTCCCCCTACATTAATATCGGGTGTTTAATATTAAGGGCCGATGTTGATTGTGAACCACATCTAAATTTCAAGTTTTTTCTGCATTTAATTTGACATTTCTCAATTTCAGACTAACTCAATTTGAACCATGGAAAGATGCACAATCGAGCAACGCGTTGAAGTTATTCAGGCTTATTATAAAAATGGGCGTTCAAATCAAAATGCATATCGTGATTATCATCTTTAGAGATGAGGCACATTTCAACCTCAGTAGATTCGTCTATAACCAGAATTGCCGCATTTGGACGAATGATAATCAAAGAGTGATTGTCGAAAAACCAATGCACCCACAAAGAGTGACTGTTTGGTGCGGTTTATGGGCTTCGCTATCGTGAGATGATAACGACTTTTTATGGCCCGAATTGGAAGATATGGATGTGGGCGATGTATAGTTTCAACAGGACGGTGCCACTTGTCACATACCTCTTTTGCGCGACAAATTCAATGACCGTGTTATCTCACGTGGTGGCGATGTCGATTGGTCATGTGATTTGACAACGATGGACTTCTTTCTTTGGAGTTATTTGAAAGAAAAGGTGTACGTCGATAAGCCAGCAACAATTCAAGAGCTAAAGAATAAGATAATTCAGCACATTAACGGAATAAAACCTCAATTATGCCTCAGCGTCATCGCAAGTTTGGAGCATCGGATGGAGGTGTGCCACCGAAATTGCGGCGGCCATTTGGACGATATTTTGTTCCATACATAATTGAACCATACCAATATTATTAAAATAAAACGAAATGACAATTATTTCCTAAATAATTCCTGTTTTGTTCAAAATCAACATCGGCCACTTTATATTGGGTGATTTTTTTGGCAACACTGTTTTCCGCAGCTCAGCTGTTTTCGTGAAACAATTTACTGTTCAATATCTTCATTTAACTCTATAATTTAACCATGAATCGCACAACGCTTGCAGATTATTGAATTTTATTATCAAAATTCATGCTGGGTTAAAAAAGTGCATCGTCCACTTCTTCCATTTTATTAGCAGTAGGGGCGACCTTTTGAGGCGGCCAGAAGCATTGCAAGATCTGCCAATGCATTCCGAAAAATTAAGTTTTTGGTGTGAATTATGGGCCCGTGGCATCATTCGACCATAGATTTTCAAAGACGACGAAGGCTGGAACGTTACTGTAAATGCCGAGCGCCACCGTACTACGATTACAAATTTTTGTTGTTGTCCTTGATTCAAGAACTGGACTTGGCTAACATGTGGTTTCAACAAGACGGTGCTTCATTCTAACAGCACGCGAAATTGAGAGGAGAGTTCGGTGAACAGTTTATTTCACTTTGGGGCTGGCGGTGTAGATCGTGCGATCTAACGCCTTTATTCTATTTTTGTGGAGATATGTTAAGACTCATATCTATAGGGACAAGGTCACAACGGTTGACGCACCGAAAGGCAATATTGAAGAATTTATTCGTGAAATGGAGAAAATTGGACCCAGCCTGTGAAACTTTTGAGTCGTAGCCGCGGTGAGCATTTACATCAATTTTAAACATTGTAGATCGTTCTATTGACTCAAACAAAAATTTCATACATTTTTCTTAATTTTATGTCTTTTTTAACGGTAGCATATGTAGTATAGGTAAAGTACAGTAAGGTACGGAATTTCAAGGGATTTATACGTTTTAAGGTCTCCTGCATCCATTTTACCTATTGTCACAATAATGTATGTGTGTGTATACCTCATGGAATCAAATGTTTTTTGATGGATACATATGTATATTTAAATCAAAAATTATTAGGGGTGTAAATTAACTAATCATTCCCGATTGCACATACTAAATTGCATGCTAATATGCTAAACAAGGATGATTTGTAGAGACTCTAGAAAAATACACAGACATCATCAAAATAACTACAAAAAATTCAGAAGACCTCAAAACGCAAAAATCCGTGGAAATCGCTACATCGATTTTTTTCAGGATTACTCTAGTTTACCTATACTACGTATGATCAAGTAAAAAATTAAAACTATATTATACCAAGCCTGATTTTATCTATACAACTTTTAAAAATATACTTAATCGCTATTTTCAACTGGAAAAGCCTCTTACTTTAAACGTAAGAGTATCATTTAACCTTCAGTGTGACTGCTCCAATTTCAAGTCATGATCTTTATATGGCTGATTTGTGGATTTTTTTTTTCATACGAATATAAATAAGGACAAGGCGCTAACGCTGATGTTTATCGATATGGTAAAATTGTGTAGAACAAGAACGCCAGATCTCTCGTAAAGTTAAACTCAAGCAAAGAAAAAATGTCAAGTCATATGACAATTTGAGCATGATATAAAACCAATTGTTATCGCTTGTCAGGCGTCAGTAACAAGTTGCAAAACATGTTGAACTCGCAACAAAAAAAAAAAAACAAAAAAAGAGAAATAAATAAAAACGAAAGAACAACAACTTGCTTTGGAATATGAAACAAAAACAATGTTCAATAAATGCACCTTAATAACCACACCCATACACACAATTATAAAATAACAGCATCACATATGGAACACAAACCTTTATGGAATATAAATATATTTAAATGCCATTAAAAAAGAATCATACCATAGCGTTTCATATTCGTATTACTCCAGAGCATACAAACCACACATTGCACACACTTTACAACCCAAAATGGAAAAATGATTTTATTTTATTTTTTTTGCTAAATTAGTGATCGCCTAAATACAGTGGGCATGATTTAAGTTTTAAAATCACAAATTTTATACTAAAACTTTCTTTTCATTAACACCAACTATTTAATTTATTCGCCATGAAATTGTTGTTGCACCTTATTCCATAATTCTGATATTTACTCAGCCCACTGTATAGCATTGATGTAAAAACATTTCTGCTTCGCAGTCCTCTGCAGTTAAGTAGAGTTTAGTTTAGTTCAGTTCAGTTCATTTCAGTTTACTTCATATTCATCTCAGTTATGTTTATGTACTTTTGTTTCCATACAGTCATATTTAAAACACTTTAATGTCGGCGCATACTACAGCACTTATATGAATATTTTCAAACTCCCATCATTTCCATTTATGTCTTTAATAAAGGAGTAGATGCCCTTTTTTCTGCCACGTTTAAGCCATTAACCAATCGACCAACAAACAAAGCTTTAACATATGGTTCACTTACGTTTTGCTAAACTGGCACAAAGATCTCTTATTATAACCTTGTGCTTTACAAAACATACTCGACGTCTGTCGTTGTTTGTATAAATATCCATTCTTCCGCCTGTTCATATGTATGTCTGGCGTAGAGACGGTCTGTTACTGATCATTTTGTCTCTGATAACGAGTAAAAGAACGTGCGTATGCATGCATAGTTATATATTTTTAAAAGCGTTAAAAAAAGAGCATTTTATGCATTGCATTGGCCCAAGTTGACTGGTAGACCTGTTGGTGGAAATAGTTTATGCTTCTTTATTACCAAATTTGGTTACATTGCCAACATATTTTCGGAGACAATCGATCTGTTGTAGTTGATAATGGTTAAAGTAGTTAGTGACTTGTTGTTGTGTAAGCAAACAGGCAATAGCCATGGGACAGAAAAAAACATCATTGTTGTAAGCAGTTTTGTCTGTGTCGGTTTTAGCACGTTCATCACGCTTTTATAACCAGTGCAGTAGTTGAGAAAATTGTTTGAAACTTCTATATCATTCTCTTTAAACAATAATCATATGAAGTGTTCAAAGTATAAGGCCCATTTCCACAAAAAATATTTTCGATTTACATATGTAAGTTTATTACTAAGTTATCTCTAAGAATACTACAATGTTTCGCTTTTTAAACAAGCGGAAAAAAAGATTTTTTAAAGATGAAAAGTGCTGGGCTTGTGGTAATTAAAATAGTAGCCCAGAAATATCCCTCAGGTAAATGATGTTTAATGTTCTGATAGCTATGTACTGAAAAACTTACAACTGTGTAAAATTGTCTAGTCTAAAATCTTCAATTAATTTAAGTTTATTAGAAATTAATACCATATATGAAGTGCGTCCTAAGTTCAATCATGATTGACTAAAAATGTGAGAAAACGATTACTTTTCTAGAAATTTACAACTCTGTAGGCGGTTGAGATGAAGATGAACTGGTGCAGGAGTTGGTGGAAGAGAGCTATCACTACTCTCTATTAGTTTTTATATTTTGTTATCATAAATTCGGGGAATTGAATATTTTGTACACAAATCTATAGTTTCGTGTGATGACATTCTAACCCAATTCAATGACTAATATTTTTGTAATTTAACCTTCCTTTCGTTTTTTTTTTTAATTTTCTTTTGAAAATATGGGGCATTTTAAACTTTATAATTAATTTGCAACATATGATATTATATTTTTTTTTTGCTTTAGGTCATTTTCGGTGTTAATAATAAAAATGCCATTATTGTTTTTTCTATTCATTACTGTTTAAGTTTTAATATAATCCCATATATTTTTCATATCTTCGCTATTCATCTACAGAGAAATATTTTAAATATACCAAACAAATTAGAAAACATTGTCGCATTTTTTAAAAAAATAGACTTAAAAAAAATATAATTTCAATTACGCGTACATTCTACACAGTAAACATTTGTCTACTAAGAACTGTATGGATCATGGTTTTTACTAATAATATTTCTCAAAATTTTATATTTTAGTCGATTTTTTTTTATTTTAATTTAACTTTTTATATTGTAATGTTCCTTTGTAGGAAAATAATTAAAAAAATCAAAACTTAAGACTTAAGACACATAAAAGGTTGTTGTTTTTTCTAATTTCGGTTGGATATCGAAACAGAATACTATCTTTATGAGTCCTTCTTGGTAGTCCGATTGGTAGTTTACGACTACCTTACCTTAGCTTACCTACCTTCTTCCTTATCACGAAGTAATTGCTAGCATTTGCCTAAGGCTTAGATCTCATATGGCATTTGCCTAAGGCTTAGATCTCATATGGCATCGAAATGTAACACGTGTCTTCCCCTCATCCTTACCCTTAATCTAGCCACCGTTGAACATTTAAACACAATGTTCATTACCATGTATACCTCTTCCAGGAAAAAAAGTAGATGGTCAGATGACATTTGAAGTATCCATGCCACTAACATAGTTATCTTAAGCCTTTTTTTGATTAGATCCCAGCATCTTTAGAAATTAACCCGTCTAAGTTAGTGTTGTGATTAGTAATGTGCTAGTCTATCAGTATGGGGTAGTGGGTTCGATCATTTAAAATATGGCAAGAAGACCACAACGATGCTTGTATATAAGTAAGTAATAGGTCATGATGTGCATTTCCAGTACATTGGCTAACATTACATACATATTAAATGTGGATGATATGGGGTTCTTAGTCTTAGACAAATGTTGGGAATGTGTTGAGGACAAGGGTCCTCAGTTATCAGTCGACAGATGAGAGTAAAAGGCTAATGACAGCAAGAACTTCTAATGAAAGTAAGTTAGTCGTATGTTACCAATCGGGTACCTGAAATCATTGTGGAACGAGGAGGGTCAGAAAATTACCCATAGAGTTAATGGTCTGCTACAATATTCCCCCTACCAAACAATAATAGCCCGCCCACTTCTTAAGCGATAATCGTGTCCATCTCTTACGGCCAATAAAAACCGGAGTATCTGCAGAGACTGACCTCTTCACCTCTTGCCAGGCTTTTTTGTTCAATGGTTTTCTCAAAATTAAAATTCTTCTAAATTTTCAATAAAAGAAAAAAGATGTTGACCCACTCAGAACTCCATACCAAGAGGTAAGTCTTTATTAAAATTGAAGATCAACTGGGATCGAGAGTACAATCGACTAGATAAAGTCAAATCTATCTAAAAATTATTAAATTTGCATGGACGAGCTTATCATACTTATCATGCATTATTATGGAAAAAATCCATGAAATTGTAAACCTGTTGTCTTCGAACATTGCTTTTTCTTAAAATGTTTCGTAAAAATCTATATTTTTGGCTTATTTGTTTTTAAGGAGAGAGAAATTTTACAAACCACTGTAATTACTTATTTCATAACATAAGAAATCTACTTTAATGCATAACTTGCAAGGACGATACACTTCTTTTATATTTATGGCCATATTTTTAAGTTCCCCTCATTACGCAGTTCAAAACAAAAGACTTAAGAAACGAACGTGATAGATTTGGTAGATACATACAATTAAATTATTGATTATTGTGTTGTGAAAAAGTTTTACGCTTTTATTTCATTCCTCTTATAACTCGACTCTAACTACGCTACTGCTTTCGAACCTACAATTATCTTTACTTTAAGCCAAAGTTCAATACATATGCTTTTAAAAAGTTTTCCTAAAACAAAAGCCAACTGAAAACAGAAACACACATGCAAAGAAAGCGTGTTACTTTAAGGTTTTCTTTTTACCGCCTTTAGCGCTACTGAACATTTAAATGATTCCCTAGACGTGAAAGAACAGGAACATCATCATATTCTTGTTGAAATATATTTAGGCTTCTGGTCCGGCAAACATATTTAAAGCGATCGATAAGCAATCAATGCATTATTTTACGTTCTTTTCATATTACCTACAATACCATTCCAAAATATAAACTAAAACATAAGGAGTAAACTCCTCACATACACTTCGACTTCATTTAGGCACAAAAAGTAAAAAAAAAATTAAAAATTTAATTTTTGTAAAAATGTAAGCAATAAATTCGTAGCTCTAATTTTTTCTTTTTTTTTTTTGAAACATTTTGAAAAAGCTTTTCCTTTGGTTGAGAATGCGCTTTATTCTTTTTGATCCTTTTTGCATTTTGTGTATTCAAGCAAACAAAATTTATGCACGTTAGTTTGGCAGTTTTCCTGGAATATCAATGTGATCAATCTCATTTTTTGTTGCTTCTTTCTTTAGTTTTATTTCATTGTTTTTGTATTTTAGTGGCTGTTTTTAACTGATTGCATATTTTTATATAAATAAGAACCTTTTTAATGTTTTATATTTACGAGGGCAGAGCTTTAAAGGTTTTTTTTTTTTTGGCGCGAGAAGTAACAGTTTTGCCTCTTTAATTATTTTCCTAAAGAAATTCCTCTTTAATTATTTTCCTAAAAAAAATTTTTACTTTGCGAACATGAAATAAGCGATTAAAAATACTTTAATTTGCCCAAGCTTTTATATTTAATAGAATACAATTTCTTTTCTTAATTAAACTTTGTAAAATTACTCTTACTTTATTAAAGTATGGACTTTTCGCTTTAACTAACTACATACATAAAAAATTTGTATGAAAAAGTCATGAAAAAATATTGCAGAAGTAGTACTCTGTTTTTACTGTGGAAAAACATGAAATGTGTCTGGCAATATTTTATCAAAACTGCGAAATAAAGCAAATGAGCATTATTTCATGTAGAATTTTTTTGAAAAATTTTTTGTGGAAAATTTTTTAAAACAATGTGATATATTTAAAAGCAATAAAATTGTAAAATTCTTAAAAATCGGGAGATAGACACCACATTTTAAATGTAAAATTTTCGTTGTGAAATAATAGATGTTGCTCAACATTTTCCACAAATTCGAACAGAGTACTAGGCTTTAAACAAAATGTTCTGCTCAAATTTTAGTATTTTCTGTTAAATTTATTACTGTATTTTTCTCGAGAGAGCTTTAAAAAAGCAGACGAAAACAGAAATGATTAAATGTTGTACTCAGTATATATATAATTAGAGGATTCACAGGGTGTCATATGTTGAATACAAAAAAAAATATATAGATATTGTCAACAACCCTTCATTAATCGGTATGAGATACAAAACAAACGAAAGATATTATTAAATTAAAGAATTATTTGCAACCACAATGCCAAAAACAAGTGGGAATATTTAAATTATCCATTTGAAATAAATATAAATTATTGCAAAAAACCAACTTCGAAACAAAAAGCCGGTTATGAAAATAAAAAAATATAATCTAAGAAATTAAGTCTAAATTTTCAAAAATTTTTAATAATTATTTATCGAAAACTTCCTTTTTTATGAATTAGATTTGTTTTGTTAACAGTTATCGAACAAATTTAAAATTGTTTAATTATCAATTTTTAAAGGTATATTGTTAAAAAAAAATATTTATAGAAATAAATAAGATCCCAACTTAAACAATATAATATATACCTTTATTGCCTCGCCATTTCTAACCTGTTGTATATCGTAGTAGTTTTTACCAATAAAACTACATATATCAAAAGCAATGCATTTTCTCAATCTTACAAAAATTCTACGAAATTGGGAGGAAAAGTCCAACGATGGCAACTTTGGTTGTGAAAAATTTATTATATTTTGACAGTTAGTAAACATATCGATACCTTAATATAGAAAGGCTCTAACTAACGTTTTTCCTACTTTCAGCAGAAGGAAAAAATTTAATAAAAATTATAGTTTTGTAGTTATTTACATTTTTTATTAGAAGATCATCTATCCAAATATGCAAACAAACTCGATAAAAAAAAACTAGTTAGGGCCTCTCTATATTGAGGTAACGATATGTATGCCTGTTCATATCTGTTACCTTAATTCCTTATCATATGTTCACAAGCTATTTAACTAAAAGTGTATTTCAATAAACCTCAAGCGATGCAAAAGAGTTTGTAAATTTAATTGAGTTGTTTTACATTTATCGTGTTTTTAATGATTTTTTAAAAACTAAACTTGTATTTTAAAAAAATATAAAATTTTTAATTTGCATACACACGAGTATGTATATGCATAACATTAACGCAGAATTATCGAATGAAATCTCCAGCGATGAACTTTGTTAGATTACTCGATATCAAATGCTTTCATTTGAAATGACGATACACTTCATTCGAATCGAGTGTCTTAATATTATATTAATTATTTATAATATTATAATATTAATTAATTTATTAATATAATTTATTATAATATTAATTATTTATAATTTTTGCCTGATATCCTCTGCGGTGATAGACCCCTATATTTTGTTATTATTATATTCATATGTCAAACAAAAATACGGTACTATAACGATAATTCTATCAAAAGTTGTGGAGTTTTAGATACCTCCTCTCTACACTAAATGAAGAGAGGAAAGATTAAAAAACTTTTTTTTTAAAGATCTCTGCACTTCTTTGGTTGAAAACATGTTTATTAAAAAATAATTCTTAACCTGTAACTATCACAGAATTTTTTCCAATGTCTCATTAGCAACAATTAAGTCCTACAATGTCTCATTAGCAACATTTAAGTCCTACAATATAATTGTGCCAAAGAAAATTGATATTCTATAAACGAAACGTGTTGACATCAGAAATTTAAAATAAATTATTTAAAATATATTAAAGCCCTTACCATGCTTAATGATCAAATATAATATAATTATAAATCGTGATGGTTTAAAGAGTCACATCATGTATCTAATTTAAACGTATTCAAAAATATGAAAATATTCGAAAAGTGTATAGTCAAAGTCCGCCGCTCTATTGCACATATTTAGGAAAAGAAGACCAAAAATTATTTTGTATGGTTACCGATTTCAAAGTTTCCCAGGAGCCAAAAAATGAATAATGTATTTCAACTATATCACAGCCCCAGGACTTTCTATTTTGCTTAGTTAAAAAATTCTTAGAAAATTTTAATATTTAAATGACTATAACTTGTTTGTTTTAAAAGATTTTGATGCAATATAAATTTAGAATAATTATGTGATTTATAAGTTAACTAGCTGAGGCCGCCCCGTCGTTGGCGCTCTGACATTATTTTTGCTAGATTTGGCTTTGAAAGTATTCCACATCAATTGTAAGACTCTTACATTTATAGTGCTTCAGTTATGGTTTATGTATTTACTTTATAGAAATACATCCCTGGATAAAATTATAAAAGTTATAAAAAATTTTAAAATTATAAAAATTATTGCAATCCCCCTTAAAAGGTGTTTAAAATATTTTAATAACAATTTAATTCCACAAGGTAAAAATTCAAATCAAATACAAATTTTATTCAAATGGCTATTTGGCAATAAGTAATTAAAATTTTGTCATTATTTTAAATCAGCGCCATCTACTGCGCAACCGTGTTTAAAATATTTCGCTTTCAAAAATAAAAGATGCTTTTAAGTATGCAGTACCTTTAAATCGGTAAAAAAAAATGTCGGCGTACTTTTACAGCTTTTTCTCTTTATTATCTTGGAAATAAGGTATTGTTGCGAGAAGGAAAAGTATCCTATATTAGAAACAAGATGCTAAAATACCTCCTCAAAAAATTTTGTTAAAATCCATCCTGATACGTATTTTCTTTTATCCAGCCTGGGATAAAATTTTAAAATTTATATAGAATTCTAAAAATTATTGTAAATTGTGTTTAAAATATTTTAATAACAATTTAGCTGAACAAAGTAAAAATACTTATAAACTGTATTCAATTGGCGCCATCTGTTGTTGAAGATATTCCACTTTTAAAAATAAAAGATGGGCAACCATGTTTAAAATATCCCAGTTTTAAACCGAAAATTTCAGTACTTTTAAGCCGGAAATTGCGTACTGTCACTGCTTTTTCTCCACTTCTCCACTAGGAAAGGAGATATTTTTGCTTAAAAAAAGTATTCTGTATTGGAATCAGGATACTAAGTTACCTTCTCACATTTTGTTAAGATCCATCCATAAGTTTTAACGTGATGCGAAGACAAACGAAAATAAGACAGACTGACGAAAATGAGTTGCTATTTTATTATATGTATAGATAGTGATTAGAAAATAAAGTTTTTGTAACTTTCAGAAATTTTTAAACTTTTGTTTTTAATAATACATTCAAATGCTCTAAAACCTCCTATTTAATAATGCATCACTCCTTGTTTTACAAAACCAATATTTGTTTTGCACAGCTTTTTAACGTTCCCTTTGAAGTATTTCTAACTTCTTAAACTTCTTTAGCACGTTTTATCACTTCACATTCATAATAGAATTCAACTTAAAATGAAAATGTATTTTAAATTCACCATAACTTTTTTCTTACCGGTCGATTATTACATTTTATAGCAAAAGTTAAAAACGAAACAAAAAAAAAACGCATATAAAAATTCCAATCCAATCAACAGTTATGGTTGTTTTCGTGAAATGTTCCACTGTACGGTTGAAAAATATAGTTTTTTGATATCATGTTTTTTTAAAATTTTTTTTTATTAGTATTGTCCAAATATTTTATACAAATTCTGTGACCAGTTTATTAAGGAGTATTTTAAAAAGCTTTTTTAAGGCTGGTTCATTGATTTCACAGTGCAACACGGATAAAATAACCATATACGGACACCACTATGTGATAAAAGACAAAAAAAAAAAAGACCCCTGTCTCCCAGTTTTTCCCAAAGTCCTCCAGGTTTTTTTATGTATAAAGATTTTATGTGCTAGTGCTGTATCGATCTGTACAAAAGCACTCCATTTTTTTTATTTTAATTTATCTAACAAATTAAAATGTTCATCCTTCATTGAGATAGAAGGATACACAGTTTACTCAGACTAACAACTTCATTTCTCAATAAAATGTATCTAAAATTAAAACAAATTAGTTCTATTACACTTCTGCTTTTTAAATTATTCTTCTTCTGACGTACATACATACTTGTTCTTATTGTAGTTGTTTGTTTATATGTATGTTTTTTTTTAGTTGTACAATAGTTCCCTTGTGTTATGTTTATTACTCATATTGTTGCTGTTGATGGTCTTCAGTCTTTTTTATCCTTTTACGGATTCTTATTCAGTTCTGGTTGAAAAAGAATGAAAAATATACTGCTGTTGCTGACTGACGAACAGATCGTAATAATGTGGCTTCATATGTAGTGAGATGCTGTTATAACAACAACAAAAGTCTTGTGTGCCAGTCGCATGCGTGGCGCATTTTATTTCGTATTTTCCACCTTTAATTTAGGGTGTACAATGCGGTGCAAATATTTCAATAATTTCTTGTGTTTTATGCTTGTTTTATTATTCCGCTACATATGTGGCATTGATTGTTTTGTGAAGATTACAAAATGATAAAAAAAAGTTCATTTAGTACGTACGTGTTCTTTGTATTATGGAACATAGAAAATTATTGTTTGCAGAGATAAAAGAATATAAGATTTGATTGGAATTATTTATTTCAACAAAATGTTAAATTCAAACAAATATTAATAAAAAATTTGTTTGATTCTAAGTGATAATACACTAAATATTTTCAATAAATAATATAATTTTAATGATAGTTTTTGCATTCATTGGATAAATCCATTAAAAGGAGAAACTGGACTATTTTACATAAACATAAATTTTATATATACTTTTGCAGCTGTATAGTGATCTTATGTTTTTATCATAGATAGTTATCACGTTAGCTAAAAAGCATGTACGTTGGTATGAGTTGCCGGGTTCGTATCCCAGCCGCGAGTAACCATTAACATCAAATTTTTCTGATAGGTATTGGTTTTTTCTATCCTCCTTCGCCGTTATTTCTCCATAGCACCAAATTGTTGACGAAGAAAAATATTAATAATAGTGCTGGCAATTTCTACTACTTTTATTACTTGATATTACTCAATACTTAACAATTGGGTAATCAATAGTACTTAATACTTTTTACGTAATTGAAACGCACTGCTAATCAGAGTGTTAATGAAGTCGCTATATTTTCTATAAAATTTATTTCTATAAAGTTAACGCTAAAAGTATCGAGTAATTACTTTTGAGTACTCAATACTTTGCCAGCACCTCTATACAGCTTCAAAACTAATATGCCTACTTGACACCAGAGGCCCTAAAAACACAGTTCTCAAAATAATTGTGACGTGCAATTGCAGTGTCTCCAAAAGCGAAGCAGTTCTTTATTCATATATTTCACCACTTCTCATACCTCTACTCTATCCTTTTTCGCAAAGATTAATTAAAGACCAGAAAATAGTTACAACTTAAAGGTAAGTCAACTCTTATTAATAGAGTCTTTACTTATATATACATATTTATATGTACGTGAATCCGAGAAATAATATATCTGATATCCTCCGATTTTTGTGGTGTTTGGAGACAGCCATCTCTCTGATGTACGGCCAAGAACAGCATTTTCCTTTCTTTGTAGTCAAATGGGCTACATGTAAAATGACCCTATGAAAAGTCGACCAAAAGCATAAATGAAAAATTGCCCAAGAAATCTTCATACAAAATTGCGTAATATTTCATATGAAAAGTAAAACAAAAATTTTGGGTGCTTTTTCAGCATTTTTGGAGAATAATTCATTTCTATATTTTTGGGCGATTTTTAAAAGCAATATATTTTTAATAAAAAATTATCATTAATAATAAGTAGTTATAAAGTTTACCTTAAACCGCAGAAGTGTTAACATTAAAAATTTATTAGGATTTAAAGTGGAAAAATAAGCAACTTAGTTTCTGTCTCTGCTTTTCCAAAAAACTGATTAATTTACAGAAAATGTATTGACATCACATTTAAGGTTGTACCGGTATATAACACATAGATAGTCAACTAAAACGTCAAAAACCTAAGTCTCTTGTCAAAAAACCTAAGTCTAAGAATGTATGGGTAGGCAAAATTGTATAAGTGTTGGTTTAAAATAAAAATTCCCCACAGCTCCTAAACTGCACATAGTTGTATAAAATATTTTGTAAAAATAGAATATTTTTTTACATTAAATTTTAGATGTTAAAATTAAATAATTCTTTTGCTTTCTAATAAAAATATTAATTTTGTATTTTTTTAATATATTTATGTGCGAAAAACGTTAGATTGAATGCAAATTTTAAATATTTATTATATTGATTTGAAAATTTTCATCCCCTAAAAGAACAAAAAATACAATACTGTTTAGAAATAAATTACACCAAACAAATATCAACAAAATTAAATTTATTTTGTATTAAAAAATTTAAAACACAATAAATTCTTAAATAATTTTTTGTGCAAAAATTCAAAATTGTTTAAATGTTTGGAAAGTGCAATGAAATATAGCGTAATAGTGTCTAAATGTGAATAAAAATTTTACTTCCCTAAGTGTGTTGAATTCACACCGTACCCGTATGTGTGAAGACTTTTGTAGTCACGTTTTTGACATTTGGAGAGTTGGCCATCTATGTGTTATCTATGGTTGTACCAATGGCAGTTTTCAAAAAGCTTCTGATTTTTTAAGTAAATTTTTCTGGCGAAAAAGTACAAGCTGCTTTGTTTCTTTTATACTAGTAAATATTTCTGGTTAAGTTGTCATAAATAAGTTACTTATATGAGTTGAAATATATAATTATTGTTATTAATGTGTTTATTGTTAAACTTTAGAATAGAAAAATCGCGCCATTTTGCATGCAGCCTCAAATGTAATCAGATTCATTTAGTATGCTACACGACAAAAGATTTGGATGTGATTCAAGCTTCTTTAGATACGTTACTACATGTTTCGCTATTTCAGCTTTGAGTGATGGCATATTTAGATCTTTGTGGATGTTTGTGTTTTTTATATACCAGGAGCAACTATAAACATACATAGAATTTTATTTTGGCGCCATTAGTGATGCGATCACTTGTTGCTTACAAATTTTTACAATAGTGGGCGAGTGATATGAAGATAATTCTAGAGATGCTTCAATTTTAATAATTTCTCTTGAAATTTAATTAGTCTTAATCCCCAAAATGTATATTCAGTGTTGTAGTCGCCTGATGCTATAACACAGGGACCTAGTCATTTGTAGAAGTCACTATAATGGCTCTCTTGTATTCGAAGTCTAGGAGGTGAATAAATTGAAGAAATTCCTTAATTTTGATGAAATTGCTTGAAGGTAGTCCTCACAAAAATAGCACAGTAAATAATGTTTATTAGTATTGCCATCATCACTTGCTCTGCCACTGGGGTCTTTAGTGTCATATAATATATAGCCATTGATTTTAAAAAGCTATTTGTTGCTAAAGGGCGGTTTACGTCGTCACACAAGTCTTACGATATGTAAAGTTTTTGTGAAAAAGAGCACAAATGGTATCGTATAAACATAATATGTAATGAATCTGTGAGACACTGGGAGAAAATACGGATTCAAATTTTTCAAAAAACCGTCGCACTTCAGTTCTATCAGGGATGAAAATTTTTAAGTAATGCCATCTTTTCACAGGCAAATCGCATCAAAATTATCCAAAAACAAAATTAAGCAAGCGTTTCGTTTTTTTTTTTCAGCCTGATATCTTTAGGTTCCAATTCAACACGAAATAGTGGTTGTGGGACGCCTTTTCGATTTCCAAGGTTGTCTACACCTTTTATTTTAAATCCAATTTTTTTAAGGCCATCTTTTATTTCCTCAGAATCAACGCATAAGTCTATACCTTTAATAACGATCTGAAAACCTTTGCTACTCTTTATACTCTTTATTTTTTCGGCTTTCAAGTTCCGTAGCTAATTTTCAAAATCATTGTTCATTAATTACCTGAATGTTAGTTTCGGTAATGTTGCCACGCTTAAAAGTAAGAATATAAATTAAACAAATAACTGATTCGATCAAAGTCTTCGAGACAGATGCTTGCAGCTTATATGTAATCGTCACAGAAATTATACAGTAAATAGTGTTTGAATCGAGCCTTTAACTATTTATCAAAATTGGCGAACGAATACGCGGTCTAATACGAGGGCCCTTAGTATAATTAAGTGAATATTTTATTTATACAAGCGTATGTTGTTTGCGTTCCAGAAACATATTTTTAATCAGTTTATGTTTTGATAAGTACGGTGTGTAATTCTATAGATTACATTTTAACTAGTTTTTGCATCATGTTGCCCCCAGCGCTCATAAATGTGTGTTTTGAATTCAATACGGCCTAATAGATTAAAAGTTTAGTTCGAATTAGTAGGTGGTACGTTATATATGAACGATTATTTTTCAACTACCTTCATTTGGAACATGTTGAATTGTAGCTGCATGGAAGAAATATTTTTGATAAGACAACATGTGTAGTTAGCAGTGTGATTTCCTAATTTGAATGTTGTGTCGTTCCGTGATTTATTGTATTGAGCTCGCCTCACACAACGAAAACTTAAAATAACCCATTGTATTACCAAATTGTTGCTAGTTAAGATATTTTAAGTGTCGTAATCGTTTATGCGGTTCTACTACGATAATTTTGTGATGCAATAGATATTTTAGTCCTTAAAATATAATGAATACATTTTCGTATTTTGCTTATCTATAAATGTTGTTTAAATAGAAAAATGATTACAATCGACAAATTGTAGATAGATATGAACAACGCTGAAGAAGAGGGAGAGCTATTAAGAAAATGCTTTACATTCTGCTAGATTTTTTTTGTTTGTATCTCTTTATAACAATGATAGCCTGTAAAATTTATTAATTCAATGAAATATTAATCATACGCCACGATGTATGTAAATGTGTGTGATTTTATTTAATTTTCATATTTTATTGTATTATTAAATACATAATTGCAATTAAATTTTTTATACAGTATAAACAATATGTAGATCGCTATAGTAGTATTAGTATTATTGTAAACTAAGACTGCGGATGAAAAGAGCATATTATTTTATAAATAATTTTGTATCTAAAATGATTAGCATAATTTTTTTTTTTAATTCAGAAGTTTGTCAGCATCATTATCCCTTTGTTTTTTTTTTTGTTAATAGTAATCACAAAAAATAAAAATCAGAAAACGTTTATAATTTCCAGAGTTTTTATATTTATTTTTTTATCTTAGGAGCAATTTACACATTGCAATTTAAAATTTTTTAAATTACCCAGTCCTTTTTTGTTGTTGATTCTAAATGCAATTTATGCATTCATCCTTTTGGATTCGTATCGATCTATAACAAGAATAAGAACAAAACATTTTCTTGTCAATTCACGCGTACAAAAGCGCGTAATTGATTTTGACATTTTTGTATGTGGAATTCTTCAACGAAAGGCTGAATTGAAATGAATAAGAAGGCAACGACAAACAAACGGGGCAAAAAACCTAAAAACAAAATTAAGTACTAAGCCAAGGAATACAATACAGGCAGGCGCACCTTTAAGCCAATTTTGTTGTTGTTGGCTTTATTTTTTTGGCCAACAAAAACATTCGAGAATTGATTGATTTCCAAAACAGATTTAAACGTTATTTTAGTCAAGTAAACCAAAAATACGATTTAAAAAAAATGAAACTGTAAAAGAATTGACTACAATTTAGTCTCATTCGAACGATTTACGTTTAAGATATTTTTTGTTTTTATTCTTTTTTATTGATACTGTTTTTGATTGCGTTTTTAAGTGATTTTTGTAATTTTTTGTGTGTTGTGACAAAACTTCAATTTAAAACGTTTTTCTCATACCTTAGAGACAAACATATATGTAGGTAAGTGCTGCAGAGTTGCCTAAAATCACTATAATGGTGCTCGAATTTGGGATTAAGCAAAGGCCCCCAACAAAAAAAGTGGTTTGAATGAAAATGGATTGGTTTGCTAAATATTTAGCAAAGTGATACAAACCTACATTGCTGAAAACTTGTATGCCCTTGATTTAAAATTTTTACATGTTTTGTTCTCTTTGTAAGATTCTGGTTGAGATTGTGTACGTGCTCACAGACCCTTAGGGGCTTGCATGGGGGCTCTTGCTTCAAGTCTTATTACAAATAGAATTGTAAAGCTGTATATTTCTTCTTGAAAAATAAGTTTTTGGAATAGTTGTGCCGCTATCCTCAAAGTTTTCAACTTAAGTTTCCTATACATTTGGCAATCATGGGCCATTTTCCTTAATTTTTTCTTCCTTTGTGCATTTTTTGTTGTTCAAATATATATACGTACGACTGCATGAAAACAAGTAACATTCCGTTGACCATTTGACTAACACAGAGTAAGCCGCATGTTGTATGTATCTCTTCTGCTAGTAAAATGTCGGTCCGTGATGGTGATGATGCATGTTTTAATGGTTAAATGATGTTTTGTATGTGATACTGTGCAACTGATGTTGTTGTTATTATTGTTATTTTTTATTTTATCATTGTTGTTGTACAATCTCAATTGAGGTTTAATTTAGAATGCAGCCGATTTGGCTGCTGTTACTACTGTTGTCATCGTACACAGCTGGAATATTGATAAGGTGGCCAAAAAAAAAAAGAAGAAAAAAAAAATAAATTATCAAGAGCAACAACAAATAAAAATAAAGAATAAAAGATGAAAACACAATACAATCAAACCGACATATCTGTCTATACGGGGTGGCAGACAGACATAGAGACTAGCTAGTTGACTGGTCAGCTAGTTCCCCAACCATCCAACCAACGAACATTCATACATACGAGTCAATCTATCGAACCAAACAATTCAACTAAAAATCTTTTCCATACAAATCACATCAAATGAATACATGTACATATTATTTATTTAAACTTAAACAAAGCAAGGTAGTATTATTACACGGCTCAATTCATAAATAATTAGTACAATTTTTTCGTCCCTTAAACTTCATATAATTTTTACGGATTTTTGCAAAATGTTATCTGCACATACGAGTAGTTTATTGTCCCTCACTACATACTCCAATAAATAAAAACTATTTGAAAAATACATAGATTTGAGAGTATAAGTTCGATTCTACTACCAAAGGGTAGTAAAATCCTATACACAGTTTAGCGAATTTAGTGACCAATTTTTATTTAAGGTCCTTGAAAGATTGTGAAAATCAATGGGCCCTTCAAAAAAGGTGCCATCTGTTTTTTTCTTTAGCACGTCAGAATTTTAAGAAAATCGATTTTAAAGATTCGAAGGACCGTGCAGGTTCACTTGTAACGTAATACTATTATAAAAAGTTCTATAAAAATAGAATGGGTGAAACGATTTAAATGCTTGAGCCAGTTTTGAAAAGGGAATTTTCATAAATTTGGAAAGTATGCAAAAACAAAATAACCTTCATATCCAGTAACAACACTACGAGTTATATTACGAAAATTTTTAGTAGGTGCATATAAGCCACAAACAAAACAAAAATAATTTCGATTTTGACAATTCATTTTATTTTTTTTCTTGATGTTACAAACGACACCCGATCTGTTAACTCGTTGAAATTCAATTAAATTAATTCAATAAAATATGGTACAGCCCCACGAAAATGTAGAACAATAACAAATATTAAAATAGAAGTAATGTTCTATAAATAGAATCTTTCTAAAACTTCAGCACAAGTGCGTGAAGTAAGGAAAGGTGAACGTAATGTAATGGAAAAAACCATTCATACGTGAGAGAGATAGAGAGAAGGAGAAAAATGAGAGAACACAGCAATTAGTGACAAAGCAAACAGGTTGGTCGTTGGCTTAGAACGTTAAGGCGCAGATAAGAAGTAATGACAAACTTAGAAACGATCGACCGCCATATAGTTCAAATCCCAGACGACTTGTTTTAATTTTTTCTAATTGCAGAATTGTATTTTTAATGAATTTCGTACTTTTTTTGGATATTTTTTAATCTTACATGAAAATTAAAGCGCCATCTAGCGGAAAATTTTTTTTAATAAAAACAAATCCAAATTTAATTCCCTTTTCAAAACTGGCTCAAGCATTTAAATCGGTTCACCCATTCTATTTTTATAGAACTTTTTATAATAGTATTACGTTACAAGTGAACCTCCACGGTCCTTCGAATCTTTAAAATCGATTTTCTTAAAATTCTGACGTGCTACAGCAAAACGCCGAGACACGTATTTCTTTATTTTAAGTCTATTTTCATATTCTGTTAACATTACTCATGTGTACTCAAAAAAATTTGATTTTGTCGTACTGTGTAATAGGTGATAGTGCTTAAATTTGTTCGGCAATAATGTAGCTAAGGATTCGTTAAAAAAAATCTGTTAACGAAATATATACTCTATATATATTTCTTGCATTTGAACCTTGTTTGTTGTTGTATTTCTTCGATTTTCGTTGTTGTTTTTCAAATAAAATAATCAGTAAATTTAAGTTTTAAGGTAAAAAGTGATCTTAATGAGCCATTGCACCCTAAATGGAGACATATTCAGATGGTATTGGTATGTTCACAAAAGTTGTTAAGATTTACCGTGGCTACAATTTTTCCATACATATATAGTTGGTAAAAAAATTAAAACTACAGTTGAGCTGGAAAAAGTAAAAAAAAAATATTTTAAATTTTCTTATTAAATAATTAAAACGAATCCTCTGCTACATTATTGCCAAGCAAATTTAAACACTATCACCTAGTACGAATTTTGATATTAGACAAAAACTGATGACACCTTTTTTGAAGGGCCTACTGATTTTCACCAGTAAAGAATTGTAAAGCTTTAAAACAGCTCAAGATTTCTTTCATTACCTTGTTTATGTTGTTCCTGAAGACATCAATTTGATCGGGGGATTTCTTTTCCAATTCAGGCAACACCTTTTTCATGTACATTACAACATTGAATAATTTAATTTCGTAAGTATCTGCGAACAATTCATCACCAATAATGATATCCTTGTAGATTTTCATGACGTTGCAGTTTAGTGGTTTTTTGTTGTACAAAAATTTAAAAATAAATTTTACTCTCTTACCAAAGGACACAAATTGCGGTAATCCAGGGAAATAGTTTGCCATGCGCTCAATTCAACAGCGAAAAAGTAATAATTAAAGATGTATAAATAAATTATAAGTAAATTCGCGAAACAATTGTTTAGAATTTTATTATATTTTTTTTAAGTACAAACCAATAAACTCCGATGACATAAACAAACAATATTTGTTTTTAAAAATTATTTGGTTATGTACAAATAAATTTAACATATTTGGTTTATCTATACATATAATAATATAGTAACTAATATCCGTCTGTCTGTCTGTCTGCTTTTCGTTTGTGTTCGCATCACGTAAAAACTACTGGATGGATTTTAACAAAATTTTGTGATGAGGTACCTTAGTATTCTGATCCCAATATAGGGTACTTTTTCTTATTTCCAAGAGAAAAAGGAGAAAAAACAGTGAATATGCAATTTCCAGGATATTTTCATCACGGTTACATTTTCAACACACTTTTTTATTTATTTTTATTTTACTATTACGCAGCAGATGGCGCCAGTTGAATAAAATTTGTATTTTTACTTTGTGGAATTACATTGATATTAAAATATTTTTAACACCTCTTACAGAGATTTTCAATAATTTTAAGAATTTTAGAATTTTTTATAATTTTTAAAATTTTATTCAAGGATGGGTACCTATATATAAAGCAATACATAAACCATAACTGAGGCACTATAAAAGTGGAATACTTTTAAAGCAAAATAGAGTAAAATATTGTCAGGACGCCCACAACGTGGCGGGCACAGCTAGTTATTAATATATTATGGTTCAAATTAATATATTATTTTGGAATATTTATAAAACTTTGGTTGTGGTTTAAAGTTTAGCAAAAATTTAATACTTAAAACCAACCATGTTGAATCTTTTGTACGTAGTAACCATTTAATGATAAAAGTTTAACCAAAACTTGTTTATCGTGACAAAAGTAATGTTAAAAACACCTAAAATTTCTTAATCAAAACCATACATTGTTACAGAGAAAATAATGTGGTTCCTGTGACCATACCATAACCATGGACTCTCATTGCGTGAATGTTAAACAGGTGGAATAAATTTTAGCAGGCCCATCGTGTCTCTCCTTTTTTGCCTTGTCAAGGTTTTACCTTTAGGATATAATAAAGTCTAATCTGAATTTTTCAAACTTTACGGTATACATCTTCTTTATTATTCAGAAAAGTTATTATAAATATAAAAAGTTCTGACTATACCAAGTGCTTTGACGCTTGAACTTAAAATTTTCAAAAAACTGGAGTTAACCGATGTGTGCACTGAACAATTCAGTTAGTGTGCGGTATAACCTTTTCTAATGAACTATAATATTAAAAATGTTGAATTTTTTAATAATATTACTAATTTTAATAATAAATGAAAGAGATGGATAAAATACAGACATTTACGAGGGCAATTTGATAATTCCATGACAGTACCTTTCAGTACCGTATGATATTGGACAATCGGAGTATTTAAGTGCTTCAGGTGACTAAGACCGTAGGAATAAACAAGTGGGAAAACGTTGCGATTTTCAAACTTAATTGGCGACCTAATTTTGAGATTTGGCGACATGGCAACTCTTTGGCGATTTTTGAAATAGTTGGAGATTTTGTTGGCTATTTTCCATTAACTTCTGGTCAGCATTTGTAACTGAATTAGGGAATATAAAACTGGAAGATGAACAGATTGATTGGTTTTAATTTTTAAAAATTATTTTAAAAAAATTAATAGACTTCCCGAAAATATGTATGTATTTAAAGTCTGGGACAAATGGCTCCAGGATGGACTATACATCATATTTCAAATCATTTTTAAATAAAAGCAAAATATCTTGACGACTTTATTTACATCGAAATATGTGAAAGCAGTCTGGCAATCCCGGCCATTTTGGAATGGAAAAATTGCTGTGAAATATGTTCAGGATGCTTTAGGATGCTGTTAAGATTATAAATTTTATTAGGAGCCATGCCCTTAACAGCCGCTTATTTTCAAATATCTTTAAGGATACGAATTCCAAGAACACAACTTTATTATTACATGGCAAAGTAAGATGGTTGTCAAGAGGTCAAAGTTTAAGAAGATTATTGTTATTAAAAAAATATTTTTAACCGAATGAAAATGTGAACTTGTTGCTTTTTTGAAAATGACTTGTCAGATATCTTTGCGAAATTTAACGATCACAACATCTTCAAAAAGGATAAAATTGCCATATATTTACTTCAAATGATAAAATTTAAAGTTTAATTAAAAACATCAACATTTGGAAAAGTAGGATAGAAAAAAAATCGTTCGAATTGTTTTCCAGTGTTGAAAATTTTATAATCATTGTAAAACTTTTATTGCAAAAATTACTGTACATCACTTAAAAGTGTTAGAAACACAGCGCCGTACATTTTTTGCATTAAATATTTATTTCAAAAAGGTAGATTGTATTCAAAAACAGTTTTGGATTGGCTTAAATAAGATTGATCATCTGCCACTTAAAGATCAGGAGGAAATTGCTGAGCTTTCGAGCGACTCAAACTTAAAGCTACAATTTCCTAAAAAGCCCTTGATTGAATTCTGGATCGGATCTAAAACTGAATAGCGTTAAATGTTCTTCTGCCATTCAACACCTCATATTTATGTGAAGTTACTTTCCCAGCTTTAAAACAGATATTAAATCCCAATATCGTTCATCGCTAATGAATTTTGAGGTCTTATGTCCAGCAGTGTGATAAATTCCACCAAGATTTAATGTGTTATGCAATAAAAAGCAGAAACATCCATCTCATTAAATTGTTTCCTTTAATTTCAATTTAATACTTACCACTCAACGACTGCGTTCGAATATATTCGAGCTAAATAAGATGGTCAGAAATCCCTTTTATTTCTTTTGTTGCAAAAAATGGAATTTTGACTAAAAATAGGGCATATTATTTTTTAACCTATAATAAATACAATTTCACAACATTTTGTGGAATTTTTAATTTTGGAACCTTTGTAAAAGAATTTTAAAACTATATAAGGGGTGATCCATTTTGTGGTTCCCCACTTTTTTAAAGAAAAAAACACAGAAAATTTAAATTTAATGGAGAATTTTTATTATCATTTGAAAGAACATTCTTTGGCATTTATTTTTTGAAGATTATGTTTATCAAATGTTGGCCGTTGCTACATCGCAGATGGTCCATCCGTTGAGTCCAATTTTCGATGACTCGTTCGAGCATTTCGACTGGTAACTGGCGAATGACACGCGTGATGTTTTCCTCCAAGGACTGAATCGAACATGCTTCGTCCGCATAAACTTAAGACTTTACATATTCCCACAAGAAAAAGTCTAACGGTGTGATATCACACGATCTTAGTGGCCAATCGATCGGCCCAAAACGTGAAATTATGTGCTCACCGCAATGTTCTCTTAATAAATCCATTGATTGATGCGATGTATGGAAAGTGGCGCCGTCTTGCTGAAACCAAATGTCACCGAGATCACGAGCTTAATTTTCAGGCATCAAATAGTCGGTTATCATGGCGCGATAACGGTCGGCATTGACGGTTACGTTCGCACCGGCATCATTTTTAAAGAAATATGAACCGATGATTCCACCGGCCCACAAATCATACCAAACTGTTGTTTTTTCTGGAAAAAGTGGCAGCTCCTGCATCTCTTCAGATTGATCTCCATCCGAAATGCGGCAATTTTGTTTTTTTACATACCCATTGAGCCAGAAATGGGCCTCATCGCTAAACAAAATTTGCCTCGGAACTTTTCAAGAGCCCATAGAGCGAAACGATTCAGGCGTATGATGAAATGCCAAACAACACTAAACAAAGATAACATGACAGCATGACACGACTCACACTTGATCTGTCAAAAAAAGGCTATTGAAAAAAGGAATCTCGAAATGGATCAGCCAATACATATTTTCATGTGTATATTGTTACCTTATAAAAAAAATCATCAAAAAATAATTATTTATCTATCTTTTATATTTATATAGGGTCTCCAGGTAAATCGCAATCATAAACGGGGTCGAGAATAAAAAAAGTTTAAAAAGCCCTGATTTAGAGTGAAATAATTGTTCCTACAAAAAACTTAAGATCACAGGAAATTTACATTTTGAGTCAAATAAAATGGCTTGTATTTTAACTCATTATAAATGCAACCACTGAGATCAGAGCAAAGTTTTTTAATTGCATTTTTAACATTGCAAGAGTAAATGGTGTGCAAAACATACACCAATAACAACAAAAACAACAATATCAGCAGTCCGAACAACAAGTTGTTATTTGGTGCGAATGCATTTGTTACCATTTTATGTATAAGTATGTATTAACGTATATGATTATCGTCCTTTCCACTTGGCTGGTGAAGGCGGTAGAGTTCTTGTCGACAATATTTTGTTCATGTTGTTGTACTCGTAGTTTGTGTTGTCATTGTAAATTCTTGATTAAATTGCTCTTATTGCTGCTGCTACTTTAGTTTGCTGTTTTATATTTGAACATTGAAGGTGATTCTTAATGACATCGTTCAATTGACATTCTTTATATGTACACACATACAGATACAAACAAACAAACACACGCTTAGTGTCTGCCAATAGGCTGGCAACAGCAACAATTGTTTAATTATTATTTTGTTTTTGTTTTTGTTCCTCTGATTTCGATTGCTGTTGCATTCGTGTTAATTTCAACGATTTGATTTGTTGAAGTTTTTTCTTTCTTTTTAATTTTTTGTATAAAACTACTTAAATTCAGTGTAAATTACTTGCTTACTTAACTTCGTTTCATTACTTTGTCTGTTGCATTTTTGTATGATTTTTTTTTCCTTCGTTCTTGTTTGCTTTTCGTTTGTAAGTTTTGGTTGATTTTTGGTGTTGTTTTAACAAGTATTTAATTAGAGTCTCATTTATGGTCATTCTAATAGTTGGGTGATTATCATACAGTTTTGTCATTAAATGATTTGTTGTTTGCCAAAATCGTCTGTAAAGCAAAAGTTTCTTGTCAAAACAACTTAACTTTTTTGGAAAGAGTCAATAGTTTTTTCACAGTTGATTTCTTAGTAGTTGTTCTTATTTTTTGTAAATGTTTTATTGGCATTTTATTAATTTGTCTAACATTTTAAATTTGTAGTTGTAAAAAATCGATTAAAATGATGTTTAATGTGATTTTGACTTATCTTCGATGTTTCGCAAGACTTGAGTTGAGAATGTTTTTAAATCGCTATTTTAAACAGATTGTTTTAATCTCTCTAGAGAAAACAAAGCTATCAAATGAATAATTAAACTTGCAGTAGCAGATCAGCACACTAAAAACTGGTCTTGAAAAGTATCCGACTTAAAAAAGGTTGAAGTTTGGATGTTAGTTTATCAGCCTAGTAGTTGCGGTTAAGATTCTTGCCAGAGCTTCTGGTATGTTTTTTACAACGTATAGAAAGTCTGCCAATAGGTGGGCAACAGCCAGAGATTCTGGGATATTTTTTACGAAAGTCCTTTTTATAGAGCTCGGCTAAAAAAGGTAAAATATAATTTGTAATTGTATTTTAATAATAGCAATTGTTAGCTTTAATAGTACACTTAATAATGATACATCTTAACACTTAATGCGTCTTTGTTAGGCTTTTACTCGGTTTTGCTTCTGGACCAACTAACTGCTTGATTCCGAGGCTAAGAGTTCCGAATCATTTATTGAGACCGCTCAAAGTTTCTACAAATTATGTGGTTAAACCTGAAGAAAGTTCACAGAGTTATCAGTACTAAACTGCTTTCGATCTATTTTGCTTGATTCACTCTACTCTATACATACTTCCAGTCTGTCTGTCTTTTTGTATTCGTTCGCATCAAGTAAAAACTACTGGATTTCCAAGAGAAAGTGGAGTGCAAGTACATACTGCATACTTTAAGGCATCTTTTATTTTTAAAAGCGGAACATGCTAAACACGATTGCGCAACAGATGGCGCTGTTTTAAAATAATGGCAAAATAAAAATTGAAAACGGTATATTTTACGGTTGCGCAGCAGATGGCTTATTTTTAAAATAATAAATAAAATTTAATAAAATTTGTATTTGATTTGTATTTTTACTTTAAGGCATTACAATGTTATAAAAGTATTTTAAGCACATTTTACAGAGCTTTACAATAATTTGTAGAATCTTTAAATATAATTTACTTTTATAACTTTAATTTCTTAATTATCCATAATGCTGACCAAAAGTCAATAAAAAATCGCCAACAAAATCACCAAATACTTTGCCAATTAGCCAAACCAGAAATTTGATCGAAAAATAAGATTGAAAATCGCCACGTATGGCTTGAAATTGCACATATCTGACAACCCTGAAGACAGTTGCAATTTAAGGTCGAAAGGCTATTTTGTATGATGTAATATTGCTGCTTATTGCTTGTTCGGTTTTAGAATAATCGAAGTTATTCGTTGGAATGGATACCTTTCGCTAATATCAAAATGTATTTCTACAGAAATTATGTAACGCCTAATAACAATCATCTATATCGCACTTGTTCAACAATAGTGTACTAATTTTAAATTTTCATTACTTACTAAAAATTTAAATAACAGCAAATAAAGAAAATTAATAAAGAAAATAATAAACGTATTAATATAAAAGCGATAAGTGCTTGTCATCATGCTGAATTTAATAAATTTCTCGTATTCCTTTATCTGAATTTAGTTAGTTAAATAGATGATGTTTACAGCTAAACACTACCCATATAGATAGATACAAAGGAAGCTGAATAGGATGTAGAAAATGCATTACATTTTGCTAGTGTCTAAATAAAAGTGTTTCCCATTTTCTTTAAAAATTAATTACCCAACTTTTATTTTTAAAATGATTGATTAGTGAGGGGAACATACTAATTCGAACCTACTTCAGAATAACTCAGCTGTATTGCTAATTAGACTAGTTTAAAGTTATGTAATTAAATCGCAGGGCAGTTGCTTTCATTGCTAACCAACAGTTGGCTGATGCAAAGATTATTACTATCTCCTGTAAAAATCTTAAATTGTTTGTATTACTCTTTCGTATGTATTAATTTAGGGGGATATCGAAGCAGACCACAAACTTTATGAATCTCTTTTCGACTCCATTCGATCCTCAATGATTTCAGGTAGCCGATTTGTAATATTGAGACTCGTGCTAACACAAGTCTTTACTCTAGGCTGTAGTGATTTCAATTCGTCGACAGGTAACTGTCAACCTCCTTTCTCATTGCTAATTTTTTGTCATTGCTAGCATTTGTCTAAGGCTTACATCTTTTGTGACATTCACATTTAATGTGTGTATATTCAGATTTAAAGATTCTACCCATTACAGGAAATCTACTCGCACTAAGCCTTTCCCATTTCAACTCTAGGTTCTTGTGCGTGAAAATTCACAGGAGATATCCTTTTTGCTAGTTCGTATACTGTTTCATTCTTAGATGAGCCAATATATGCTTTAATCCACATTAAAGACTTTTCAACAGCTTATATAATGTATTCGTAAAAGAAAGTGTAAAGAAAAATTTGTTTATTGTGAAAGTCTAATGTAATACTAAAAAGTTGTTTGGTTGAAGTAACCATAATCTAAGAGCAACATATTATAATTAATCTATATAGATTCTGTCAAACCATATTATTAACATAATAATATTGTTATGTAGGAACCATATTATTGTGTAACTTAAAATTAACACTGTAAAATTTTAAGTTGGAGAAAAAGAATCCATTATTTTTTCGATAGATGGCAGTAATGATCGATATACATAACTTCAAATTTATGACCGTTGTCAAGGTGACTAAAAAAATGTATTTATTATTTTTTATTTGCTTCATGCACTTGTGACTTACAGGGTGTAAAAAATATTGGTCAACAAAGAGAAAAATCGGTACAGTTTACAGTTTTTCTTAGAGGAAGACGAAAAAGCAAGCCAGGTGGCTGAAATTGTAAATGGTGTTTATGGTGTCGATACTGTAACGCCTAATTGCGTGGAATTTTGCTTTCATCAATTCTGCTGAGACATTTTTTATGTGAAATAATGTCGATAAAATCACAGAAATTATCGAAGTTAACCGGCATGTAACTGTATGATGGGACGTATGTCGGAGCGTATGGGAATCTCTCGTAGAGGGTGCTGCAGAAGTTGTATGGATGAGGAAGAGGAGGAATCAGTTCAACACCTTCTCTGCGACTGCCCGGCTCTTCAAGAGCGTAGGCTCAAATTTTTGGGTCAAAGATTCTTTCAGGACCTGGACTGTCTCAGAGATGTGACACTAAGCAGCCTATTAGGCTTTGTGAAAAGCTCCGGGTGGTTTACAAGAACCTCCGGTATTGGAGTTCTTTAGGGAATGGTGGGGGTAGACGATCGTTGGGGCATCACAATGGGCCTTATTGGCCTCCGAGCGAACTCGCGTTTTTGCGGGCGGCCCGTTTAACCTAACCTAACCGGCATGTAAGTAGTCGTAGCTTCAGAAGGTAAAGATCGACCATAAAACGGTCTTAAACCATTTGCGCAAAGATGGATGTAAAATGAAGCTCGATGTTTCAGGGCCACACCAATTAACACAAAGAACATGATGGATCGAATTTCCATCTGCGAATCCGTCCGACCGACCCATTTCTTAAACGGATGGTGAATAGGGATGAGAAATGGGTCAAAAACGATCCATTTTTAACACCCTTCCACTCACAACTGAATCAAAAAACAGTAAAAAATTCTTTTTGTGTGAAATGTCGCCTTGAAAACAAACATAAATTTAAAATTGTTTGATAACTTACGAGATATCGATCACTAGAGCCATCTGACGAAAAAACAATGGATTTATTTTTCTTTTTAATTTATTATGAATTAAATTAAATAAATATGTATTTATAAAACACACCTTATTTTTTTCATAAACATAAAAGACACAATTACCTAAAAGATTTTTTTAGGTATTCTATATGAGAAATGTCTCAATTTATAAGTTATTATTTTTTGAACTATAAACCCGTAAAATAAGAATCTAATAATTTTAAAAAATTAAATACAAAACTTATAAAAACCAAATAGTCATAACATGTTTACATATGAGCAAACTTATCAGAGTTATTTTGATCAAATACTAACAAAAACTTGTTTATTGTGATCATAGTAATGAGTAAAAAAACTGTAAGTTGTTTATCGCAACCATATAATATTTACATAGAACATAAGATGGATCTTGTGACCATAGCAAAACCATATTTTTTCTCTGTGTGTAACAAACATTTTTAAAACTTAGGTAATTCATTAATTTGTTTATTCTAACTTAATTTACCGAGCATAGTAACGAAGACCTTCACTCATTGAAGTGAAACACACAGAGGCTTTGTTAGGAATCTAAAGCAGATAGTCTAGACAGCACACTACCCACTAGTATATCAGGGTAGACAAAAAATGAGGTTAATACGCCATTATTGAACAATCACGATAAAATTGTTAAAAATACAATTAATATTTTTTCTCAATGAAATATTCAGTTTATAATAAAAGAAAGTAATGCATGCTAAAATTTCATCATAAGTCTAATGCAAATGTTAAGCAATTAAAAAATTATGAAAACATTTTAACCAAATTTTAAATAAATTTTCATACACCTGCCAAAATGCAGCAGATGTATCAGTTTAAACTTGTCATAAAATAAAGATATTAAATCATTTACAAATTTTTAAATATGAACAAAAAACAATCTTCATTCGGTGTGAAATTTCATAACGAATATTAATTTTTGCCGTAGCATTTAAAAATCCAAAAGCATACGATTCATTAAAATTCTAAAAATGCATGCAACAAACACTTAAGCTGCAAGCACAGAAAAAAATTCTTAGCAAATGTCAATGTCATAATGATCTCAAAATCTTTTCAAACTACAATACTAAAACAGGTAAGTGAGCAAAAAATAAACCGAAAACAAAACGCCAATGACAAATTACATGCAACGGAAAGACACGCATTAAAAATATGAAATTCATAATTAACATTTAAGAAACCACAAGAATTATTAAAAAGGTTTAGACACGTCAGCGCAAAGAGAAAAAATGCACAAAAAGTAACATCAAAAATACCTGTAATTATACAAGACATAAGACAACAAGCAAATATTAACGAAAAATATATTTTTAAAGTCATTTAAATTTTTAAGCAGACGCCATCCATTCAACCATGCTGCGTTGTCACTTGACATACAGCTCAGTTTTATATGTTCTCTTTCTGTTTACTTTTGGGAAGTTTGGCACCCAACTGTATGCGGCTGGCCAAAAAACCAACCAGACACCCAAAACATAACAGCACGATCAAATATCATTATTGGGAGGATGTGAATGTGTGTTTGTACGTGTGTGTGTAAAACCCAAAAGTATTGAGAAAAAAACTTGGTTATAAGACAACATTTTAATTGCTCGCCATGACAACCACAATCCAAAACAGCCAAAAAATTAAACTGCATGCGTCCAAATTATTGCACATAAGGCTGTCAGTAAAAGCAGGTAGTTAAAATAATTAATTTGCTTAAAAGTGCATCTTAATATTTTATCATATTAAAACTTTTGCTACAAAATAGTATATATGTTTAGCAATAAAAAATTAAATTCGAGAATTTTTCCAAAGAATAATATATAAAATGATTTGAAATTTCATGGATTGTTGCATAAATATTAATTGATTGTACCTCTTTCGAGTCAAAATATTCGATTTTCAGCAAGTAATCAGATATCTACAAAAATAAGAATCGCTTTTTATTATTAAAATAATGGCGACTTTCCGCCAATTTATTCTTCGAGACAAAAATTTCTTGAAGAAAAGAGAATAGTCGCCCTATCCGACTTTCCAAAAACCAGTCTAGGCAACCATATTAAATACCTCAATACGACACAATGGGTCTAACTATTCATCAGGCGCATGAAATTGTCAATTATCGAAATGGAATCGCTTGATTATACTTCATAAATTGTTCGTTGGAGCTACCAACTACTCAACTAATTGAAACCTTTTATAAATTGGTTGATTTTTAAAAAATTAACAAATATCTTAAAAGTTGCGTTTAACAAAAAATATAACAAAAAATCATAGGGAAAAAAACTTTTTAAATTTAATTTTCACCATAGTTCGTGTTAAGTACCTGTAGTGCAATTCACTAACCTGTTGTAACAAATATCGAATCGTTAAAAAAATTTAACAACAAAACTATCGATTTTGTTACGCAGCTAATCCTTTTAAACGATACTCGTTATTGTTGTCAAGTCTATTGTCGTTAAATGAACGGCCATCATTTTTGAGTTGTTTATTTTGTCGACAAGAAGTTTTTATTTTTTATTAAACAAAACTCCAACAGTTAAAATGCTAAAATAATTTATATATACATAATACATACATATATCTACATGTAAACTATAAATTAAATTCACATTTTATTTTACTTTTGCTTTTAAAATTGCTGCTTGAAATTGTTAAAATAATTTTTTCTATCCAGCACAAATTTATCTGTTTTATTTTCTATTATCTTTGTGCTTTTCGCTTTTTTAGGACACATGTTACTAATTTGTGTAGGTAGGAAAATAGTGTTTATTTATTTATTTATTTGAGTCTATGGATTCAAGATCCTTACAGACATTAAAAACTGTAACATAAAGTACATAAATGCATATCTTTAATAAGATAACATTTAATAACATTAACATTTAAAGAAAAAACAATATATTTATAAAATTTATTAAATTCAGTACAAATTCTTAAAAACGGGTCAGAGTTAGCGTAATTTTCTCTGAATACTTTAACAACCAGTGGATAAAAATGGCGAGTTGGACGACATGGAACATTGAAAAAAATATTATTTATCAAAAAAACCGGACACACATTTCCTTTTATTAAATTTAAAACAAAGGTGATATTTAACATTATTCTGCGGCTTTTTAGGCTTGGCAGCTTTATTAGAGCTAGTCTGAATTAAGGGATCCCATTGTAACCCTCGAAGACAAAATAACAAGAACTATTTTTGTACCGATTCAATGCTATCACAATGAACTTTATACATTGGATCCCAAATTATTGAGCCATATTCCAGAATAGGCCTGACCAGAGAGGTGTAAAGATGTTTTGTGATATACGGCTCACTAAACTCCTTCGCCCAGCGTTTTATAAATCCAAGAACATCTCGTGATTTCTTAGTGGTTGACGAAATATGCTCTATAAAATTTAATTTAGCATCCAGTAAAATACCAAGATCAGAAATTACATTCACTTTGTCTAGTGCATGACCATTTAAAATATATTGCACGTTTGTATGACATCTTCGGAAGAAACACATGTGTTTGCACTTTTTAAGGTTCAACTCCATAAGGTTAATATTACACCAGGAACTAAATGCATCTAAGTCTTTTTGCAGAAGAATATAATCAGCGTGACGATCGTATGTGCGAAAAATCTTTACGTCGTCTGTTGTCTACGGTTGTTACTGCAAATAACAAAAGCTGTTGAATAATATAGCGTTTATATTGTTTGACGTTAGTGAATTGCACTACTGGTGTTATCTAATGAGTAAAAAGACAATTACATTTTGTAATTAATTACACATGTAATTACGGATTTACATTTGACTCTTAAGTTTTTCAATTACACATTACATGTAATATGCAGTTAAACATTCCATATATAATAAGTTCTAATTTGTAATTAAAACTTTTCCATTAAAACAGTTTCAATTACAATTTTAATTAAATTACTTAATTAATTGTATAAGATTACAATTAAATGTTATCTTATACAATTAAAAAATTTATAATTATTAATTAAAAATTAAGTATATATGGTAAAAAGAAATAAATAAAAAGACCCTTATTTAAATAAATAAATTAGGTGTTATATTTAAGGGCAAAAGTTCCGTGAAATAAATAATATAAGAAAAGTAAGGATAAAAACTTAATTTAAATTAACTTAAATTATCCTAAATGAGGTTTACTTTTAGAATCTTAAGTGTAACTTAATGCTTTTAAAAATGTAATTGAATTTTGTTCAATGGCAATGAATGATTATTGCCTAATTACAATTACTGGAAACTAATAATTGAAGATTTCCAAACATAATAGCATATAATGTGTAATTAAAAATGTTCAATTACAATTAATCGCAAGTAATAATAATTGAGATTATTCAAATACGATTAAATCTACTTGTAGTTGGCTCTAGTGTCTGATTTCAATTATAAAGTGTAATAGAGAATATTCAATTACACATTAATAGTAATTAAAAATTCCACATCTGCTGTAGCGGCGCAGAAAAAGGTTTCTATGAAATTATCGCATCAAATTGTTCACTAAATTATAAATAAATTATTCGTTGCAACTTATAGTTCTTTTAAACAACTGCTTCTGCGAGAAATTTTGTTCGTATGTATGTATGTATGATTGTATGTATGTATGTATGTACTCGTATAAGGTACAAACATACGCATAATTAATTGCCCGTTTGATTAATAGCAGGCCCAAATATGATCTTTACTCGTTTTGATCTTTAAAAAAAAAACTTTGTATTTTATAAATTTTTTTGTGTTACATCACATTATTCCACGCTTAAATGCATAACATTGCATTTTTATGCATTTTTAATTAAATTTTTTTTTTCGATTTTGCTGTCAAAAAACAATTTTTGCGATTAATAGCAGCAGAATATGTTTTAAAAGGCAAAATAAACGAACAAAGTTATTGATATATAAAATTCTTGCAACGTTAATAACATTTTGTAAACTGTCACAAAAATTGATATTTGTCATCCTTATCATGACAGTTATGATGGAGTTATAATGAGCATGTGTATGATTTTATATTGTAAACATATTGTGTGTACATACATACATATTTACATTTGAATATATGTACGTGCGTTAAGCTAATAATTAATTAATTAAACCTGTAATAATATAATGTTTTAAGACAACTAGAAAATTGTTAAAGACACAACAATTTGAATTGTTATTGAAAACTGCCAAAAAAATTAAATTAATTACATTTTCACCTCGAGCTCGTAGAATATTTACTCTTACTTGTAACCCAAAAAGATCGAATAAATAACTGATATATATATATATAGCAATCTACACCAAAGACCCTTACGTTTTTAGTGCCGCCTTAAACTATGCTACATATTAGTTTATGTATTTACTTTATAAAAACAATATCCGGTTAGATCAGTTTAGTTATGGTTTATGTATTTACTTTACTACTAAAATCACTGCATACTTTCACTGCTTTTTCTCAGCTTTCTCTTGGAAAAAAATTATTTTTGCGGAAAAAAAGTACCCTATATTGGGATCAGGATCACAAAATTTTGTTAAAATCCATCCAGTAGATTTTACGTGCTAACGCAAAAGTAAAGCAGACAGACAGACGGAAATGAGTAACTATTTTATTATATGTATAGATTAGCTGAGCCCGCCACCACTTCGTCAGCGTCCTTACAATAATTTATTCGATTTTGCTTTGAAAGTAATCCACACCAAATTTTAAGACTCTTGCCTCTCTTTTCTTTATATAATACTAGCTATCCCCGGTGCGCTTTGCTACACCCATCTACAAACAACACAATAAACACTTGGAAGAAAAGTATGACCAAATTTTAACGCGAAACGCACGCTATTCTCAAGTCAAAAATGTTCCCATCCAACCTGTTTTTTGCTAGACTATACGTAATAACACGATAACAATTTTTTACTTTTAATGGGAAGTGCAATGCCCAGTATTCTTATCCAGTCTGTATTTTGCTACATTATGCACATTAGTATGAGGGTTACTTGTGCAAAGTTGCAAGACTATACTTAAAGTAGTTCTCTAGGTACGTGATAATAATTTTTCACTTTGTATAGGAGGTACCAGCCCTCCATTCAAATTAAGTCTGTATTTCTCTACACAATGTATCTTAATATAGGTTAATATGGTTACTGATGCAAAATTCAAAGGCGGTACGTGTTGCAGTTCTCTAGATACAGGATAATAATTTTTTACTTTGTATGGGTGGTACCACGCTCACTGTCCCAATTCAGCCTATGTTTTTCTAGAGTATACGCATGGGTATGGGATTTACTTGTACCCACTTTATAGACCATACCTATTATAGTTCTCTATATACAAAATAATAATTATTCACTTTGTATTTGAGGTACCACGCCCACTATCCGAATTCATTCTGTATTTCGGCATACTATGCGCCTTAGCACAAAGGCTACTCTTGCAAAGTTTCAAGGCGCTATCTATTGCAGTTCGCCAGGAACACGATAATAATTATTCACTTTGTATGGGCGGCATCACGCCAACTATTCCAGCTATAACTCATGAACCAATACACATACAGAGACCATTTGTACATAAAAACCTTGGTATTGACGTCACCTTTCATATAAACAAAATCGGTTCACGCATTCCAGAGAACATCAATTTCTAACACAATGCAACTTTTTTTTATATAAATAGATTATATATAAAATTCTAAAATTGTGGTAGAGTTCAGTAAATATTGTTTAAAATATCCCACTTTCAAAAATAAAACTTGCTGTCAAGTTTTCAGTATCTTTGAATCGGTAAAATTTAATTTAATTTTGAATTTGAAATTTAATTTGGAATTTTAATCACCAATCAAGTTTAGTTATAAACGCAATAAAATAGTTTAATCGCTTTTAGAATTAATATTTTTCGGTATTTTAAATCTCCAAAAATGTATAATGTGGGCGAAATTTTGTTAAAAATATCACGATATCATTGTTTTATTGCATTCGTACGAGCACTAATACGAGCTTAAAAAAATTAAAATTTTCCTTAATTGTTTTGTATGATGAACAACAATTAAAAAGAAATAGAAAATTTTGAAATTAAAAATCGTTAAGAGATTTAAAAACAATAAAAAATTAAAAGAAATCATTTCTGACTTCCAACAACAACTCCTTGAACATAGATACTCACACACAATCTTACAAATACTGACACAAAATAACTACAGTCACAAGTCATAAATGTCAAATGAAATGTCATTAAAACATGCGTATATGTCCATATAGAAAATTCTATAGCATAGGTTTCTGTCTAAAAACCAAACAAATATCATCTAAACTCATCGTCTATAAAATCAAAAATCGAATAAAAAAAACAAAACCAATATCAAATGGCGCAAAACTTATACTAAAGAAGTGGAGGTAATAAAACAACCATTGCAACATAAGTGGCAGAATCAGCAGCCAGTACTCATACATTGAAGCAGCAACAACTAGGAGTTATAAACAATATTTTTGCGATTTATTAAAAATGATAATCGATTAAATAAATGGTCATGATCAAACAAAATTATAAATAAAAAAAATTTAGAAGAAATAAAAAACGAAACATTAAGAAAATAAATGTTTTTATTGGCAAACTTTGAGTGTATCACAACCCTACATTAAACAATGAATCAGATGTCATTAAAGTATTTGATATGAAAGTGTCCAAACCGATATCCGTAAACTTTAAAAGTATGTATTTAGCTTAGGGCCGTATTTATAAAAAATATTTTTGATTTATTAAAGATTTATAAAACAAATTTTTGTACAAAATTTATTTAACAAACCTTATTATGGCATTTGACCCTTGGACTATTCTTATTTGGTTAAATACAATGCACAGTGGGGCAGAATCAAAATATATTTTGGAAATAACTCAGCCATTTGTGAAGGGATAGGTCGATTGATCCCAAATTATAGATGAGGAATAGAGGAATATCTTAGCTTAAGTTTTGACGCTGTGGACCATCCATTTGCCAGGGATGGTGGTGCTATGTGGTATCAAAGTTGGGTATCTCGCACCTGTAAATGCTTTTAAAGCTTGCCATTTCTTCTATTCTTGTTTGATTTTTAAAAATTATACAGGTCTAGAAAATACTTACAAAATGATGCTTTAATCTGTAAATTATGTTTTAAAATGAGCAAATTGTAAGCAAATTAAAATTTTTGATTTTTCTGTACCCTGCTCCAATTTTTTCAAAATATAGAGTAAAATTTTCAGCAAATATGTCAAATTTCAAATCAATCGACCTAATCCTTTAGAATTGGCTGAGTTATTTCCAAAATATTTTGATTCTGCCCCACTGTGCAATGTTAAATATAAAGATATTTATAGCTTAGCTAAAATTTTCTTAAAATTGGGTTTCTTATGAGCTGACTTGAGGTTTAAGTAAATGGTTTTCATTCGACTAAAACTTGAATGACTTGTTAACGCTGCGAGTAGACAAAATTGGAGGTGTCGTCCTGAACTTATGAAATTAGGTACACTGTTGTATATTTATTCCATAAAAAAATGAATAATATAATTAGAAAGTGCAGTACTTTCTATCAGTTTTGCCTGAATATTTTAAAACTATAACATAGCTGCTCTTACATATACTGTTTCAAACTTATACTCTAATTCCATTTTTTTAATGAAAGCAAGGTACAAGTTCAAACTGTTATATATCCTTTTTTTAAACGCTGAAACACCGTTAAAATTTCTAATATTTGAAAATGATATCAGCGCTAAAATATATGTATAAAACTCATTATACGGAAGTGACCACTTCCCTATATTCATCAAATTAGGCAGTGATACTAGTTCAACCAAATGGAAACTACCCCAAAATTCAAAATCGACATAGAAGACTGACACAAATTCCAAATTCACTGTTCTAAACAAAATGGTATATAATAAGTTCAATAAGTTCTTCAAATATTAATTGTGAAGCAGCCAAAATAGTGAAAATAATACGGGTTGCCGCCAATTATTCAATACCCCAAACCAAACAATTGTATATAAAAAAGTCTGTCCCGTGGTGGAATAATACCCTTAGTAATTTAAGAAAAGATAAACAATAGAAGTGGCACATCTACATTCGCAACAGATCAAATGAAAACCTTTTAGCATATAAAAAAGCTAACGCATTTTTTAGAAAACAATAAAAAAGTTCAAAGCCGAATCTCTAATCAATTTCCATCCTCTATTAATCCAAAAACAAGCATGAGGAAAATATGGCATGATATTAAGACACTTATTGGATGTAAAACACATAACTCATTTCAATATATTAAACTGGATAAACAATTTTTTTCAACCCCATTGGAAATAGCTATCAACTTTGGTAAATATTGGTCGGACCTTTCACATGATAAGCAATGTCATCCCATTTTTACATCCAAGAAAGCAGAGTTATTAAATGTCAACTACAGCAATATATCTCTTTCGTCTACAGCATTAGAAATTAATAGTACAATTAACATTATTGAACTTGAAAATGTACTAGCCCTAGAAAAAATTTTAACTCTTTTTAATAAAATTTTGGATAGTGGTATATATCCCCAAAACTGGCGGAATGCTACTATTTTGACCTTATTAAAACCATACAAACCAGTGGAAAACATAAGCAGTTACAGACCCATATCTTTACTTCCTTGTATAGGAAAGGTTTTTGAAAAAATTATTGCTGTGAGACTAATGTGGTATGGCCTCAGAAATAACCATATACAAGCTAATCAAGTTGCTTTTAAAGCAAAACAGGGTACTTTAGATGCCCTTCTGCACCTAAATAATTTTGTTTCTCAAGCTGTTTCTCATAAAAATCACATATCCATTTTATCAACGGATTTTGAACGTGCAGTCGACCGATTTGGAGTTCATATGGTATTACAAGAATTAATTAATCGGAAAATTGGCAGCAAAATGTTTAACATTATAAAAGCATTTTTGTTAAACCGTAAAATAAGGGTTCGAGTTAACGCAACATTATCCGAAACTTTTTCTCTCTATAATGGGATACCCCAGGGTTCCCCACTCTCAGTTGTTTCATTCTTAATTGCATGACATTAGTAAAATCGCTAACAACTACAAAATCATTGATCATTCTCTATATGCAGATGACGCAATATTTTTATCAAAAAACAATATGTCTACAAGAGTAATAACTGCTTTTTCTAACCTTCTAAGGGATATAAATGAATGGTCAAAAGCTTCCGGTGCCAAGCTCTCATTAGATAAGTGCAGATTACTACATATCTGTAATAAACGGAACTGCAGTCCACCAACTCTCAACCTCAACAACAACACAATTAAAAATGTCCAGAATTAAAAATTATTTGTGACAATAAATTCAATTTTAAGCAACATTGTCTTAAACAAAAAAGAGATATCACAAAACGTCTCAACGTAATAAAATTTTTGTCTTCAAGCAAATGTTCGATACATACCAGTGTTCTTTTGAATATTACTAAAACACTGATTTTGGTCAAGATTGGCTATGGTATCCAAATTTATGGTCACTGTCCTAAATCATATTTAAAGTACCTTAATTGTCCATTTCACTCAGCCATTCGTTATGCTCTCGGTGCATATCGAACAACCAATACAAAAAACTTGTTAGTGGAGGCAGGACTTCCCTCTATTTCTGATTTTATTTACGCCAATGACCTAAAACTTATTCCAAAGATCTTTAACTCCAACAATACAAATTTGTTAAAACTTGTTAAAAATGACATCATATTGGTTATGCAAAAAGCTTATTTCCATCATTAGTTCCCAAACAATCTAACGCTAAACTGAAACCAGCTTCGTTTATTCCGGATCTTTTACAATTCCAGAAGCAAACAACTTTACCCGAAATATACAGGCAACTTTTTACAACAATTCAACGTTCGTTCCCTAACCAAACTATTATATTTACGGATGGTTCTAAAACAGACCTACATACAACATTTGCTGTAGTCGATGAAAATCTAACTACAATATACAACCATCTAACTATCTAACTACAATAGAAAACAATTGTAGTATTTATACAGCAGAAATGTTTGCAATAAAATTGGCCATAGAATATGTTCAAAAACTCAAGGGAAAATTTAACATTTGCACGGTCAGCCAATCTGCAATATCAGCAATTTCATACACAAATAATTCAGAAAATTTAGTATCAATTATCCGTAATTATTTAATAAAATCGCCTAACAAAATTCGTTTAATGTGGGTCCCAGGGCACGCAGGCATTAAAGACAGAGTTGCAAGACATGCCCAACGATCTCTATTATTATTTTTTCACACGCAAGAAAATAAAGATATAAAATTACATATATTAAAACACATGAACTGATCAAGAAACAACTATGGGTATACATACATACATCGCTATAAAACAATTAACACTAAAGGAGAGAAAATTGTATATCCTTCAACAGTTTCTAGAAGTGGAACAAGGTTATTCTCAAGGCTAAGGCATGGCCATACCTTAACCACTCATCAGTACTTACTATCAAGAGAAGACAAACCTATATGCATTAGTTGTAATGCCACACAAACTGTTGATCACATATTGGACAGTTGTTAGCTATTTACTCAAGAGAGATTTGAAATTTTTGGTTCCACCATTCCTAGTTCATTGCTTTGTTTACCATCATGTAATAATGTTCACAAAATTTTTACTTTTTTAAAAAATCCAAATTTTGTTAATATTATCTAATTAATTAATTTTAAATTTGTAAAAGATAAATTTAAACCAGAGTTGAAGGCCTCGATGATCATACTCGTATATTTACGTTATACATATAAACTCATTTTTACTGTTTTGTATAAACATTAATAAATAAATAAATAAATAAATAAATAAATAAATAAATAAATAAATAAATATGTATAATTATATAAACATTTGTTAAATTAGTTGCAGAAACAGAAATTTTTTTAAGATTAGCAAATAGTTACACAGAACAACATATTTCAGATTTTCAAATGAAGAAAGCAAAAAATAATTATTCCAAAAAGTCAGAATAATAAGGGATCTCGCGGTTTTTGCCCATATCACTGCCATTAATTTTGCTTAGTTTTGTTGATTTGAAAAAAAAAATTTTAGAAACTAAAAAAACTCTTGGCAAAAATTCTACGATTGTTGTAAAATTTTGGCTTATTAAAATTATTAAAATATTAAATTAAACATTTTCCCCAATTTTACCTAAACGCACAAAAAGTCCTTAACGTAAATGCATCGTATAAGTGAAAATATGGCAACTGCAAGAAGAATAAATCGTACGTTAAAAGTCTGTTTGATAGCTTATCAGATACTTTTGGCTTATCAGACCCTTACATATAAAACCCAAAGGCTGAAAATATGTCCGATTCCAACTTACAACCGCTTGAAGGCTAAAGCTTAGAATACTTTTTGTCTAAGACCCTCTGTAAGTCATACACTCGAGTATGCAAAAATATTTGTGCATTAAAAAGAAATGCCTTTTTCAGAATTCCTACAATGTCCGCAATAGTTTCTGATTGCGATTATTAAGGTCATCACCCTGTTCTTCTCTTACGAGTTCAGTGGCATTAGAAAGAGGTGAGCAAGTTAAAGTTTTATTGGTTTTTGCAATTACTTATTTTTTTAAGTAAATGTCTCTTATATATTTTTTTAACTTCCTTGCGCCTCTGTAGGGTACCAAAATAATCTTTGTAAATGATGATGAGACTGATTTAATGCTGCTGATGTTTTGTGACAGTGATGCTGGTGACATGGAAGATGATTATTATTATTATTATGATGCTTTACAATTATGACTAAATGATGGACTGCTTATGCTACTTTTGTCTGTCTGTCTGTTTGTCTGGTTTTTTTTGTAAACAAACCTTCCTCTAATATTGCTACGGCTGGTTATATCAAACCTGGTCGATACAGAACTCATATTTTCATCCGTACAAAATGATTATGGTCTATTTTAAAATGATGACTGAAAAATAAAACAATTTAAGCAAAAGTAAGAAAGATTCGCAAGCGACATCTGACATTTATGTCTACATGTGTTTAGCAAGACAGTTGACATATGTTTGTTTGAATGTCAGTATTTTTATACACACATACATACATACAAATGTGTGAGTCAAAATAAAAATACAATTATTTTCAATGCAATAAAAGCAAGGCCATGATAGAACAGAAGTCCTTTCAAACTTTCTGAGGAAAATTTCTCAGATTCTTATTTTATTTAATACTAGTAGTTCAGTTTCGTCAGCGTTCTGAAAATATTTTGTTGGAATTTGCCTTTTGTTTTAAAAGTAATCCACACCAAATTTAAAATTTCTCATAATCGTCCTAGCAGATCAAGAATTGAGCGTCCAGAGGAAGAATTTGAATCCACAGGCACAGTACAAAATGTTCCCGTGCCAGTGAGACAAAGAAGTGCCCGTAGTGTCGAGAATATTGCTGCCGCTGATGCTTCAGTTGAAGAAAGTCCAAATGTGTCTTCTCTGTGACGTCGTTGTGGCGAATTTTTCGAAAACATCTTGGCCTACATCCTTACAAGATCAAATTGACGCAAGAACTGAAGCTGCTTGACCACCAGAAGCGTCGTATGTTCGCTAATGGGACGCTTTGTAGCGCTCTTATTGAAAAACCATTTAGTATCCAAAATTTCCCGTTTTCAAAAATAAAAGTCATTTGTCTATATTTTCTTTTGGAAATGAGATATATGTATATTTAATGGAAAAAGTATCCTATATTTGAACCGTGGTATTAAGTTACCTCCCTTAAAAATTTTATTATTAAAACATTAACCAAAAAAAATTTTTACAGATACTGCTTGTATTGGTAATAATTATTTTTGTTTTTCGAAAAAGGCTTTTTGAGACCTTTGATAAAATATTTTTTTTTATGTATTTGTAATATGGAAAATGGCTAAATTCGAGAGAAGATCGGACAATGGTTGAACTCATTAAACTAAGAAAAAAAAAGGGATTATCAAAAAACCCTTGGTTCCATCAGTTGGATATCTGCTTTAGCGATAGATCATAGAAACTTTAAGTATCTTCCAGCCAAGATGAAAATCGAAGCAGATTATACTTGCAGACAGCGCCTGGAAGAGCCTAAGCATGTAAAGCATATTGTCTGTGAATGTCCAGCACTGGTTAGCCTAAATGTGGATAACATAGAGGATATAAGCCTTGGACAAATGTTAACAATTACTAGAGACTACGTGATAAGAAAGAAGGCCGACAATTACCAGTCGACATTCATAAATTGCTTAATTCAAGAGTAAAGGCTATTTTGTCAACTATACATATTCTTGCTTTGCTTTACTTTCGTAATATCATTTACTAGGTTTTCCTTCATTCATTTCAGAGTTTTTAAACATACATTTTTCAATAGCTTTAGTAAATTGTATAGAACTTTTTTAAGCACTTTTTTGGAAAATAATAATAAACATAATTAAAATTTACGAAAAAATTGTTCTATCAAAAACCCATAAAAACTGTAACAAACCAACCAAACTACCAAATTGTTCATAAAAAAGATAACTGCCAATTTTAGTCTGATCGGATCAAAGTGGCATCGCTGCTGGTGATAGCACTTGACTCAATGAAAGAAGAGTTGCTGTTAATTACTAGTCGTTTTCCTATACTCATTGAGGATGGAAGGGGGTCGAAAAGAAGCCCATTAAGAAAGCGGCATGTCAGCATGTGTATGAGATAATAGAACATATGTAATTTGAAATTAGCGATTAATGCAATGTTCATTCTAAGAATTACACAATTGCTGCATAATTACAATGTTTGGGTCAGGCATAGTACCAGCTCACCATCGGATATTTAAACCTGAAACTTTGACAGCCAGTCGTGCAACAGATTTTATCTGAAACTCTCAGTGCAGTGCAAAGGAAAGTTGGTCAACCAGGATGAAGTTTGACATGATGAATGGTATGCAAGGAAGACAAATTGTTTCTTTTGATGGACGTAATTCACATAAAAATTTTGGCTTTAAATGCAAAGTATTAGCATACATATGTATGGATTTTACCCTTACCGAATTTGTGAAAAATGTTGAGCAACATTTATTATTTCACATGGAAAATTTGACATTTAAAAGGTGGTGTCTATCTCGCGATTTGATTTTACGATCTTTTTGTTTTTAAGTATACATATCATATTGTTTTACAAATGTTAGTAAAAGCTGTTGTTTAAAGAATTCCACATGAAATAATGTTCTTATGTTTTATTTCGCAGCTTTGATAAAATGTTGCCAGAAACATTTCAATGTTTATTCACAGTAAAAACAGAGTACTACTATTGCAACATTTTTTCATGACTTTTTTATACATATTTTCTTATTTATGTAGTTTGACAGTATATCTCATGAAAAAATGAACAGAATACTGGGCTTTAAATAGTATTTTTCAATTTGAATATATACATACATATGTATGTTACTTAAATAAAACAAAAATTAAAGTTAAAACACCATTTTTTTATTTAAACGAACATCAAATTATATTTTTGTTATGTTGTTCTATTTTTTAATTTTTTCTATTATTGCGATAATTTTAAAAATAATTATTTGCACACAACACCAAAAACTCCGACGGTAATATTAAAGGCAATTTTAGACAATATCCACGTTAAAATGTCTTACAAAATACCAAGTATATGTTGTCAGTCATCGATAAATGACAATATTGACAACGAGTACACGTACTTACAACAAACAATAAAACTCGAAGTCGTCTTGTGTTACCGACGTCAAATAGAATAAGGGTGAAATTTTCCAAAATATACATACATATATAAAAAATATATGTATGTCCCCATGTGTATATGTGTACATATGTAATATGTAAAAAAAAAATAAAAAAGGGTTCTTAAGATTATTCGATACTGTTGGTCGTATTGAGCGTTTTCTCAAAAACTATCGAATGTATCAGAGTAAATCTTAAATCACTCAGTATTACTGTCCAAAGGTTTCCGAATATAATAGAATATTTAATTATTTAATCAACCACAGTCTCAGTTAGATTAAGTAGGATGATTAAAAATATTTTACATATTGCGTCAGACACTATTAACTTGTGAGCTGCTATAGTGCTCGGTATTACTATTGTTTTTATTCTTTTTATGACTGATACACGAGAACGTGTTTTTATAATCGGCCAACATACATATACACTCATACATGCATACATACATATGTATGTGTGTAAATAAGTTCCCGACGAATGGCGGTGTATATCCAATAAAAAGTTTGTATATTATATCTCCATGCTTAACCAATAGAAACATAAGTTATATTTAAAAACTTAAAAACATTCCTACATCTGAAAATAAACATAAGGAATAATAAAGTTGATAACAAATTATCAGTTTGTTTTCTTATTTTATTTACAGACTTTTTAATTATTTAGATTAGACACGTGTTTCTTGTTTTATGACGGGGATTTTAAGAAGTCTTTTCATTTTTACAAAAAGTATGCATACACACTTATTTCCGGTTTAATCAGCTCTCCCACGTGTGATTTTTTTCCACTTAAATAACGAAAGGGAAATAATAATAATATTTCTTATATTTGGAGATTGAAATTTGCAATTAACTCGAAAACTCTTTATGTTAGAGTCAACGGAGATCTATACTGTCATATATCAATGGATTTGTATTGACGAGCTCTTTCAGAATCTATGGTGATCTTAAAAAATTGATGCCAACTCCGTAATTAAGAGTTATTTTTTAAAGAAAAAATAAAAGTTCAAATGAAACTATTAAAAAGAGAGTTTTATTTTGCCGTCATAAAATAAAACTTTTTTGAGGAGTTCTAGTTTTTCCCGTCAGAAAATAAAATTCATTTTGTTTATTTACATAATTTTTTTTGTGAAGAGATTTGAACGAAGGACGCTTAATGCCAATTTAGGATCATAGAATGCTCTTTTCATGCTTCCCTGGGTTTCAGGAACAAACTGTTGACTTTTTTTGTGCCAATTTATGGATATGATAATGTATTTTTTCTACCAGAGAAAAAAATATTCCATATCCAAGGATTTTTTTTTTCAAACTCAAAATCATTTTCTTCCTTTCTTGTTCTGCTCTGAAAGCGATGTATGAGATGTATCGCAAAAATCCGGTGAAAATGGGAAAACATCCGTTGAAGATCGTTAATCAAACAAAAACATATTAAAAACCTACACACATTATTTTAATGACGATTTATTCAATTGAAATGCAAGGCTTGTATTGGTTATCTTACATACATACATACATATGTATGTATAATGAGTTTTATTTTGTGACGAAAAAAAAAATATAAATAATCGACGGATTTACACGTTTTGAGGTCTCCTGAATCCATTTTGGCTATTTTCGCGATGATGTCTGTGGGTGTGTATGCCACTATTTTTGTGGAGTTTAACATATCAAAATTAAATTTATTATGTGCCTTTGGTACATATATGGAGATAAATAGCTGTATAGTTTTTGGGCATAATCGGGAGGGGTAAGGGGGAGTTTCCTTCCCCCAAATTTTGTGAACGCTCTACATGACATATTAAAACGAAATTTAGTATGTGCTTTTGCTATATAGAGATGAAGAGTTGTGTAAATTTTGGGCATAATCGGGAGGGGCAAGGGGTAGTCTACTTACTCCCAAATTTTGTAAACTCTCTGCAGATCATACCGTATGACATATCAAATTAAAATTAAGTGTGCGCCTTTGGTTTATGGAGATGAAGAACTGTATAAAGAGTTGTGTATATTTTGGGCATAATCGGGAAGGGGAAAAGGGGTAGAGTACTTAACACCCCAAACCAAAAAAAAATTAACTTTTCGATTCGAATATACTTTGAACTTTTATTCTTTATGTAATACTAGCTATCCGCGGTGCGCTTCGCTACACCCATCCACAATAAACACTTGGAAGAAAAGTATGACCAAATTTTAACGCGAAAACGCACGCTATTCTCAATTCAAAAATGTTCCCATCCAACCTGTTTTTTGCTAGACTATACGTATTAACACGATAACAATTTTTTTACTTTTAATGGCAAGTGCAATGCCCAGTATTCTTATCTAGTCTGTATTTTTCTACACTATGCACATTAGTATGAGGGTTACTTGTGCAAAGTTACAAGACTATACCTAATGTAGTTCTCTAGGTAGGCGATAATTTTTCACTTTGTATAGAAGGTACCACACCCTCCATTTAAATTCAGTCTGTGTTTCTCTACACAATGTATCTTAATATGGGGGTTACTGATGCAAAATTCCAAGGCACTACGTTTGGCAGTTCTCTAGATACAAGATAATAATTTTTTACTTTGTATGGGGGGTACCACGCTCAATGTCCCAATTCAGACTATGTTTTTCTAGAGTATCCGCATGGGTATGGGGTTAACTTGTACCCAATTTGAAGACCATACCTATTGTAGTTCTCTATATACACAATAATAATTTTTCACTTTGTATGGGACGTACCACGCCCACTGTCCCAATTCATTCTGTATTTTGGCAGACTATGCTCCTTAGCACAAAGGCTACTCTTGCAAAGGCGCTATCTATTGTAGTTCGCCAGGAACATGATAACAATTTTTTACTTTGTATGGGCGGTACCACGCCAACTATTCCGGCTATAACTCATGAACCAATACACATACAGAGACCATTTGTACACAAAAACCTTGGTATTGACGTCACCTTTCATATAAACTTTTGCAGAAACAAAATCGGTTCACGCATTCCAGAGAACATCAATTACTAACACAATGCAACTTTTTTGTATATCTATAAAAATATCTGTTTCCATCGGGTATGGTAAAGTTTTATTTCGTTTAATTCTCAAAATAACTGTTATGAAATAATTTTTTTTAAACGATAACTGTTATTTAATGTCCCTGGACATTTGATTACAAGGCAAAAGTGAATTATAGGTTTCTTACAACATCTTCTAGAACTCCACAATACAAAGGGAGTAGAAAAGGCACAAACAAAAATTAGAATTAAATTGAAAGGCCTTTTGGTAGGCCTCACACTATTATTATACCTGGGTTAGTACGAAATACTTGTAAAATATTTTTCATTGTACCTTAGATCAGACGACATCATCCAACCAATAAAAATCATACAGTTCTCAAGGATGTTAAAATTTATGCATTAATCACAAATAAATAAATGATAGCATAAAAAACTACATTAACAACAAAAGAAACTCCATTGAAACTCCACATATTTAAAGAGGCGGCTTCTTAGGTTTTTTGTCTTGTTTAAATATGATTTTTCTTAAAAATGAAGTCAACTTCGAATATGGTCTGTATTTCTTTAGTCTTATTATGATCAATAAAATATAAGTAAAAGTGATATTTACTTCAAACTAAGACGAACATCAAATGCACTTCCCATTAAAATGCTAAGATATTTCATGGGATCTGATCAAACTTGTGATTAAAATCAAGTTTTTCTTAATAAATTTTTCTCTCTTTATGTTTATCAAGAAGAAATTATAGAAACGAGATTGCGCCATCTAAATGATTTCCCATTAGATGGCGAAGTTTGTCCTCTTTGAAATACACATGTTTTTTTTATCGTTATTTGCGCTTTAGGAGAGAGATGATGGCGTAATCTTTTGTTTATCATTTTTGATCTAAGTTGTTTGTAAACAAGTTTTTAATTTAAATTAATTATTATTTTAATTAAATTTAATGAATTACTAATTAAATTAAGGTTTTTTTTAATTTTTTATTTATTAAGGACTAGCTCTTCCCGGTGCGCAATAAATACTTGGAAGAAAAGTATTGCCAACCTTTAGTATGTTATGTTATATGCAATATACGACGCCCACTTTTCCCATCCAAACTGTTTTTTGCTAGACTATACGTATGAACACGATAATAATCTTTTACTTTTTATGGGAGGTACCACTCCCACTCTTCCAATTCCGTCTGTGTTTCTTTAAACTACACACATTTGTATGACGGTTACTTGTGCAAAGTTTCATGACACTGATGCAAAACTCCAAAGCGCTACCTATTGCAGTTCTCTATTTACAGGATAATAATTTTTCATTTTATATGGGAGGTACCAGGCACACTGTTCCAATTCATTCTGTATTTTGGCACACTATGCGCATTATTAGCACAGGGGTTACTCGTGCAAACTTTCAAGGCTGTATCTTTTGTAGTTCGCTAGGAACTCGATAATAATTGTTCACTTTCTATGGGACGTACCACTCCCACTATTTTAATTCAGTCTGTAGTTAGCTGAACTATTTACGTTGATATGGGGGTTGTTGGTGCGAAATTCCCAGGCGCTATCTGTTGTACTTCTCTAGATGCAGGATAATAATTATTTACTTTATATGAGATGTACCACGCCTACTATTCCAATTCAGTCAGAGGTTGCTGGTGCAAAACTTCGAGGCGCTACCTATTACTTTTTTTTATTTAAAGACAACACTACCTCTGCGAGTCTTTGGCGGGAATCGAACCCGCAACCTCTAGACTGACAGACCGATTGGTCTAGGAGCAAACAACACGGTGTAAAAGTATTTACTTTGCATGGGAGGTGCTACACTCGAATATCAAACCGTATATCTAATAATAACGTAATGTAGGCAGCTTTCCGACAAAAAAGAAAAAAAATGTATATGTATATGTATATATAAAGATTAAGAGAACAATCATTTAATTTTTAAGAAAATTTTAAGGCGAGTGAAAATGGAAATGACAGTTTAATAATTCCTTTCAAGTTACCAATGCAACATGCAACTTTACGTACCGAATATTATTACCTTTTAATAAAAATCCCACAAACATACATACATACGTAATAAAAATTATTGCAAACTGAACTTGAAAATATTTTCAAATCGTATCAAGAGGCATCAACAAATGTTTTCATAAGTCTCAAATATGTATGGCTGTATGTTTATGAATGTATCTGAATGCATGTAGAACAATGTTCAATATATTGACTGTTTGTAGGTTGTCACAGAATAAAAAATTACCAGGAAAAAAAAATGTTTAAATAAACTAAAACATTAACAGAACTCCTTTATGATGATGAGGACAATGATGACGATGATGAAATGTATGCATTAATTTTATTATTTATTGCCGAACGTGCAGTGCATTGCAGCAGCAAAGATCAAATTCGCGTATGGCACAAGTATGGTTGAGGGGCATCTTTCGTTCCACATGCCTGACATAACGTTCATTGGTTGGCCAACTCGCTCATCATTAATATTTACTCATATTTCCTTGGTTGATTTTCAGAGTAGATTGGAGCAAAATGAACAAGTGGCTGGTAAGTGGCAAGTGGAGGCAATGGTGGTTCCTCTGTTATGATTTAAAATGTTTCATATTAAAAAATGTTTAAAAATGCGTGGCGCATAAGTGACAGTATTTAAGTTAAAGTAGTCATACACATTCTTTTATTTATTTCTTACCTTGTTTTTCATCAACTTTTTTTTACCGCTTAACTTACAATGAAATGTTGTACACAAAAAAGATAACAAAAAACTGAATTATGACAAAAACAAAATCAACAATTTTGCTCAAATTAAGTCAGTATTCTAAAGTCAGTTGTCTTTGTTTTTTCTCTGAGTGTATTTTAATTAAATTCATTATGCATGTTTTAATTAAGATGATTATTTTAAATGACAAAAACCAAAAAAAAAAATAATAATAATTAAAATGTTTTTTTATACTTCATTAAAATTTAATGGTTATTTTCCAAAAACGGAACTAAGAATTAATAGTTGCATTCTCCCTACATAGCTGATGCGTTTAAAATTTATATGGAAATTCTAAGAATCCGGAACTATTAATATGGCCCAAGATTTCTTTTAATTAGTGCAATTGCAAATGCATTTTCTATAAGAGTTGATAAAAGATTTTTCTTAACTTTAAAAATTATGTGATCAAAAGCAGGTACATTAAATACATTTCAATGCACTTTCAAAGTTATTAAATTAAAAATTATTAAAATAAAATTTATTAAAATAAAAGTTACAATTTTTCAGCCATTTAAGAGAGTTTTTTTAACAAAAAAAAAATGGAGCTTTTAAAAAGTATAATTTTTACGAAGATCTAGAGGATTTTGTGTAAACAAAAACAATTTAAGTTTTTTGTCGTATTATTTATTGTATTCAAGGCGAAATCATACCAGCTAATTCTTTTTCCCTCCTGCTTTTGCTAATGTCATTGTTTTATATATGCTAGCAGAATGTCAAAGTTGTTTTGTTGTAAATGTTGCCGTAGTGCTTTCACCTGGTATAAATTCGCCTTACTTATATCTATACAATAGCGTATCTGTACATAAAAAGAAAAGAGATAATAACAAGGCATATTCATCATCATAACCTCACTACGAAGGGGAAATATTAAGGCGAAAATTTTAAAATTTTTTTTATATGGATTTTGATAGTTCAACTTCTATTTAAGGGGAAAAATTGTAAGTTTAGCTGTCAAAATCCATTTAAAAAAAATTATTATTTTCGCCTTAATATTACCCCTCCGTAGTGAGGCTACCTGATTAATATGCCTTGGATAATAACCTGAATGTACACAATTTTATCGATTTAAAAGACTTGGCAGCTTTTACTTTTGTAAATGGTAAGTTCACGCGAATCTATTTTACTAGGTGGCAGCATGGCGAAGTTATTTATTTTCGCTTTACTTTGTTTGTGCATGGCAGCTGTCAAAAATTCGTTTATTTTTTTAGATTTGAAAAAAAAAATAGAAATAAAATTGTAATTATTAAAAAAAAATGTTTCAATATTAAAAAAAAATACAAAATACTACCAGGAAAGGTAAGGAAGAAGTGTTTTTAGTTGTAGGATGTGATATTTTAATTAGTGCTATTGGCGTGTGTCGTACATGTAACCAACAACAAAATACATGTGGGTGTTTTTTGGTATTGTATTTGTTGTCGCGGAGATGCCACCTTATATAAATTCGCTTGGGTAAGTTTAAAACAATATTTACTCTACAATAATATTAAATTTCTATGAAATCAATCTTGAAACATCCTGTGTCTCTTATCCAGGGACGGTTCAACTATAACTGAAACACTATAAAAGTAAGAGCCTAAACATTTGGTGTGGATTACTTTCAAACAGAGACCATTATAACCAATATATAAAAATGCGGAAATAATGTTTTACCAAGATCTATTAAAAATTGCTGTCTAAATAACAGTTACAAATAAGTCACATTTTTTGGTCTCCAATAATTATTATATTAAAAAATAATTTGGGCCTTCTATAATCTTTATAAAATCTTTTAATTTTTTTGGTCTTATATAACCAAGGCACATTCATCAGGTAGCCTCATTACGCAGGGGAAATATTTAGGCGAAAATTATCAATTTTTTTTGTATGCATTTTGACAGCTAAACTTAAAATGTTTCCCCTTAAATGGAAGTTGAACTATCAAACTCCATATAAAAAAAATTTTAAAATATTCGCCTTATTATTTCCCCTTCATAGTGAGGTTACCTGATGAATGTGCCTTGTATTATAACCAAGCAAGGCGTATTAATCAGGTAGCTTTACTACGAAGGGGAAATATTAAGGCGAAAATTTCCATTTATTTTATACCGTGATATTTACCTGGTGGATGGTGAATAGCAAAATGGATAACAAAAAAATTGAAGTTTTAAAAGTAAATTGTTTTTCATATTTAAATATGTTTTTACTTCGGAAACCAGAAACTTTCGAAATATATAAATTTATTTAAAGTTCACAAACATTTCATATTTAAAAATGTTTTTCGTACTAAAGATGATGGAAACTGGAAACTTTATTTAAAGTTTCCAAACATTTTTCGATTTAAAACTCGACTGCAAAACACATGCTACAAATTTGATGAATTGAAATGTTGAATAAATTTTAAATCCTATAAAACATATTCTAAATAAGAACACGATGACAAAGAATGGGTATGTTCAGGTCTTCATTTATTATACAAACCACTATTTTTCATTGCTTTAGGTAAAAACTTTAGCTTTCTTGTGGAGAAAACGCAGTGAATGTACACAGTTAGTAGTAAGGATGAGACCCTTTATTTAGTAAGTTATGGTTTATGTATTTACTTATTTTAGTAGGGATGAAAAACTCTCTATAAAATAAATACATGCCTTAACCATAACTGAAGCACTAAAGAAGTAAGGGTTTTTGGTGTGGATTGCTTTCAATGCAAAATCGAACATAATATTGCAAAGACGCTGACGAAGTGGCGGGCACAGCTAGTTTTAAATAAAATATAAAATATTTATATACTTTGAGGATTTTTTTTTTATTTTTGGCGAACTTTAGCTATTTCTATTAAATTTGTTTTTTGTGATCTGTTAAAAATATTTTTAAAATTAAAAAATATTGTATACTAGTTGGGCCCGATTCGCGTTGCTGGCCCCAAATTTTTCTTTTATTTTGAACTGCCTGCAAAAACACAAAAAAACTAAATATTGCGCCATCTGTCGGACGAAATTCAAACTACACAGAAACACTCCTCACGCCCCATAGAGCATGTATATAAAGTTTGGTCAAAATCGGTCTAGTAGTTTTTGAGTTTAGCGATCACGAAGATACACGTCATTTTTATATATGTGACCCGGCCCATGAAAAGGTGGCCTATGACTCAAAAAAAATTTTTCCACTTTTTTTTGGTTTCGATAATTTTTGAAACGCTCTTTCACGTGGTGAAAACTAGAAAGTCCTAACTTGCTTAGATGTTATGGTAAGTCAAAGTCGATTTGAAGATTTTTTTGGGGATAATATCCCCAAAAACCTGACAACGCTGGGTCAGAAACTGGTTTGTACTTTGCATTGAAAAAAACATCGCTCTTTATATACACACACGAACTTATCTCATTTATGCTCTTTTGCATTTTTTGGTTGCCTTTTGGGCATGACTGTTCATAATGCAAAAGAAAAACTACTAAGAAACTGACGAAGTGCATTGTTTATCTTTAACAGCTAATTTTTCGAAATTTTGTTTTTGAGTCTTAAGCCACCTTTTCATAGACCGGGTCACATATATAGAGATATTAGAGCCAAATTTCAACAAGAAACTATTTAGGCGATTTTGGCGAAATAGGTAAAAATAAATCTGACAATCTCTCTTGAAAGTAAAGAAATTTTATAAAAATAATAAAATAAAGAAATAAAGTGTTTGCTTGGTAGTTTGTTTAAAATAATTTCTAACCAACCCCACAATCTATAAAATAAATAAATTCCCGTATTCTAATTTTCTATAAAAGTTGTTTAAATATAAAATTGATGATTATAATTAAAAGGTTCCTATTAGATAGAAAAAGGATATAGCGGACCAGAAAATGTATTAGCTTTTGATAGTATGAAATTTTTCTTTATCTCTTTATAATAATGAAGTTAAGCCGGAAATTTTATTAATTCTATTTATAAAATAGAGGCCTCAATCTTAATCAGAGATTTTAAATCACATGCACACAATCACGTGATTTTAAATCGATTATATAAGTGACTGTTACAAGAGACTCTTGTTTTGCAGTAATATTTCAAATCGTATTTTTATTTTGTCTTGTCTTTGTCCGCAGATTAAGTGTTTAGAAAAAATAATTACCCCAAAGATAGAAATTGCAATGGCTGCGTAAATAAACGTCTTAAAACGCCGTCATTTCCTACACTGTTCTCATTTTAAACCCATTTTAAACTCATTTTGAATTTGGTGTCAACAATGTTACCCTAGACCATGATAAAATAATAAAAGGTAATTCCATTTCAAAAATGTTTGAAGTTTGCCGGAATTATTGAAGTATGTTTTTATGTAAACAGCAAAAAAGCGTTGCCACTAATAGAAATGAGAAATATTTATTTTTGGAAATTATTTTTAAAAAAATGTATAATTTATATAAATAACATAAAATAAAAACGTGCTTTGGTTTAATAGTGAAACTTATGAGGAATAAATCTTGCTATAGATTATGATTTCCTTAACCTTTTATAGGTACACTTTTGTATTGAAAAAAAAAATTATATTACAACCTTATTTCAGCTGCATACTAATTGACCCTATGAGAAATCGCCACAAAATAAAAAATCGCCAAATGAATTAACGTAAAAAATAAAAAATTGGAAGAAATGGAAATTTGGCCAAAAAAAATAATATATATAAAAAAGTCAGTAGCGACATTAAGGGCATTAACGTTTTTATATTTTTTGAATTCTAATAAATCTTTAATGCTAACAATTCTGTAGTTTAAGGTAAACAACGTTACTAGTTAGCTACTTAGCTAGTTTTTAGGACTTAAACCATTATTTTTAGACTCTTATTGATACATTTCCTGAGAATCACCCCTATTCCATTTGGCGTCGTCTACACAATATGACGACGTTTCACTTAATTAAGTTGGTATCCCTTTGTCAACATCAACGTTTAATTTTATTTGGTATTTGTAAGAATATGTGAAGTTAAAATTTTGTGGTGTCGACACGAAAATGGAAAAGATTTAAATAACAAGTTTGAACCAATTCGGAAAATTAGTTGATGAAATGGAAAATTTCGGAATGATAGAAAAAACTTAAAACAGATTCTTATTAAGAACTTTAAATCATTCTACAATATGATTTTTTAAAAGAATATTTCTCTACAGTGCTATCGATAAGCCTTCGACATTGTCATAAGAGCTTTGGGGAATACAAAATAATAATCAAATTGATGTTCACGTCAATATAAAATGATGTCGGCTCGTCAAAGTGGGTGACTATAGTTCATGGTGATAGTTCATTAAAACATTTTGGATAATTGTCCATTTGCAAAATTTTCAAAAACGACAAAAATATAAAATATTACCAAATTCTGTGTGCGGATTTTTTGGGTTATTTTTCATTTTTGCATAGAGTTATTTTGCATGCAGGCCCCTTATTCACAATAAAATTAACCAAACTTTTTAATTTTAATTTTCAATAATTGTGCAACTTTCAATTTTTCTTGATACTCCTGACAGATTAGCTTTCCATCTAAGTTAAAAAAATAATTTCTTAAATGAACATACCAGGAGTGGAACTTAGACACTTTTGTCAGATATAGATTAAAAAATCTTATTTGTGAATTCCTGCAAAACTATTACTACCGTATGGTAAAGAACAAATAATTTTTTTCATTTTAAACTAAAACAATTTTCGTTTGTTTACTTAGACACATAAACTTAAACCCCCGTCTTCATTTGCTATCAACATGTCTTAACAAAAGTCAAACTACATAAAAAAAACAGTATTAAAAATAATGTTTTTTTTTTCAAATGAGTTTGACTTTTGTTAACGCATGTTAATGTCTAATGGAGACGGGGGGTAAGGATTGTTTCTTATTCTAATTTTTAAAATTTCAAATAAAGGGAAAAAACGCAAAATGGGATTTCACAAAGTATGTGATATGGTAGCACAAATTTAAGTAATTCCCGCAAATGTCAGAACGTTAATATGGCGACAAAAAGAGAGAATGGAATTACCTTCTATTATTATATCATGCCCTAGACTATTCATTCATTGCGTTTATTTTAGGTATTAAGTAAAATTTAATTAAAAACAAGTAAGAGTGCTATATTCGGCCGTGCCGAATCTTCTATACCCTTCACCACGGTGATTTTATTTATACAGACGTGTACAGCATTATCCATATTGTTGACTCTTTACTTAAATAAATTCGTATGAGAAAAAATCATTATTCATGAGTTAAAAAAATAGAAGACAAATGAAAACAAATTCCGTTTGCTACAATTGTCGCCGTGTTGTCAACTACTTAATGATATTGAAGCCGACAGCTATATCGTAAACTCTGACATTGTTGTAGAAATACTTATTTTGCTTTTATAAAATTAAATAACTTTTTCAAAAACTTATAAATATTTCCTCCAAAACTTTTTGTTTGTATATGAATTTGTAATTTACAATTTTTTTGTGACATTTTCTTTTGTTGAATAAAATAGAAATTAGCCTAAGTAGACGACAGCCACAACGGTGGCCGTGCAGCCATGTAGCTTTGCTGACTTCAAAATAATCGTTTTATTTTTGACAGTTTGTAGTCGGTATCCTGATGATGTCTATGTGTTTAATGCACCTAGGTTTTAAAACAGAGATATCATCTATTTAAAAATCAAACGCATTTAAAAAAATATGTTATTTTATATACACACATACAGCCATATGTATGTATCTTCTTAATATTAATTATATGTTATGTTACACTCATAATTTTAATTTTCAGAGAAATATTGAAATTTTTGTTTTAATTTTTCGAAAATTGAGTCTAAAAATTTTTTGTAAAAATATTTTTTTAAAAATTTTTTGGAAAACTTAAAAAAAAAATTTTTTGAATATTTTTCTGTAAAATACCTTTTTGAAAATGCTTTGTAAATATTTTTGACAAAAAATTTTAAAATTTTTTTTTAAATTTTTTTAAAAAATTTTTTTTTTTAAATTTTATTGAAATTTTTTTTGTTAAATTTAGGACCTTTCTATATTAAGTTAAAATTTAAAAAAACGTAAAAAAATATAGGTGGGCGTGGTTTTTGGCCCGTAGCCTCCAAAGGAATGATCCGATGTTGCTGAATTGCAATACCAAAATTTTCGAAACTATACCTTACAGATTGGTGTGCTTAAATTTTTTGTATCTCTTCTGGTGCCTTGGCAAATGACAGTACCAAACTAACACGGACAGACGGACATCGCTTAATCAACTTCTCTATGTATAAGGATCCAGAATATATATACTTTATGGGGTCGGAAATTAATATTGTAGAAATTACACACGGAATGAAAAACTTATATATACCCTTTCCACCTGTGGTGAAGGGTATAAAAACAGGGATTTTGTTGTGTGATTTTAAAACGGTTCATGATTTGAAATCAAATGATTTTCAGAAAAGGTCTGAGAGTTCAAATAAAAATAAAATTATATACAAACTTAAATAAAAGGAATTTCATAAATTATGTTTTATTCGACCTTTTTAAGTATAATTGAAGGAAAAAACAATTAAAATTAAGCTTGAGGTCAAGATGTTTTATTTAATATAAATAGAAATTATTAAATATGCCAATATTTCGCTACTCCTTTGGGTAGCATCATCAGCATCATATTAAATAAAACATCTTGACCTCAAGCTTAATTTAAATTTTTTCCTTCAATTAAAAGAAATTTCTTTAGTTCATTTTCAAAAAAGGTAGTTTTATTCATGGTAGAAAAATAGAAGGTAGAGCCATTCTCTCTTTTTTTTGTGACAATTAACATTTGACAAAAATAAGGATTATGACATTTCCGTTAAAAATGTGCTACCGTATCGATTATTATACATCCCCTTTTTTGTTCTTTTTTGAAATTTGTTTCAAAACAATTTATTGAAAAATCAAATAAAGAAAAAATATTTAAATTTTTGAAAAAGTTTCTACGCTTTTTCAAAAATTTAAATATTTTGGAAAACAAAATTCAAATAAATAAAAAATATTTCAACTTTATAGGATTTTTTAAAAACGTTTCCTTTCTTTTAAAATGAAATTATTAATATTATTTTTATTTGTAATAATGAGCTGTGATTTCAAAACTGCGAATGCACAAAATAATTTTGCAACTACAAAAATATAAACTTTTTCAAATTACCTGCCTTGGTACACATTCGCATACAGTGCCTAGAACCCTGTAAAATTTGTGAAGCAGACTTGCGAGCAGAACCATTGGTGTGTACGCCGATGTGTCGCGATTTTGTTCATTAATTTAAAAAAAATTTTTTTTTGGGTAGAAAATTCTTTAGAATTAGATATTTAAATCGTAGTTTAAAACCACACAAATACATATGTATATGTAAATAAAAATCGCTTTTTATCAAGATTTTAAAAATATTTCAATATTAGTAATTAATATTACTAACTCACTTAATTTTCTAATAAAGAATTACACTTTTTTTAAACTTTGTGGGAGTTGTTTACCCTTTTAATTGTATGGCAACGCTCATGTACTTTTGAAAAAAAATTAAACTTCAAAAATCCTTAGTTTTGTAAACAAAAATGTGATTGGAACTACCTTCTATTTTTATCACAGACTTAACCAGATATCGCAACTTTGACGTATGGAAAAGTGGCTTATCATACGCGATTAACCCTTAATTTAGAGAAAGAAAAAAAAACGTGGCATCCTCAAAATCAACGAGAAAAAGCAGTCAACTATACATGCTTAAAAACCAACAACAAAACCATAAACTGACAGTACCAAAAATAAACAAACAATAAATTCTTAAAAAAATTTTTCTGCAAATTTTTTCTGAATCGAACTACATTTGTTGAAATTACAAACTAAGAAAAGTTAATTTCAGCATATTCTTAAAATCTTAATTGTTAAACGAAGAAACAAATACGGAATACAGATGAAGTATTACAACTTAAATCATAAGTATTGAGAATTTATTAAATAAAACCGAACTGAACTAAACGTTAAGAAAAGGCACAAAGAAGTTATCACACAATCGAATCGAATGCGGAAGGAAATCTTTTAGAGGTTATGGATTTAGCCCGTACGCTACGACAAGAACAATTGTTTATACAGCAAGAACAAACAACTTTTGCACAGTTAACCGAAGCTTTAGCGGATAATTCTGCATCAATAACAAAGGTAAGTTGGCAATTTGTTATTGTGTTTGTTTTCTCATTAACATTTCTTCATGTATGAAAACATTGCAGTTGGCTTACATATGTGCTCAACAAAGAAGAAATCTAAATGATTTAATTGTTTCTCGGCCCGACTTGGGCCCATCTCTTTGTTGTCGCCGTGCAAATAACTATGAAAACATTAAATTTATTGATGCAAAAAAAGTTCTGGTCTATGAGGTAAAATAAACAAGAAAACTCTGTTGTGTGTGTGAGTTTTCATTAACATTAACTTTCGTTTACTTTCTGTTCAGCATGTAATTGCATATGAAGATCTATTCAATTATCTGTACAGATCTCCTTATGTTTTGGCCTTATCTCTAGCAACTGGTGATAGTATGACAAATATATCACCTGCTCATATGAATTCCATTATACAAACAATCACATCGAGTCTATTTGGAAATGCAATAAATACAAGAGATGTTGAAATGGTTTTAAAACTTTTGAGAGAACTAATAGAAATACAAATTGTTGTTAGCGATAATCCTCGCAGACTGTTGAAAGCCAATAAATCAACGTTTGCTCGAATTTATCATCGCCTAAATGAGTCGATGTTCTCAGCAAAAATATTTTGACAGCTGCGCTGTTCCAACCTATAATGAGCGTTTTAAGTGAAACGGATACGATGTTGGATGTTGATCCCAAGAAGGTGGTGCAGAGTTTTACAACAAAGGAAAAAATAAGAAGGTATTAGAAAACTAAAAGGTAAAAACGGAAAAAATTAAAAAAAATATGATTTTAATTATAGATTTGGCCCAGAAACTTCAGCGACAGAGAATATTGATAAATTTCACATCGAAACGCTTAATCAATTGTACAAGCTAGCTGAAATTTTTATCGATAGTTTACTTTTTAATTGGTCGCTATTCCCGTCCACCCTGCGCTGGTTGGTTCAAACAATGTTTCATCAGTTGAAACAAGCTCACCAGTTTTCTCATAAAGTTATCAACGAAATTATTACTGATATGGTTTTTACACATTTCATTTGTCCGGCCATTGTAAGTCCAGATGTTATGGGCATAATTGATGCTCCTATTTCAGAGTCCGTACAATTTAATCTCATTCAAATTGGACAAATAATCCAAATGTTAGCTTTGGCTAAACATGGCGAAATTGATGCCAAATTCGCTGAACTATATGCCATGTTTGAAGTGAACAATGTTACAAAGTTAATTGACTTATTATTAGTTACACAATCTGGTGAGGATGTAGTTGCCATCTTGGCTCAGCAAAGTGATTTTGAAAGAACACATTTGTTGGTAACTCAACGAGAGTTAAACTATTTTACTGAATTTTATAGAATGTTAACAACCACAGATGAATTCGACATTTCCGAAGAAGAAAAGGAAAAGCTTAGCTTAGATGCTGACAACTATCAACAAGAGTCTACAGTAGATAAGTCATCAGTAGTTAATGGTTTTGACGGTATCGATGGTATGTCAGATATCCTAAGGCCAATGCATAACAAAACTGCAAGGTTTTCATTATCACACGATGATGCATATGCGCACACTACAGCGATTCAGTAACGGCCGATAAAAAAGTTTGATGGGCTTCCTGATTCCATTCAAACTAGTCTCTCGACCAACCCGACTAAACTAACGGCCGATAGAAAGTCTGCAGTCTACGGGGCCCTTAGTCGATATGAAATTCATATGTCGCAAAAAATCTCAGTTTTAAGTGCATTAAACTTATACTTCAAAGATGAACTTATAACTTCCACAACAACAAAAAAAAATAGCTCTTGCAATGCGGAGTAAACATTATTTTATAAAAACTTTATTTTCAATTGTCATAACAAGAAATAATTATAATAAATTGAATGATTAGATTTATATAAATAACAATTAACTATCATCTATTTATCTAAACTACAATAAGTCTATCTTTGTCTCTGCGGCTATGGCTTTCACTTTGATCCCTGCCGCCTTGACCCATGGCACTTTGACCCTTGCCAAAAATATCACCCAGACCTGTGTTACTGTGCCTGCCGCCCTTACCATTCTTTCGGCCGTTAGGCCTTCCTCCGCCAGAATTCTGTAATTAAATTATTAATTCAAACTGTTTAATTGACAATCAAAACTCAAATTAACTGTTAAGCCTGATCCTTTTCCACGTTTAGCCTCTATTTGTCCTCCTAGAAGTAAAATCATCGCTGTAATCATTAGAAATATATGCAAAAATTTCATGTTGATTTAATTACGAAGTCATACGAAGGAGGATAAAACTTTTAATAATGAAATATTTCAAATATCACTATGCTTTTATACTTCCAACTGTTTTTTATAATTGTTTAAATATTATAAACCGCAATAAAAACTATAAATGATTTAATTGCAATTAAAATATCACAACGATGAATAATGTAAATACAAATATGGAAGTAAAATAATAACAGAAAATAAAGAAGACTTTATAATTGACGTAGGATTCAAGTGATCCGCGTAAAGAATTCTACTTCTATGTGAATGTGTGCTATTGCCTCATCTTCTTCCAGCAAAATCGACATAAATCGCCTTTTGTCAGATCTATTGTTCAAAACCATAACTTAGTCAGAAATGTTCGAAGAAAAAGCTTGTAAAAATCGTAAGTCTTCCATTAAATTCCAAGATTTTTTTTAGAAAAAAGTGTTCAATTTTGAACACGGCATCCACGAAGAGTTATGTCGAAATATTTGTCATTACGCAACTACTCTGTCCTTTAAATGACCACAAAATGGTTAGTAAACCCGCTAAAGACATAGCTGAAGTATGATCCGGGTTTCTATATAAGGTGCCTTTGTTCCCGACGGACAGTTATTGGTAAGAATCAAAAGATTTCACAACTACTTCAGAAATAAAAGTCCGTAAAGTCTGTAAGACCTATACGCTATTGAAAAAGATAGAAATATACATTTAACTTAAGGCAAATTCATTTTACTAGGTAGCAGCATGGCCAAGTTAATTACTTTTTGCTTTACTCTTTTATGTGCAAAGCAGCTATCAACAATTGGTTAATTTTTTTTAACTTGGAGAAGAGAAAAAAAAATATTAAATATTTTCAAATATAATTTAAGATTAACAAAAATACAAATACTACGAAAAATAAAACTGGAGAGGCCTACACTCAACTTTACCAAATATATTTTTTCATTATATTTCCTTTACAACTACCTTGAACAAAGAAATAAGATACTGCTTGCAACCAACTGTTGGAACCTATGCCACTTGCCATTATAACCATAACGCTAGTCGCTATAATTCTTGAACGATTTTCGTCACCATAATCCTGCAGGCCTATTATTTTATCTTTGAACCTATCGTATTCAAGAAAACTTTTCAGAGACATTTCGTCGCAAGATACGCTAACATACTTCTCGTCTTCTGTAAAATCGCGCGCACGTACTTTTAACGCTTCAAATGTACCATTTAAATTACCCGGAGATTTTGGCCAGTCTTTTACAAAACGTTGCAAAGTTCTTACTTCAGGCCAATCTAGCAATTTGCGTAAATAACGATAAGTTAAAGAGGAAAGAAAATATACTGCTAAAGCAATTAGTTTCAATCCAATACTATATCGACGGTTTTTAGGCTCCCGAGAGTGATTAACTAAGCTATTTTCTACACATACCGTTAGCTGATTAGATAATTTAGAAGACATGTCATTCTTCTTTTTCAACTCAAATTCCAATTTTTCTACTTTTTTCCTAGCCTTATCTAATTGATTCGATAACCTTACATTATCTGCTCTCAATTTTGATTTCATACGCCTTTCTGCTAAATATCGTGTCCGATAACGATCGAGAGCAGTTCGTAGCGTCTTTAATTTGTGATAAGAGTCAGTTTTAACGGACAAATTTGGAGATTTATTTATATTTAGGTCAACATAATCTATACCTAGGTCGCCTATGTCCATTTTGTTAGTTGCAGCAAAAATTACATATTAGTAAAAAATTAAGAAATAATTAAGTCCCCACTACATGCCAAATATTTGTAAAAAAAAAAATTTTTTGTTAATAGAGTGCTACTTTATTATGTACCATACATACACCTAGGTATGAAATAAAACTAAAAAAGCATAATATACTATATTATAAATTATTTGCTATAACTTGTCTACATACATATTATGAGATAATAACCGTTTCTAAAAACAATACACGTGTTTTGTAAATTTTAACTGTCTATAACGTTTCAAAAGTTTTACCATAAACATTAACTTACATCAAATATTGGGACACCCTTTAATTTCTAGTTTTAAATATTTTACTAGTTATTATAACGGACATAGTAATGGACATTCTGTCTAATTTTCAAGTGTTCGTCTATGGTTCAAAATATAGGGCCATATAGGTCAAATGACATCACCTATGGGGACGCCCTTTAGTTTTTAAGTTTAGCTTTAAACTAATTTTTGTTATTGGTAGCTAAAGTGATACACACAAGGCAGTGATGCCTTTTACGGTTGTTGTTTTGGAACACCCTTTAATTTTTAGAATTATGAACCCCTTTAATTATGGCAATGCCTTTATAATAAAGAAAAAATTTCGAAAATCGGTTTAGAAATGACTAAGTACTGCGGGCACAAACACAGAAAGCAACATACAGACGAAGACGGTTGTTAAAAAAATCCAAAAACTTGAAAATCCAAAAAATTCTGGCATTCGATGTCGATCGAAATCTCTATTTAAATTTAACTTGCAAGACTAGTTTACAAGCACTTGTACGCTTGAAACTAAATAAAACCTCAAGAATTCAAATTCCGGATGTACATACTTAAATTTATTGAAACATTTATTTTTTAAAAAACAATTCAGTTTAGCAAAAACTTATCTCCAACGGCTTTCTGTTACACTTTGTCCTCTTTCTTGTAAACACTCTTCTTAATTCAGTGGCTCCAAAACACATTAAAGTTATCATTTAACAGCACCTCACTGCTTACTGTTTTCCATTGATTCATCTTGATATTTAAACATAATGTCCATAACATTACCTGAAATTTTAATATCACCAAAACAAAATATTAAGCACCACTTTTGTTCGTTCCTTTGTAATTTTTTAATTTACTCTTTTACATACATATGTACATATGTATTCAATCTTTTGTATATTTTATTTCGCCAGCAGCGCCACCGTCATCTACTTTTACTCTTAATAACTTATGTAGGTTCTGCTAGCCACAAAAAAATTTTAAAATACACAAAAAACACACAAAAACACACAACTTAAACAGTTTTTCTTTCACGTAGCAAATCCAATTGGATACATCACACACTTGGTAAATAACATTTGAATTTTGGACAGCACATATTCCATTCAAAATTTAAAACACAAACAAATTAAGGGAATGAAATTGACTTACCTTGTCGGATCCTTCGGAAAACGATGCAGTTTTTCTATATTTGGGCAACCCATTATGCATTTGCGGCTCCTAAAAATATAAAATAAAAAAATTATTTAAATTTCAGCTAAAATCAAAATATACTTACATTTTGTTCTGTTTGTTTTAGTTGATCAGCTTCCTTTGTGTCAGCTTCCTTCCTTTTTATTTCTTTTGCTTCTTCTTTTTCTTTATCTGTCTCACAATTTGACGCAAAAAATTGGGAAATTGCGCCAAAAATCTTATCTTTTTCAGATAAAATTCTATTTCCTCATTTTTTGGATCTAATCAAGGCGAATTGAATACTAGGTAATCGCAATGTTACAACAAAAACAACCACAGGCAATTTTGTTTGTGTTTAAAACACCCACAGTTGTCAAAATCCCAAAGAAAAATTCAAATGAAAATAAAAAAGAAGAAAATTTGTTAGACAAAACACAAAAGTTTTGTTAGTTTTTGCAAAATATATTATTATATTTAAAGTAAAAAGTGAAAAAACGTGAAAAATAAAAATAAAAAAACATAATTTTAGAGTGGAATGAATTTTGATTTAAAAATTTTATTTAATAAAATGTGTTGCAAAGAAAATGTAAACAAATTTTGACATAAGAGGGTAAAAAACACATATAAAAGAAGATATTCACCTGGGCTATCAGTTTTACCTAGTATTCAATTCGCCTTGGATCTAATTGTAGGAAAATTTTCACAATAAAATGTAAATAAATAAAACGTCACTTAACCCTGACGGGGAAAGGAGACAGCTACATATGAATTTAAAATTGTCTGTCCTGTACCAATGGAAGGGTTAAGTGAGTGATGCCCTTGTGATGCCACTGATGCCGTTTTTTTAGCACAAATTAGGACCGCTAGGTGGCCGTGTCTTATCTGGTTAATTTGTGGTAGAGCCATTCTCTCTTTTTTGTGACAATTAACATTTGACAAAAATAAGGTTTATGACATTTCCGTTAAAATTGTGCTACCGTATCGATTATTATACATCCCCTTTTTTGTTCTTTTTTGAAATTTGTTTCCAAACAATTTATTGAAAAATCAAATAAAGAAAAAATATTTCAATTTTTGAAAAAGCGTAGAAATTGGAAAACAAAATTCAAATAAATAAAAAAAAATATTTCAACCAAGGCACATTCATCAGGTAACCTCACTAGGAAGGGGAAATATTAAGGCGAAAATTTTTAAATTTTTTTTATATGTAGTTTGATAGTTCAACTTCCATTTAAGGGGAAAAATTGTAAGTTTAATTGTCAAAATCCATATAAAAAAAATTGATTATTTTCGCCTTAATATTTCCCCTCAGTAGTGAGGCTACCTGATTAATATGCCTTGATTTCAACTTTATAGGATTTTTTAAAAAGGTTTCCTTATCGTTTAAAATGAAATTATTAATATTATTTTAATTTGTAATAATGAGCTGTGATTTCAAAACTGCGAATGCACAAAATATTTTTGCAAAGACAAAAATATAAACTTTTTCAAATTACCTGTCTTGGCACACATTCGCATGCAGCACCTAGAGGCCTGTAAAATTTATGAAGCAGACTTGCCAGCAGAACCATTGGTGTGTACGCCAAAGTGTTGCGATTTTGTTCCTTAATTTAAAAAATGGGTAGAAAATTCTTTATAATAAATATAATATAATTAAATCGTAGTTTAAAACCACACAAATACATATGTATATGTAAATAAAAATCACTTTTTATCAATATTTTAAAAATTAGTGATCAGCATAAAATATTTCAATATTAGTAATTAATATTACTAACTCACTTAATTTTCTAATAAAGAATTACACTTTTTTTTTAAACTTTGTGGGAGCTGTTTACCCTTTTAATTGTATGACTACGCTCATGTACTTTTGAAAATAAATTAAACTTCAAAAATCCTTAGTTTTGTAAACAAAAATTTTATTGAAACTACCTCCCAAGGTATATTTATCTTACTAGGTAGTGTCGTCCGCCCAGCTGATTTAGTAGTTCGACATGTCAAAAGTTGTATGTGTTCAGAAATTTTATAGTGTAGAAGTGAGAAAGCAATAAAACACATAAACGCCTTCTCAATTTTCTTATATGTTTTTTGACATTTCGAACTACAAAGCAACAACAAAATGCCATGTTGTTCTTGCATTGTTGTATTTGTTGTAGGGATGCCACTACCTAGTAAAATAAATATACCTTGCTACCTCCTATTTTTATATCATGGTTTTATTGGTTTGAAATTAAAATCTTATTTGTTTTTATTTTGTATTAAAATATAAATAGTTGTAATTTTTGCAGCACAATAAATAAAGAAACATCTTCATATTTATAACTCTTTGGTTTTGTTATAATAATAATCTTGATTCATTTGTAACCATAATCTATCTGCTCGTTAGTCTACAACAACATTCAATGTACGTACGATTACTAACAGTAACATTAAACAAGCCTAAATGAAGACATTCATTGTTAGGAGACAATATGAAAACAATTAAATTTGTAGTAATGGGCAATAAAAATGTGGGTAAATCTGCCCTCGTACAATTATACCTTTGGAAATTAAAATATGGCTGTGCCTATCATGATCACACTATCGAAAAAATTCGCTACTTAATCGATGCTGTCGAAGTTGAAAGTTTTGAGGAGCTGCAGGGACATCTTAAAGAACATTGTCTTATAAAAAATATCTATTTTGTTTGTTTTAATGTCAACGATAGACAAACTCTACAGGCAGCACGTAATACCTGGATATTGGAACTATTGAACCATAATCCAAAAACAAAAGTATTTTTAATAGGACTGCAGTGTGATTTACGAGAACAAATTCTTAAAAAACTGAAAAAAGACTGCGTAAGTTATAGTGATGGTGTAAGTATTTCACGCTACTATGCAAATGTTCATTATATGGAGTGTTCGAGTAATGATCAGCAAAGTGTTCAGGATTTATTTGATGAGGCCATCCGAAAAGTACTTTACGAGGATGACGGCTCTAAAGATGAGAAAATTGTGGCTTTTTATGAACAAATTCAAATAAGTTTTCAATTTAAAGATTGTGATTGTAAGTTTGCGTGCAAACCAGATGAGTGCACAATGGATTGAGTGTGGTGTGCGAGAAATATACATATTTTAGCTTTCAGTTTAATTTTGGGGATGTAAAAAATGTATGTACTTTTATATTGACTTTAATAAAGTTACCAAAAAGCAGTTGCAGTTTTTATTTCTACTTTTCGAAGTTTGCATGAGGGCAGTGTTATAACTCCGTTAACTTTTGTATTTTCATCACAATAACTTGCAATTCAGCACTGCTCCGGCTAATTGTTATCTATTACTAATCACTGTCGAGCTTTGAGCAAGCTCACGTTATCACTTTTAATTATTCGGTTCTTACTTTTAGTGAGTCAGGCTAAAGTTTGTTTTTCTATCAAGAAATATGTAACAATAACCATTTAACTCTCGGAAGTAAAATTATGTTCCGTAGAATATTCAAAGATGAGTTTAATATTTAATTTTATAGCCGAAAAATGGTAAAAGAATGTGAAAGTGAGAATTACCCTTCACACCACGAAGACAAAGAACTGTTTAGAAAAGAAAAATATATAGATAAACAGTATGGTAATGTAGCTGTATATGATTTGCAATCTTTCAATTCTTCAATTGCCAAAAGGATTAAATTCAAGTTTTTTGTTATATATTGTTACAATTTTGACGTAAGTAAAACACGCAAAATGTTTCTTCTGGGCTGAAGTCGAAGGAAAACGTGGGTCGAATGAAATTCGAACGTGCGTTCTTTAATCTATACATATAATAAAACAGTAACTGATTTCCTGTCTGTCTACTTGATGGATTTTAACAAAATTTTGTAAGGAGGTACCTTAGTATCCTTATTTAAATATAGCATTACTTTTTTTCCGCAAAAATACCTTATTTCCAAGAGAAAGTGGAGAAAAAGCAGTGAAAGTGCGTAATTTTACCGATTTAAAGGTACTGCATATTTTAGGGCATCTTTTTGTGTTGCGCAACAGATGGCGCAACCGTGTTGACAAAATATGAATAAAACTTGTATTTGATTTGTGTTTTTACTTTGTGGAATTACATTGTTTTTAAAATATTTTAAACACCTTTTACAGAGCTTTACAATTATTTTTAGAATTTTATATAAATTTTAGAATTTTATCCAGTAATGGGTACTTTTATATAAAGTAAATACGTATACGTGAAGCACTATTAAAGTAAGAGCCTCAAAACTTGATGTCGACTACTTTCAAAGCAGAATCGAACAAAATATTGTCAGGACGCATACAACGTGTGTGGGCACAGCTAGTACATACTAAAAATTGTGTAAGAATCAAACAGTACTCTAGATTTGGATTTAATTTTTTACTCCAACAACTGTTGAGGACAGCAAAAAAATAAATACTTGCATTCGATGTACTTCTTTGCTGTTTAAAAATATGATATACGAAGCATAACTCATAAATATTTAATTCAAGGCCATTCCTAAAATGAAGGAGATAACGTTCATAGTTTTATAGAAGAAAAAGTGAAAAATTTGCGGCTACCTAAGCGCTGCCTAAACGGTGTTAAGAATCATTACTAGGAAGTTCATATGTTTTTAAAAGTTGTTTATTGAGATCTTAGGTTCATTTCTGTAGTTGATTGTTTCCTTGAATTTTGAACGGTTTGCTACCTATGGACCTGAACAGAGGAAAAAAGGTAAAAAAAATTGAATTTTTTAAAGTTTTTTGCGATTTTGACCTTGAAGATGAAGTTTTTTTGATTTTATATGTTAACAATTTTTGTTCTTTATGACAAGAGCTACAACTTTGCCTCAGAGAGTATATCAAAATTTCAAACGGTTTGCAAAATATGAGCTTGAGGAAATGATCATATTTTTGCAAAAATGACATCGAGGCCCCACATCTTTGAGGGCCCATAAAAAAAACCTGGAGGACTTTGGGCAAAACTGGGAGACAGGGGTCTTTTTTTTTGGTCTTTTATCACGTAGTGGTGTCTGTAAATGGTTATTTTTTCCGTGTTGCACTGTGTAAATCAGTCAAGTGTGGTAGTAGGGTTCCGTACTATGTTAAAGTGGGGCACCATTTTATTTTAAATTATTTTTTAAACTAGAGCATGGTACTAAATACCCTGTGAAAAGGCAAATTCCTCAAAATCTCGACATCTAAAGAGCACTATTTTATTTTTATTAAATTGTTGTTACAGTAGATATTGTAATATATAATCTGGGTAAATTTTAATAGTCAGCCTATTACTGTTTAAATATAACTACTTTCTGTGAAACTATCAGGAACCTATTGCTGTTCAAAAAATAAGGCAATTTAAGTGAAAACCAGTTTTTTCACGGAATTGTTATAGCGGCGATGGCAACACGTCTACTGTCTACATAATACGATTCAAAAAATAAGGCTATATACGTGCAAATTACGACATTGTCGGAATACCTCTTAATTACTATATGTTATAAAGGCCATATTAATACACCTTCTGTGAAAATTTCAAGAGTCTACCTATTATAGTATAATAGTGACGGAACACCCTTTAATTTTTCGGTATATACTTAGGTCGATTATGAATGGCAACCGAAATTTTGTTGCTTTGTCATAAAGCAACGCAACTGGGAAACAAATTGGTACTATGTAAGGCATAGTAACAGTTGCCATAAAGTTATCGATAATGTTATTTTGAAAGTCTATCAACTGGAAATAAAAAATAAACAATCAAATAGTTTTTAATAAATAACAAAGAAAATATAAAAATTATAATTTCATGTCTACAGTTTGATTCATTTTGAAATTAATAACCAATTTCTTTAAAAATATGCTTAAACACACTCGTAAACTTAATGCAAGTTTATCATCATCTTCCAGCCTAGGCGTTAAATCTATAAAGAAAACATACTATATTACTTATCCACCTAAAGATCCTCCTGTAAATTACAATCCCCTCTTGAGCATTAATCCTTTGGTATACCAGCAGCTATTTTCGAACAAAAGTTAAAAAGCTGGGACCAGGTGTTGATGAAAGATATTATCGTTATTTATTTTTTTGCATTGCAGATGCTATGTGTGGAATTCCGTGAGCAACGTAGAAAGGCTGTGAAAGAGCCATGATACTTAAGTTGTCTATATGAGATGAAGAAAAATAAACTTACATTTCAGTTTTAGTGCAGTGTTTACTTTATAATCTGTGAAAAAAATCAACAGTAAACACGACTTGCCATTTTGGCAACTAAAATTAACAAGTTTTAGTAGCCAGTTGCCAAGGTATATTTATCTTACTAGGTAGTGTCGTCCGCCCAGCTGATTTAGTAGTTCGACATGTCGAAAGTTGTATGTGTTCAGAAATTTTATAGTGTAGAAGTGAAAAGGCAATAAAACACATATAGGCCATCTCAATTTTCTCCTATGTTTTTTGACATTTCGAACTACAAAGCAACAACAAAATGCCATGTTGTTCTTGTATTGTTGTATTTGTTGTAGGGACGCCACTACCTAGTAAAATAAATATACCTTGCCAGTTGCCATACGTAATACAAGTTCGGCAACTGGCAACGCATCTGAGGTTGGGTTGCCATCCATAATCGACCCATTAGTTTTATATACTTGTTTATAAAGCGAACATAGTTTTAATTATTGTCTGCAAATTTCAAGTGGTTCCCTCTTACGGCTCAAGAAATGAAGTAAGCGGCCACAGTTATCAACCCGTCACTATCGGAACACCCTTTAATGTTTGGGTTTATTTTATTATATATATGTTTATTTAGCGAACTAAGTTTTATGCCCCTATTACGGTTTAAAACTCAACTCAGTTGACGTTATCAAATTACTATCGAAAAAATCTCTAGTTGTAAAGAACTAAAACAGATATTAGCTCAAGAGGATACTACAATTATAAAAATTTGTTTTATCTGCTTCAATGTGGCAGAAAGGAAAAGCTTTGATATACAACAGACACAATGGTTTCATCAGATTTTACAATTGCTTTCGGAAAATATAAAAGAAAAACTATTTCTGTTGGCCTTCAAGTATGAATCACAAAGCAGATTTTTTAAAAATATATTTCAGTTTAAACATGTTAATCATACTGCGGTTTTCAGTATGTGAATGTACAAATTTCGAAGTTGAAAACGTGGCAAAAATCTTTAACACTTCTATAGAAAAAGTGTTGTACGAAAATTATAAGCCATTAGCCATTTGGTGGAATATAATCGATAATCGAATGCAACTTTGTAAATATTTTAACACCAGTAGATGCAACGGCTCAACATACTATAGTAAATTGATTGATATTGATAAAAATACAAAACTAACGAGAGATCAATTGGGAGCTTTGAAAACATTTAGATGCCACTGAAATTTATAAAATAAAGATAAAAATCTATGTAAAGCTGACGTGTATTTATTTGTTTTAATTATTAAATAAATGAATCTTAAGCCTAAAGTTACTTTCGGCAACAGAATGTAACCTTAAGCAATAAACACATAGACAACAGCGGCTACATCGCTACACGACTACAAATGCCGTTGGCTACAATCGTCGCCGTGTAGTCAGCTACTGAATTATGTTGAAGACGACAGCTACATACTTCAAAGCTATGAAAATATTGTATAAATATATATTTAACTTATAAAAAAAATTACTTTTTCAAAAAATACTTTTATCATATCAATAAATGATTTTGTATGTTTTATTTTGTGAATAAAATAAAACTGTCGCAAACAAAAATAGAAATTAGCTTAAGCCATATAGCTATGCGGGTATGTTCTGTAAACTGAAACCGAGTGAAATTGAAATCGAATAGATTTTTAAAGAAAAATATAACTTAGTTGCGCCTATTATTTTAAAACATTAGCAATCAAGGAAGTTATGTGAATGGTCTTTAATCAAATGTAGAAAAATAATATCAAAATGTTGTAAGATTTAAAAGTTATGACAATTTAAAATTTCATTCGGATTCAATTTCACTCGGTTTCGGATTACAGAACATACCCGATGATGTCTTCAAAATAATCGTTTTCATATAAAAGTGTGTATTTTAATTTTGACAGGTTGTAGTCGGTATTCTGCTGTCGTCTGTGTGTTTAATGCTTTAATATTTCACCTCTCCCTTAATATGGAATTCTACATATATATGGATCTGGGCTCCTACAATAGTGACACGCTCTCAATTTGACTAGGCTTTTCTGAGAAATTTTTGGGGTTTCGGGTTAAAATTAGGCTATACTCCTACTAGCACGTGCTTTTGACGAATGGTTATTCTAAGCGATATAATTATTTCCTAATTGAAAAAAAGATTTGAACTAAAGGTAATTTTGTTTGCATAAATTATGTATCTATTGTTTATTTCTTTCTGGCTTTTAGATGTTTTTTATGACGAAATAATAATTATTTCTTGAATTATTTTTTTACAATTTCAATATTCAAACTATTTCATTCAGTATCAATGTCCACATCAAATAGTTTTACATCGCCAGATACAAAGCATGTGTCTACATATTTTGGATTGACCTTATACGGATATTCAGTTACAGGCTTGTCATTCATATAAATTTCAAATGATTTTTTACCACGCACCACAACTAAGCGAAACTCCGCGCCGGCTCGTAGACCAGTTTCCAATTCTGATTTAACTTCACCAGTCCATTTGCCATTAGCAAATGAATTACGAGCTATAGCAGGTTCACCAGTTTCGCCATCACGTTGTTTAGTAAAATGAAACTCCAACATTAAAGCTACGGTTGGTTGAGGCCACACGTTTTGACCCACCTGTAGAGCCACTTTAAACGTATGGGGATTAAGACGAACACGACCTTTAACAACAAGACTATAGCCTTCATCAAAGAAACCCTTATCAAAGGAGGCATAATAAGGCAAAGGGAGAACACGTTCTGCTGCTTCGTTCCCTGCACATCCCATTGACGATGTTGACGCTACATCCCGTATGCTTTCCATTTCAGCATAATAATCACACAAGCGCGCTATATGTGGTGTCTTCTCGGGCCGTGTGGGATAATCGGTAACAATATTTCGATCCACACGGACACAGCTAATATCACCACGTACTTCTATTATGGCAATTTCGTGAAAGGGCAGACGATGAAGATATTTCGCTATATGAAGACCATTTAATGCAATATATATATTTTCTACTGTCATCAACACTTCAATTTCGAAAGTACTGCAAGAGTTTAAGTGAAATGGAATTGCTATATTGGTTTCTTCTTGTCCCCAAACATTTTTGTATCGACTATTGCGACCCAATGAATTAGTCGATACGCGACTTGCTACTCGTAGAGCAATATCTTTGTTAGCGTTATCCAAACAAAAATCAACTAAGAAACTGTAAGGACAATTTTGAATTCTAAAATATTTCCTACTCTTCATAAAGAAACCCACCGATCGCCATTGCGTAAAATTTTTCCACTGATAAAGAATGCCAAACCTTCTTGAATGCGGCCAAGTTTATTATTTTGGTATACGGGATCTCCCTCAATGTCCGCATTTAGTGATTCCTAAAGAGACAGTTTGATATTAAAATATTTAAGACAATTTTTTTTCTTTTGGTTTCAATTACAGTTGAATCTGAAGATTTTCCAAAACAATAAGCCAGCATAGTGGTGAATTTCGAATAGTAAGATTGACTATTTAACTCTGAATTTAGATTGTCCGAATTTATTTATTTTTAATTTTGTTTTTGTTTTTACGAAATTAAAATACTGAAATAATTTAAAATGTTTGCTTAAATTAATAAAAAATATATTTTAGTTCCGCCAGACATACCAGAGTGTTGATTTTGTGTTTTTTTTTTTTAATTTCTATATATTGCAAACCCAAACCCAAGGTATCAAGGTATATTTATCTTACTAGGTAGTGTCGTCCGCCCAGCTGATTTAGCAGTTCGACATGTCAAAAGTTGTATGTGTACAGAAATTTTATAGTGTAGAAGTGAGAAAGCAATAAAACACATATAGGCCAAGGCATATTCATAAGGTAACCTCACTACGAAGGGGAAATATAAAGGCGAATATTTTTAATTTTTTTTATATGAAGTTTGATAGTTCAACTTCCATTTAAGGGGAAAAATTGTAAGTTTAACTGTCAAAATACATATAAAAAAAATGTATTATTTTCGCCTTAATATTTCCCCTCAGTAGTGAGGCTACCTGATTAATATGCCTTGATACAGGCCTTCTCAATTTTCTTCTATGTTTTTTGACATTTCGAACTACAAAGCAACCAAGGCATATTAATCAGGTAGCCTCACTACTGAGGGGAAATATTAAGGCGAAAATAATAAATTTTTTTATATGGATTTTGACAGTTAAACTTACAATTTTTCCCCTTAAATGGAAGTTGAACTATCAAACTCCATACAAAAAAAATTTAAAAATTTTCGCCTTAATATTTCCCCTTCGTAGTGAGGTTACCTTATGAATGTGCCTTGAAAGCAACAAAATGCCATGTTGTTCTTGTATTGTTGTATTTGTTATAGGGATGCCACTACCTAGTAAAATAAATATACCTTTCCCAAACCCAAGGCATATTAATCAGGTAGCCTCACTACTGAGGGGAAATATTAGGGCGAAAATAATCAATTTTTTTATATGGGTTTTGACACTTAAACTTAAAATTTTTCCCCTTAAATGCAAGTTGAACTGTCAAACTCCATGTAAAAAAATTTTAAATGTTCGCCTTATTATTTCCCCTTCTTAGTGAGGTTACCTGATGAATGTGCCTTGCCCAAACCAGTTAAACAAATAGAGGATACAATTATTTTTGATTCAATGAAATTTATAATCAAGCTTAAGTTCGTTTTTATTTTCTCTAAGAAAGAATTAATTAAATTACAAATTTCTCATTGTGTTTTGTAGAATTTTATAACTTATAGAATATTTTTGGCTTCTCTAAAATTAGGAAAAAGTTTTCCTGATGATCCGGCAACCAGTTAAATACTTATAGGAACTAGCTCTTTTCCCCCAACAAATAAATTGCATTTTTATTAAAAAACGTTATGGGTAATTAGCATTTCCTATTTTTTTTTCCTATTTATTTCTTTAATTATACCCCTAGTACAAGAAATGTTTATAATTTACTAGCTGTGCCCGCCACGTCGTGGGCGTCCTGACAACATTTTTTTCGATTTTTTTTAAGTAATCCACACAAAATTTTAAGACTTACTTTTATATTGCTTGAGTTATGGTTTATATATTTACTTTATCTCGAGCTACAAATCCCTGGATATAATTCTGAAATGCATATAAAGTTCTAGTAGTATTGTAGAGTTCTGTAGAGTGTTTAAATAATCCCGCTTTACGGTGCAAAAATACAAATAAAATACTGCGCCATCTGTCGGACGAACTTCAAACTACACAGAAACACTCCTCACGCCCTACAGAACATGTATAAAAAATATATAATTTCAAAGAGCAAATAAAGATAAAAAGTGAAAGTACATAATTTTACCGATTTAATGGTACTGAGCACTTTAATGGGAGAACTTTTTAATTTAGTATTCGGTAATTTTGAACACCATTTACATAACTCTACAATAGTTTCAGAATTTCATATACATTTTATATAAAGGCTTTGTTCCAGGGATTATAACTCATTAATATCAAGTAAATTCATAAATCATATCTGCAGCAATATATGTAAAATAGTCTTCAAATTTAGTATGGATTACTTTCACTGCAAAATATACATATAAGAAACGAAGCTCATAAGACGCTTATTATAATATTTCATTGAATGCTTATCTGTTTATAGCACACAAGTAACGATGAGTGGGCAATAATAAAAAGCGAAGACCAACGAGCGAAATACGATGAGTATGCATAATTTCTCAAGTTTAAATAAGTATGAATAAATGCTATTTTTGTTTTTTTAAAGAGAAGTAACACTCAGGCAATTAATGCAAATGTTTATTGATCATGTTATTTTTCTTGAAAAGATAAATAAAAGATGGTTAGAGTGATAGAAAACCTAACTTTTGGCAACACTGCAATTGCACGTTTATTTATTTTCGGAACAGTGTTGCAGCTACTCTGGTGCTGATTATAGGATTTAACACTGAACAACATCTACCATCAATTTGCGAAGATGTTGACATCTTTCCATAAGAAATACACGGGCCTAAAATTCAACATCTTTACAAGATGTTCCTATCTCAGTTTGTTCCATTTTACATTTTTCGATTATTTGAGTGTCATTACTAGGAAAATGGCAATAAACTAGATTAATGAGTCGTAAAGTAGCTTTGGATTGAGGAACACGTTTACGCGTCATTGTCATTATCGTTTAAGGTCAATCAGACCGTCCTTTTTGCTCGGTCTTCAAGTGGTTTGCGTCTCCCTCTCGCACTGGCTGATTGGCTTCCACGGTTAGCTGTACCGTGGTACAGTTAATTCGTGCTTGCATTAATCAGCCACGTGTAATCGCTTGGGTTATCGTGTATAACCTAAATTGTTTGAATAAATTGAAAATCGACATCGAAATAAAGAAAAATTAACAAATAAATTTTACATACATTTGACGAAAAGAAATAAAGAAGGATTTACAACAAATGAATAAAAACTACATACAGAAAACCTAAACAAAATTAGAACATAAAACATTATTTTCAACCTAACCGTCGTTTCTGGACATGACCAAAAGCTGCAAATAAGAACCTAGTGTTTACGGCAGCTTTTTACCATTTGCACCAACATTGTTGCTCTGTATGAGCAACAATCCAGAAGAAGAAGAAGAAGAAACTAGATTAATTTAGTGGCATCACTGAAAAAATGTCATTTATGTGGAAAAAATATAAACCAATACAAGATATACTTATCTTACTAGGTAGTGGCGTCCCTACAACAAATACAACAATACAAGAACAACATGGCATTTTGTTGTTGCTTTGTAGTTCGAGGTGTCAAAAAACATAGAAGAAAATTGAGAAGGCGTATATGTGTTTTATTGCTTTCTAAACACATACAACTTTTGACATGTCGAACTACTAAATCAGCTGGGCGGACAACACTACCTAGTAAGATAAATATACCTTGAACCAATATTTGTTTAAAAATGAGCATCATACGAAGGTACACAAATTTTTTTACATCTTCTTTCTCTAAAATGCTTTCAATAACTTTAATACTCTACATTAATACTTGGGTTTGTTCTAGCAAAACAACAATTATTCCAATTATAAATATTTGTTGTTAACCCATATTTTTAATTTTTTATTAGCTAAAAGAGTCTTTGCTTTTAATTTTTGGACAGTTGAGTTGATGGTAGATGTTAGATGTAAGATGTTGCAAATGTAAACTGATTTTCTTATTTTCAACATCTTCCAGATGTTGGTCAGTGTAAAAACCCTATTAGGCGTATTAATTTGAAGCTAGTACAGCCAACTTAAAATTATTTTACTACGCCGGCGATATGATTTAGTGATATATCGTATAACAATGAATTAGGGCTATATCAAGGAGTGTTATGTTTTGAGTAAAAGACAAACAGAGTTCGAGTGTACTAAAAAGAAACACAGAATTTTTTAACAAAAAATTTTTTAAGTACTACAAAAAACGAAAAACCGCTAGTATAAGCAACACGTAATCAGCCTTATAAAAAAGCTATTCACAACTACTAAACAAAACACTATGAGTGTTGCGAACATGAGGCGAATAAACTCGGCGCTCGCCAGTATACAAAGTTCTTTTTACTCGGTCAGCTCATTGCTTTTATGAAACGTTTAGAGGTTTGCTCACTAATAGCATGGTACGAGTAGGCATGTGGTCAGTAAGCTAGTTTATGTTCGAGTATGACCACTTGCTCATGAGCTTATGAGCACACCCATTAGATGAGCTTGCTCATGCAACTGAGATTTGATGAAATCAATTTTTAACAATTACTGTCAAATTTAAACATTAAATAATATTGAACATTTCAAACCAAAAGATTTTAAAGAAATCTTGTGTTATCTGTTTTTTTTTTATTTTTATCAATAAAAAACATTTATTAAATATTTATTAAGAAAAGAATTGCACTTATTTTATTTGCTGTTTTATACACTGTTATATCTTTAACTTTAAAGTTTATGACATGAGGATTAGTTAGGAATAAAATAAAATGTTTAATATTATTATTATTTATGTTTTTACTTATTACAAATGAAATATTGGAGCAAAATTTCGAAAATACCACAATAATTAAATAATTAATTAAAAGTAAAATTAAGCATTAATTTAAATTGATGTGCTGTTTGTTATTGTATTGCAAGCGAGCTGTTCGTCTAGAAAATTTATATAGAAATCATACAGTTAGTGTTTTTCATACAACTGCTTCAGACAATTTGATCGCTTAAAGTACAGAAACAGGACTTAAGTCATTTAATACAATTTAAATAAAATAAGTTTTGAATTTGAAAAGTATGAATTTATTGTCTTTCCTTAATTTTTGGTATTTCAAAATAGGTCCAATAAGTATAATTAATTCGAATTTGGCAAAGTGCTTTAAGGGGTATTAATACGTTTTTCGAGTTTTTTTTATAACTGCCAGTCGATACCAGCAAAAATTATTTATAGCCTAAAAACTAAATAACACAATATTAGTTATAATAACTTGAAATCCTCCAAGAGTTAAGTTGCTTATGTATTCCTTATCGTTTATTCATCGTCGTCTTCAGTTAACTTTTTTATTCCTTTAGTTTATATCATAATAAGGCTGAGATTTGCTGTTAGTTAAAAATGCTAGCATCTGTACAAAAGAAAATAAAAAGTATATTAATGAATGTTGTTTTTTTTTTAATAAAACTAGTTTTTATCTTGTTATTTATTTATTAAGTTTTACTATAAAATTACAAATAATATTGCAACATTATAAAGAATATCTTTACGCGTTACAGTAAAACAACCAGAGATTCTCTACTCAGTCGTTCGATCTATCAAAAAGGCATGTGTGCTTAAAAACTATGATATCATGTGTGAGAGACTTTTTGAAAAGTCTGTACGATTTGATAATCTGTTGTCACAACGACTACCTAAGAATTGGCTTGAAAATGATGCTCTCACATTGAAAGCGCTAAAATATACACACTAATGAACAGTCGGTATCGCATTTTAAACAAGTACCATAGAAGGCATATTACAAGACCAAGGCATATTAATCAGGTAGCCTCACTACGGAGGGGAATTATTAAGGCGAAAATAATCAATTTTGTATATGGGTTTTGACAAGGCATATTAATCAGGTAGCCTCACTACTCAGGGGAAATATTAAGGCGAAAATAATAAATTTTTTTATATGTATTTTGACAGTTAAACTTACAATTTTTCCCCTTAAATGGAAGTTGAACTATCAAACTCCATATAAAAAAAATTTTAAAATTTTCGCCTTAATATTTCCCCTTCGTAGTGAGGTTACCTTATGAATGTGCCTTGGGTTTTGACTTACAATTTTTCCCCTTAAATTGAAGTTGAACTATCAAACTCCATATAAAAAATATTAAAAATTTTAGCCTTAATATTTACCCTTTGTAGTGAGGTTACCTGACGAATGTGCCTTGTTACAAGACATTACAAAAAACATGGCAAATTCACGTCTTGACCGTAGAATGCTTACTCTGTTTGCATCTTGCTTACTGCAAGGAAAACCCGGTGATTTGCTAACATACTATATGCAACTGAAATATTCTTTTGAATACATAAATCACTTTGACAAAATCCCTTTTGTCAAAGTGATTTGAAATCATATAAAATGTTTTGAAATAACTTGATTTTTATTCGTGGTTAATATTATCACAAACTGTCTGAATAAAAAGTTTGAAGTGTTATTTTTCATTCGTGTAGTAAAATTATGTAACAAAAGAAAAATATAAAAAATTGCACATCTTTAAAGACTCTTGTTTTCGCCGATATCTACATAAATAAAATCAATTGTCGTTCGTTGGTAATTGCAACACTTAAGAACGGCTGCACCGAATTGGCCACTTTTTTTGTATCATCAAAACCCAACTTAGGTTTTTACGAAAAGAAAAATTGACCACGCCCACTTTTTAAGTAGCTAGAGAACTATAATAGGCAGGTCTTTGAAATCGTGCACCAGTAACCCCCTTATTAATACACATATACTAAGGCCTAGAAGAAATCACGTGTTTTATTTTACCCTGTTCTGTAAATTATACAATTTTGTAATTTCTTGAGTGATTTTAAAATTGTAAAACCACAAAAAAAATTTTTATTAAATTTTACATACATATTACGTATAATAAAAGCAATCTGTAGGGTCTAGGGTAACATTGTGGACTTCAAAAGGTGTAAAATTAAAGCAGTGTAAGAAATGGGCGCTGTAGGCGGAGCCATTGTAATTTTTATCTTTCAAAGGATGGATGTACTTTTAAACAATCAAGTGATTTTAAATCGATTAGATAAGTGACTGTGATCAAATCACTTGCTTATTTTTGCGAGTTGCTTGTTGCTAATTTTACAACAAACTGCTTAAATAAATAGTTTGAACTGTTCTTTTTCATTTTTGATGTAAAATTAAGTAATTTAATAGAGAAATACATATAAGAAAATTGCACATTTTTAAAGACTCTTCTTTTGCAGTAATATTTTATATTACATACACATATATGTTATATTTTATTTTCCGCTCCTTTTTAACCCTCTGCAGATTAAGGGCCTGTTTCCCAATGTCGACAAAGATCGTTCCTTCTTACGACGAGGCTCTTCAGGTTGCTTTTATTTTAGGAATTAAGTAAAATTTAATTAAAAAGACAATAAAAACCAAACATTTTTTACAAAAAATTATGTTAACTTATATTATTAACTATTATTATTATGTTTAACTTTATAAGTCCTAACTATATTTATGTGTCTACTGTTAAAGAATAAATGAAGAAACCATAAGAATTATGTTAAGTTATTTCCCTTATAAAGATATTTTTTTTAAAAATTTTTTGTAAAATTTTATTCGAAACTTTTTTGGAAAATTTTTTAAAAAAATTTTTTCGAATATTTTTCTGTAAGATATCTTTTTGAAAATTCTTTGTAAATATTTTTGAAAAATGTTTTAAAATTTGTACAAAAAAATTTTTAAAAAAAATTTTTTTTTTTATCTTATTGAAATTTTTTTGTTAAATTTAGGACCTTTCTGCAATCTAAATTGAGTTAGGATGGTCAAACTAAAGCAAAAATAAATCCTTACAAAAAAATTTCCTCATATTGACCCCCCCATGTGCCCTTTAACTACTCCTATTTACCAGTGGGTACCCTGTGGATCCATTAGCTTCCTCCAATGTAATTGGCTATTGCATTTTATAAAGGTCTCTAATACAAATCAAAGCAGAAAAACCCTACCAATCTAAAAACAAACAAAAATCGACCCTTGCAGGGGGTTTTTGATCCCCCGAGATCTGTATGCACTCCTTGCGATCTACCTGTCGCAGTCTAATATTTATTTCACAAAAAAAAAAGGCAAAAGAGAATCATTAAAGCCAAAAAAAATGTTTAAAAACGTGAAAAATTATAGGTGGGCGTGGTTTTTGGCCCGCAGCCTCCAAAGGAATGATCCGATGTTGCTAAATTTCAATACCAAAATTTTCGAAACTTTGACTGACAAATTGGTGTGCTTAAATTTTTTGTATCTCTTCTGGTGCTTTGGAAAATGACATTACAACACTAACACGGACAGACGAACATCGCTTAATCAACTTCTCTATGTATAAGGATCCAGAATATATATACTTTATGGGAATGACAAACTTATATATACCCTTTCCACCTGTGGTGAAGGGTATAATGAAATTAATAAATAAATCTATAAATTAAATTTTATTTGAACTATTTTTAAATAAATTAATCACCCTTATTCTGTTTGGCGTCGGCAACATCGTCGTCGATTTTGGGGCAACATCACTTTAACACAACATCAATGTTAATTTGGTATTCCCTAACAATGTTGTGACGACGTTGCCAGTTTATCAATAAAGTTAATAAAATACACCACACATATCAAATCCTTGAACCAAATAATTCATTTTGGTTTATGTGTTCGTTAAAAAGGTTTATTAAAAAATTAAAGTATATAAAACAAAGTGTATAAATTAAAATAAAGGTGTTTACATAAAAATAAAAATATTTTCTATTTCCGATCGAAAACATCTCAAAGAAAAATGAAACATCTTTAAATTATCATCAGGTAAAAAGTTAGTGGTAAATTAAAAGTCGCCAATCATGTCAAAATTTTGTCTAAAACTCTGAATCCCATGACATGGAAAGCTAATCCAAAGTATTGATGAAAATCGAAATGACACATGCTCAAAAAGGAAGTAAAAAAAAACAACAACATCTGTATTTTACTCATAAACAAGAGCCCCCACGCAATCGCCTATGGGTCTGTGAGCACATACACAATCTCAACGAGAATCTCACAAAGAGAACAAAACATATAAAAATTTTAAATCTGTAGCATACCAGCTTTCAACAAGGTAGGTTTGTGTCACTTTGCTAAATATTTAGCAAACCAATGCATTTTCATTTTAACCACTTTTTTTGGTTGGCGGCCTTTGCTCATAAAGGATATTTTTCAATTTGAACAAATAATTTAAATAAAACAAAAACATAAGAAGCAAAAATAAACAATTAAATTTTTTCTATTAAAACTAACAACAAATTATATTTACATACATATGTAAACGTTATTCAGTTTTTAATTTGTTTCAAGGTATATTTATCTTACTAGGTAGCGTCGTCCGCCCAGCTGATTTAGTAGTTCGACATGTCAAAAGTTATATGTGTTCAGAAATTTTATGGTGTAGAAGTGAGAAAATAAGACACATACACGCCTTCTCAATTTTCTTATGTTTTTTGACATTTCGAACTACAAAGCAACAACAAAATGCCATGTTGTTCTTGTATTGTTGTATTTGTTGTAGGGATGCCACTACCTAGTAAAATAAATATACCTTGATCTGTATTTATTTCATTATTTTGTTCTATACAACACCAAAAACACTGATGACAATATCAAAGCCAATTTATGGCAACATCAACGTTACATTTCCATACAAATGGCAATAAATGGCGATAAATGGCAATATTGCCAACGAGAATACCGATTTACAACAAACTATAAAAAACGTCGTAGTTTAATATTGCCGTCACCAACTAGAACAAGGGTGAATATTTATTCTGGGGTCTAATCGCCGCAATCGATATCGAGTAAAATCTATCGTAATTTTTCATTTTGGTATCATGGCACTCGATATCGAATAAAAAGTATTGTAATTTCATTCGAAAAGAAATGGTTTTTTACCGTGTTTTCTTGTCCACTTGTTGACTTATTATTAATCTATTATAATTTGATAAAAATAACAATTCGGTACATGTCGAATGGCATAATTAGCTTACTCGAATCGTATCGAATTTGTTATTTGATACGATAGTTTACTCGAAATCGAATGCGGTGATTAGGCCCCAGGGTAAAATCACATGTGTTATTTCAAAGAGGTTTCCGATTTGAAATCATGTGAATTTCAGAACAGGGCTGATAATAAGCATTTGCAAATCTTATTATAAAATGTATGTGTAAATATTAAAAAAAAAATACGTCCATATCTTAAAATAAATGTAATAAAATAACACGGCGTAACAGTGATACCATACTTTTAAAATGGCCCAGCGGAGGTTATAGATTTAGTTAAGCAGATAGATCATCTTGTAATGAAAAATAATATACACCCTCCTCATGTTCAAAATATATGATGAAGAAACGATTTTAGAGATTTCTGTAAGTTTCCATTGTTTTTTCTAAATTTATCAGAAATGTTTCATAAAAAAAATAAGAACCTACTTTACTCTTTTAACATTAATTTTAAAAATAATGGTTTCACTTAACTGAGAATAAAAAAAAAAATACCAAATTAAAAATATAAAAAAATGCATTTCCGATTATTTATAACAAAATATAACCAACGTAAAAGTAAAAATTTTTACCTCTTTTTCAAACCGGTTAAAATTTTAAATATTGTCCTAAAAATGTCTTTGGTAAAATTATGATGTTGCGTAAAGTTTAATAAAAGTTTTTTTGAGGATGTGTATTAGAAACTCTAAAATTACAAACTAATCTTAAACCTGCACTAGATCATTTTAAAAGTATTTTAATTTTTTTTTTTTTTATTCTGTATCCTAATAATTTAACAAGACATCGACACTTTTCATAATACTTAAAAATATAACAAAAATAAAATATTTACCATCTTCTATTTCACTATTTAAATCCATAAAAAAACTAATGTCGAAAACCTACAATTGTTTGGTCTGGCGATAACTTTTCAAATGATATATTCCGTTGCAGTACCACATCAAACAACTTTATATCACCCTGTATGTAAATTGTGTCAATTACTTCGGGATTACAGCGAAATTTGTATTGCGTCACCAACTCATGGTTGACGAAAATTTCAAAAGATTTATTTAAACCATAAACAATAGATAAACTGAATGTTTTGCCTGGACGAAAAGTGGTTTCCATATCGGAACGTTCCTCAATACCCCATTTACCACCAACCCACGAGTTTCGTATAATGGTAGTGTGACCAATAGGACCTTCACTATGTTTACTAAAACGTGGGTTTAAATGCAACGCAACAGTTGGATGTGGCCAGCAAGCATGACCAGATTGTAAATTAATATAAAATGATTGAGGCAACAGTCGGACGCGTCCCTCAATCTTAATGACGTGACCCAATTGGAACGAGTTTTTCGGTATAACACCATAATAGGGCAATCTCATTTCATCTTTGCGAGGTATACTCGGCTCATGTCTGATCTTATTGTTGACTAAAACATCATGCCACAGTGTTGGTGGTATTTCTTCTTCTTCATCGACGTTATTACCAGTTGTTAAAGATTTGTGCAGGCGAACAGATTTTGGTATAGATTCTGGCAAACGTTCCGGATAGTGATTAACAACCATACGTTCAACAAGAATGCTGTGTACATCACCCTTTACTTCCAACATTTTGATACTTTTGTACGGCAAACGATGATAGAATTTACAAAAATGAAAACCATTCACAGAGATCATATAGCATTCTTCGGTTAATAAAACTTGTATAGCAAATGGTGCGCCACGTCGAAGGCTAAATGGCAAAGCTGATGCAACCTCTTCACGTCCCCAAATTTTGTGAACTCTGGTATTGCGTACAATATAGTTTTGAGGCAAACGAGGATTAATGTGTAAGGCTAGGTCCCTGGTAGCATTTTCCACAACAAAATTTAAAGAAAATCTAAGTAGAATGAAAGAATTAAATAGAAGTTTAAAAAAATTGTGAAAAAAATGTCCAATACCTTTCACAATGACGCTTAGTGGTTCCTGTTACCGTGAAACTAACACCTTCGTACAAATTTCCCAAGTTCGGATTTTGATAGACGGGTTCATCTTCGGCTTCGAATTCCTGTAAACGTTCCTGCAAAAATAAGAATGTAATTAAAAACTTGTTACTTTGTTTTAAATTATAACAAAATATTTATGTATATGTCATGTATGTCCGTATTCCTGTACTTCTATACGATTTTTCTTTTTGCGCCAACGCATATCGGTGATGTTGCAAAAATTTATAAAAAATTTGTTATACTGAAATTTTGTTGGATTTTTTGTTTATCGAAATTTAAAAAAAATGATTATAAAGATAGAAAAAAGTTTCAATTATATCAAGACATATTCATCAGGTATCCCAAAACATATTAATCAGGTAGCCTCACTACTGCGGGGAAAAATTAACGCGAAAAAATCAATTTTTTTATATCGATTTTGACAGTTAAACTTACAATTATTCCCCTTAAATGGAAGTTGAACTATTAAACTCCATATAAAAAAAATTTAAAAATTTTCGCATTAATATTTCTCCTTCGTAGTGAGGTTACCAAGGTATATTAATCAGGTAGCCTCACTACTGAGGGGAAATATTAAGGCGAAAATAATCAATTTTTTTATATGGATTTTGACACTTGAACTTACAATTTTTCCCTTAAATGGAAATTGAACTATCAAACTTCATATAAAAAAAATTTAAAAATTTTCGCATTAATATTTCCCCTTCGTAGTGAGGTTACCTTATGAATGTGTCTTGGAGGTTACGTGATGAATATGCCTTGAGTTATATCAATTGTAAATTGAACTGTCAAAATCCATATAAAAAAATTGATTATTTTCGCCTTAATATTTCCCCTCAGTAGTGAAGCTACCTGATTAATATGCCTTGAGTTATATTTTCTAAAATTGCAACTATGTGTGTTGACAAGGCGTATTAATACTAGGCGAATCCTGGCTTTTTCGCCTCCTTTGCAGCTGTCAAATTTCATATTGAAAAAATTTGTTTATAATTTTTTTATATGGAGTTTGACTTTTCGCTTTTATGCATATGATGAGCCTTTTCGCCACTGCAATCACCTGTTATGGATTCGCCTTGGCGTGTTGAGTTAAAATAAAATAAAAACCAAGGTAACCTCACTAGGAAGGGGAAAAATTGTAAGTTTAACTGTCAAAATCCATATAAAAAAATTGATTATTCTCGCCTTAATATTTCCCCTCAGTAGTGAGGCTACCTGATAAATATGCCTTGATAAAAAAACACCTAAATTCTTTCCAGCGTTCCGCCTGCCACACGACCAGGGCATATTAACTAGGTAGACTCATTAGTACTACAACTACAACCACAGGCATTTTGTTTGTGTAAAAAATAGCTTCTTTGTCATAAACAAAATGTTAACCTCTTCAGGGCAAATATGTATGTGTACATTTAGCTGTTGTTAAATTTTTTAGAGGAATTAGCAGAAAGTTTTATCACCGGAATGCATTCCAATATCGCAATATATCAATTTCGAATTCTTGCATTCTTTTTAATTATGATAAAGAAAAAAACATGTCTTTTGAGTTTAAAGCCTCATTGGCCAGCTCACTAATACAGATAGGTAAACGTAACAAAAAACGAGGTATACCCTGTACAATTTCTGAACCATCTAAAAAGTCAAAAACAAGATTAAATTTATTCCAGAAATTAGACTAGATTATATATCAAACTATCCTTTAAAAGTTGAGCATAAAAAACCCCCACGATGTCATGATAACAACTGTACGAGACGAACTCATTACATGTGTGAAAAGTGTAAAGAACCCGTATGCCCTGAGTGCATGAAATCTTTCCATTCATAGATCAACTCAACCTGCAGTGATGCTTACAAATATTTCGGCACATTTACAATTCACTATGCATTACAAAGATTGGGCTGTTGATGACTGGAAGAGCGTAATATGGTAAGATAAGTTCAAATTAAACCAATATCAGTATGATGGTAAACAGTATTACTGGCACCGACAGCAGAAGACAATTCAACGCCACCATATTAAACAAATGATCAAACACGTTTCCAGTGCAAAAAAAGATGGCATCATATGAAATTAAGATTATTTACATATATATAATATATTGCAGACCCATATAACAGATTTATTTTAGATATGACCGCAAATCCTAAGGTAAAACTTGTGTTGGAGATCCGAAACAAACGTCAAAAATTATTAAGGAATGTCTGACTAGGTAAAATTTGCAATTGATGCTGTGGCCTCCGAAAAGTCCCGACCTCAATCTAGTGGAGAATTTGTGGTCTATTGTAAAAAGACGATGGGGAAAGTATCGAAGAGCTCCGTCTTACTTAATCGAGTTGAGGCAACGTGTGCAGCTGAAGTGGCAGAAAAATCCAGATGAAATTATACAAAAATTGATTGAAAGTATGCCCAAACTCAAAAATAGTGTATTACAAAATAAATGGCTATGGACCAAGTACAAAATATTTTAAATTTTACCAGAAAGTACTAAATTGAGTACATTAAGTTTGCTCCCGAGCATAACAGTTTCGTGAGTGTATAACAAGTCTAATACAAAATAATAAACTTAAATCTAAAACTTATAAAATAAAAAAAGGATAAAAAAAATAAAAACAAAAACCACAATTAACCTCTGTATGAGCCAGCAAAAGATTTCTTAAAGAAATCCGACAGTGAAACAGCTGTTTAGAATCAATATCTTCATTTTGCAAACCACTACGAAGTATTATTTAAGATATATGTAGCTGCTTTGAGAATCAATTATTTCTTTAATAGGGTCACTTTCATGGAAAGACAACCTGATAATAAATTTCTTAATTAATTGAAATACATAAATGCTCAAAGGAACAATGTCAGATTCTTTATAAATAACAGCGTTTGAGTATCTTTTATTTCTGGAAATAAAATGTATACCAATGCAAGAACGTAAGTAACACTTTCCTTTCAAAAATCTCAAATTTATTACATTACAGTAGGCGAAATACAAAACCAAATTAGAAATCCATATAATAACACTGGTCATAAACACGTTCTATAAATTAAAATTTTGTTTTCACATGAAGAATTTATGTGTTAAAATTCCACCTAAACTTTGTTTAAGACGAATTTACATGGCAAATTAAATTTAAAAAGTTTATAGAAAATAATTCCAAGGTATTTAAACTCATCTCTGAAGGGAATTTCAATTCCATTGAAGAATAGTGTTAGATTTTTGCTCTACGGAACAACAAAATAAGCACCTTTACCAGAGGTATTTCTTAAACAAATTGCTTCACTTTTTGAAGTATTAATTTTAATTCCCCAGAAATCATAAAAATCTTTAACTTTCCATAAATGTCTAAACATAATTTAAAGAGCCTTTAAAAGAGATTCGTGGTGAGCATAAAGTAAGGAATCGTTAGCATAAAAAAAACTAATTGAGTTTGAAAAATTATGAGGAAAATCGTAGATGAATTGAGTACATAAGAGTTATTTTTATTTTATTTTATGTTTTTTTTTTTAAATTAGCACGCTTTATTATTACCGTTTTTAAGCGCCTACAAATGCAGAAAATACAATCACCTTCTCACCTCTTCTTCCCACTGTATGTTGTAAAAATTTCAAGATAACATTAACGGAGATCTAATACAAAAACGTTTTTTATACTAATTGAAATCAATCCTAAAAGTATGCTTTCAATAATATTCTTTTAATCATATAATTTCACATTGATCGTTGCCAAAGTAAATTAGTTAAAATCGTCAAATTTATACAACAAAAAAATCGTCACAATTTTTAAAACTTTTTCTTCAAAACTTCCAAAATTCATCAGCGTAAACTTTTCAAATTTTTAATAAATTTTAAGTAGATATACAGTAATTTATGCATCAATATGTACCCTATACATAAATATACATATATACATACTCATAAAATAAATGTAGTGTTGTTTTTTCCCATTTTGATTCTTATTTTTCCTTTGAAAGAAGTCACAGTTGATTAGCAGTGAAACACATCCAAGGCTTTATTTACTAAGTAACGTCGGCTAAGCCGTCGGAATGCGTACGTATGTACATATTTTAGTTTTATTTTTATATTACAAGTAAAGGATTATCTAACAAAACTAATAATTATATAATAATAATTATATAATGATTATATAATAATTATATAACAATTATATGATAATAACTATATAATAATTATATAATAATCAACAATAAACTCCAATTATTCAAGTAAAACTAATCGTAGTGTTGGAAAGTTTATACTATGTACGTACATATTATATCTGTACCTCGGAGGAATACAACACTATGTTAATTTTCATAACTTTACAGGAGAGGAGTTTTAAACTGTTTTTTTCTATCCCTCTAAATGAAAGTGGACTTGGTGTTGTTTTAAAAGATGTTATATCCGGTTCTAACTTGTTTTTGACATAGTGCTCTATTCCTCTATGAAATATGAGAAAAGCTGATTTTAACTCTGTAATAAAGTCAATATGGAAAAAATGGACATAGTGTTGTATCCCTCCGAGGTACAGATATATAAGTATCTTAAATATTTTTGTAAAGTATGTACATACATACTTTATTTTATTTTAATCTACTCAATTCCTAAATTAAAATTATTTTAAATTTGTTACTATTACATTAATTCAGCTGCCGGCCACTGTCACCGACTAGTTGTTGACGCCGCCGATTTCAGTTCACAGCTTAGAGTTTTTATTAGTAAATATTCTCGCGGATAAATTTTAAAGTTTTTTTTAATAAATAATCAAAGAGGTTTAAAGTTTCAAAATAAAAAGGTTTTAGGTGGTTTAAAGTTATTATTTATGAAAATAATAAAAAAAAGTATTGGTGATTGCTTTAATTTTAATTATAGGAATTTTATTATATAACGTTTACAAGATATTACCAAATTCGTAGAAATTGCTCCTTCATTTTTCTTTATTTTTTTCTTTGATACATATATAATAGTAGAAAGTGTAAAACATACTATATGTAAATTTAAAGTGTTTGCCTATTAAAACTAAATAAATTGGTCAAGTAGGAGTTAGACTCACACACGTAGGGTTCCGTACTATGTTCAGTACAACTTTAAAAATTCAAGTTGTTAATTTGTTCATGTCTTATGAGTCACCTCACCCTTTAATTTTAAAATTAAAATCATAATTGCATCACTGTTGGAACACCCTTTAAATTTTAGCAATTTTTGTTATAGCGGCCATGGTAATACACTATCTATAAAAATATACATGCGCCTACCTATTGCGGTTCAAAAAATAAGGTAATATACATACGTGAAAAAGATGTCATTGATGGAACGTCCTTTAGATATTAGTAATTGTTACAGCGGTCGAAGTACAAAATCTACTGTAAACATTTAAAGAGTCTACCTATTGCGTTTCAAAAAATAAGGCTATTTACGTAAAAATCATACCTCTGTCGGAACACCCTTTAATTTTGTTATTTGCTATGGCGGCCATGACAATTCTCTTTCTATGAATATATCAAGAGTCTACCTATTACTATAAAAAAATAAGTTACTATACGTGAAAAACATGTCACTGTCAGAACACCCTTTAATTTTTAGTAATTGTCATAACGGCTATGGCAACTCATCTTCTATACAAATTAGAAGAGTCTAATTATTACGGTTCAAAAAATATGTCGTTATACATGCAAAAGATGTCACTGTCGAAAAACCCTTTAAATTTTTATTGTTTTTACAGGGGTCACAGTAATACACCATTTGTGAAAATTTCAAGAGTCTACCTATTACGGTTCCAAAGATAAAAGGCTCTGACAGACGGACAGACGTTGTAGCGAAAACAATAGGGTTACGTTTTTACACTTTGTGTACGGAACCCTCAAAACTAAGACATATATGTAAAATCGCGTCTTTATTGAAATACCCTTTAAATTTTGGTTTTATTATATTTGTTGTTATGGAGGACATAATTTTACTGTGTGACATCATTAAAATTTTATCAATTGTTTTTATAGCGGCCATAGCAACTCACCTACTGTCTACTTATTACTGTTCAAAAATAAGGCCATATACTTTAAAGACTTTAAAATGTCGTCGCTTTTTTTAGTTCACGAGTTCTTAAGTTTTTTTTAAACCTGTTAATGTGGCGAAAATTGTTTCAAATACTCTGTGTAAATTTCAAATAGCTCAATATTACGGTTCAAAAAATAAGGCCATATATGTGAAAATCACGTCACTATCGGAACACGCTTTAATTCTGAGTTTTAATTTTTATACTTGTTAAGGTACGGTCACATTAAGCAAACATTTTCCTGAAATCGTCAAATATTTGTTTGCCATAGTCTGCCACAAAATAAAATTGATAGACAAACAACAAAACAGCTGTTTCTTGGCAAACAAAATTATTTGCCGGCAAAAAGAAATGTTCTCAATGTGGCCACTAATCGGCAAATATATTTTTCTTTTTTGGACAAATAATTATTTGTTCTTACAAAGAGCTCTCTGTTCTCTCAAACAGTAATAGTTACATGCGTGAAGTTTTTACTGAAGTTGTATTGTTTGGCCGCTACAACAAATGATAAATGAAATTAAGTCCAAAATTATAGAGTGTTCCAATAGAGGCGTGATTTTCTCATATGTATGTGGTATCAATTTCTTAACCGTCTGCTATAAATCTTTGAGACTTGCAAAGTGCTAAGCCCGCTATAACAAATATATACATTTTAATTAAAAATTAAAGAGTGTTGCGGTCCGAACATCGGGCCTAAGAGCATCCTGGATCTGTTAGTAAGAAGGTTAGGGAAGCTCTAATGCCGATGGAACGCATGACTAAAAGAATAATAGTCGAAAGACTGCATCTGACACTGATTGCGGAGGGCGTTATATACAATGAGTGTATGGAGAACGACATCAGCATTTTTACTGATGGTTTTCTTATGGACGGTAGAGCAGGAGCAGGTGTATACTAGGCTTGGGTTGCTTCATGAGTTGGATCACCTGCTTAAAAGTCGAATGCAGGGAAGAAAGATTCTCATTGCACTTGATAACCAGTTGGTTATAAAACACATGAGGCAGATGAACGTTTACTCCAAGCTAGTGCTGAAATGTGTTTTTAAACTTAACAGATGTGCCTCTGTTAATGAGATAACATTGATGTGGGTTAAGGCACACATAGGCGCAGCTGGGAATGAAGCAGTAGACCAACTAGCTAAAGGGAGAACTTCTGTATATTTCTGTTGACCAGATCCCAGGGTATAGCAGGGTAATGGCAGCTGAGGTGCTAAAATGGGTGAACTCATTAATCCAGAAAAGGTGGAAGTAGCACCATATAGTGAATATAGCCTGGATTACAAGTGTCTGCCTATTACGGTTAAAAAAGTACACCCTGTAATATTTAGTGTTTGTTGTTATAGCGGTCTTAGTAAAAAACTTCTGTTAAAATTTCATGAGTCTACCTATTACATTTCCAAAGATAGAAGGCGCTAACAGACGGGCAGATATTGTAGCGAAAACCATAGGGTTACGATTTTATCATTTGGGTAAACCAGACATACATATTTATAAAACATGTTGGCAGAAACTACACATTTAAAAATCACATACCTAGAAAAACAGTAGCAAGCGAATTCAAGGCAAACTAATATTAGGTGAACTCAGTATGGAATTCCACATCCGCTGGCTCTTTTCGATTGACAAAGTTATATTCACTTGGTTCTAATTTTTTTCCATAAAACAAAAAAGTGACAGAAAAATTTTTTTAAATTAAAATTATTTTGTTTTTTTTTTTTTTTGATCCAAAATGTTTTATGTTTTCGTTATTAAGTTTTACAAAACTACGACCAGGTGAGAGCATTGACCTTTCTTTCTGTATATAGCTGTTTTAGAAATATTAGAAGTTCAAGACTTATATAGTTATGTATTTCTAAATGGAATAAACACAAAAAATATAAAATTTTGTGTATTTTTTATTCAGTTTTACTTTATTTTTTTGTTTATGACGCACCAAAATTTTTAACACTAACAAAACGACTGTAGTTTTAGTTTAGCTCACCTTGTACTATTACTTCATGGGCGAATTGAAACAGCTAATTGCAGTAAATTAAACTTTTAACGACTGTTTATTTACAAATGTCAAACTCCTACAAACACTACATAAAAACTATAATTTTTCTTGTATGCAGTTTAGAAATTTGAAATGTAGCAAAGTAGATGTTATTACCTTTATAGACATGCAATTACCTTTATAGATGTGCCTTGCACAGTAGGTAGGTTAAAGGTGAATCCAATTTAGGTGTTTACATTGACTAAAATGCTTGATATGTTTGGAATTCATGTGTCCAACTGCATGTAAACACATAATATTTTTTATTTAAAGTTAGGGTAAGCAATAGACTCAACAAACGTAAGGTAGTCAAAAATTACGAATCTAATACCTTAAATCATTGCGACCGGAAGTGGGGTCGAAAAGAAACCCCCCTTTGCCCCTAAATTAATAAAAATCTAAAACTACTATATGTTATTACTTCATGGACGCTATATCGGTCGTTCAAGCACAGATGAAACTACATTTAAAAATGTAGTAGTTCATGAATGCATTATATAGCATCATGTTGTAGTCACTTATAGACTGCAATAGACTACTTAGTACAAGCGTTTTCATAGGGTCACTTTTATTTTTAATTTGTTTATTTATTTATTAGTATTTATAATACTCTAAAATACACACATTTAAAATTATATATTTAAAAATTGTTGAGTTTCATAATAAAATTTGACTATTATTCTTTACAAATTTCACACATCTTTTAAATATAATATAATTTTGTTCTGTTTTAATATCATTTGTAAGTGTGTTAAATAATTTAAGACCTTTATAAAATAGTATTCTTTGCATTGTTGTCGTAATTGCTTTCCTTAACCTTAAGTTTTCTGCATTTCTCAATTTATATGGTTGTACTTCACCGACATATTTTATCTGTTCACATAGATATTCTGGAGCATTACCATGTTTAGTTTTAAGTATAAAACTGAGAGTATTAAATTCAAGTCGTTGTTTAATATTTAGCCATTTAAGTGTATCAAGCATAGCTTGTACCGATGTATGTCTATTGCATTTTAAGATTGTCCGCATTGCCTTACTCTGTAGCTTTTGTAGTCTTTCCAATTGTGATTCATTGCAGCATGTATATAATGGGTGATTTTTTTGAGGTTAGGATTTTCATGCATTAGTATTTGACAGATCACGTGAGATTTCAGACATGGTGCCAAAGAGAAAGATGCTCAGTATGCTTTGACATTTCATCATGAATAGACTTACTAACGAGCAACGCTTGCAAATCATTGAATTTTATTACCAAAATCAGTGTTCGGTTCGAAATGTTCAAATGTGACAAATTTTGTTCAGCGATGAGGCTCATTTCTGGTTGAATGGCTACGTAAATAAGCAAAATTGCCGCATTTGGAGTGAAGAGCAACCAGAAGCCGTTCAAGAACTGCAAATGCATCCCGAAAAATGCACTGTTTGGTGTGGTTTGTACGCTGGTGGAATCATTGGACCGTATTTTTTCAAAGATGCTGTTGGACGCAACGTTACGGTGAATGGCGATCGCTATCGTTCGATGCTAACAAACTTTTTGTTGCCAAAAATGGAACAACTGAACTTGGTTGACATGTGGTTTCAACAAGATGGCGCTACATGCCACACAGCTCGCGATTCTATGGCCATTTTGAGGGAAAACTTCGGAGAACAATTCATCTCAAGAAATGGACCGGTAAGTTGGCCACCAAGATCATGCGATTTGACGCCTTTAGACTATTTTTTGTGGGGCTACGTCAAGTCTAAAGTCTACAGAAATAAGCCAGCAACTATTCCAGCTTTGGAAGACAACATTTCCGAAGAAATTCGGGCTATTCCGGCCGAAATGCTCGAAAAAGTTGCCCAAAATTGGACTTTCCGAATGGACCACCTAAGACGCAGCCGCGGTCAACATTTAAATGAAATTATCTTCAAAAAGTAAATGTCATGGACCAATCTAACGTTTCAAATAAAGAACCGATGAGATTTTGCAAATTTTATGCGTTTTTTTTAAAAAAAAAGTTCTCAAGCTCTTAAAAAATCACTCGTTATTATTGTTGATCCGAATTCAAAATGAGGTTTTATCATCGTATTGTAAATATTTATAGCAGTCATAGTATGCTCTTTATTTCTAATTCTCTTGAACAAACCAATTTTTTTACCAATTTTTTTACATATGTATTCTATATGATCTTTGAACTTCATTTCTCGATCTATTATAAATCCTAAATATTTTATATTTTTTACTTCTTCTATAACTTCATCATTAATTTTAAATGTTATTTCGCTATTCATATTTATTTCTAGCATTTTAGTATTTTTTCATTTAATTTTAATTTGTTTATTTTTAACCATGTATTAACATTGTTTATGTCACTTGTTATATTGTCCTGACACTCTTCAATTGAGGATCCTTCTGTGTATATAAGCGTATCGTCTGCATATAGGACCACTTAACATTTATCCAGAATACTTGGCGTATCATTAATGTATATGATAAACAGTAGGGCACCTAATATTGATCCTTGCGGAATTCCGAAATCATTAATTAGTATATCAGATTGTATCCCGTTAACTTTAGTAATCTGCTTTCTGTTATCTAGGTAAGATTTAAACCATTTGAGCTCTATGCCATTTATGTCATACATATATAATTTTCGAATTAATATTTTTCCGTCAATAGTTTCAAATGCTCTTTTAAAGTCTAAAAATATAGCTAAGATTTTTCTATTTTTTCCAATGTTTTTCCACCGATATATGACAAAATTTACAGCCGTTTTACTTGAAAATTTTTTCCTAAATCCCGATTGATATTTTGAGAAAAATTTATTATCTTCACTGTTCTTTTACGATTTTTTCTAATATTTTTTCACATGTTTTTAACATATTTATGGGACGATATTCTTCACATTTTTTCGTTCTTGCCACCTTTTCAACTGGGGTAACCATGGTTGCATTCCAGTTTTCTGGGAACTGTCCTGTTACTAATGATTTATTTACTATTTCATGTAAAATTTTCCCCATTATATGCCAATTATCCAGAATAATTTTAGTAGATATTTTACAGTAATCCGGTTTGTATGTAATTATGAGGTCATCTTCTGTTTTAATAAGCTTAACATTAAAAATATTTGCGTTTATATTTCCTTGAAACAATTACTTTACAGCTAATTTTAATTTGTAATCGATTCACCGAATAAAATTTTATATTAACAGACTAATTATTCTTCCGATTAACCTACCAAAACAAAAATCCCAATTAATTAAAAACTCTAGTCAATAATAAATGAGTTAACAAATACCAGCAGTAGTATTAAGTATTGCCTAAATATGGGCCTACCAAATTTGGCGTAGATACAGTGGCAGAAAAATTAAAGAATTTAAGATCAACTTGACATACTTGCGTTCAACGTTATCTTCGGACGTAGAGTTTTTTCATTTAAATTAAAGTTTATTACATACTGGCTGTACCCGCCACGTCGTTGGCATCCTTGACCATATTTTGTTCGATATTGCTTTGAAAGTAATCCACAACAAATTTTAAGAACTCTACTTTTATAGTGTTTCATTTATGTATTTACTTTATATAGAGGTACCCATCCCTGGGTAAATTCTCAGGAGCAAAGGTTTTGTATAAAATTCTCAAATTTATATAAGATTCTAAAATGATTTGAAGGTTCGGTTAATAGTGTTGCGGTGCTGCGGTAAAATTACACACTTTCACTACTTTTCCATAATTTTTTCTTTTGGAAATGAGATATTTTTACGGGAGAAAAGTATCCTGTATTTTAAACGAGATACTAAGGTACCTTCTCACCAAATTTTATTAAAATTCAACCAGCCTTTTTTAGGTAATGCGAACACAGACAGACAGGCAGATAGATAAAAAATTAAAAAAATGCTGTTTTGTATTCCATTTGGATTACTATCTTCACAAAATTTCCAGCAACTATATTTTAAAAAAATATGTCATATACAGAAATGGTCCTGTTACAGTTTTATTATATGTATGTATGTATGTATGTATGTATGTATGTATGTATGTATGTATGTATGTATGTATGTATGTATGTATGTATGTATGTATGTATGTATGTATGTATGTATGTATGTATGTATGTATGTATGTATGTATGCAAGTACAGATGTTTAAATGATTTACTTTTAATAATTTACACATAAGTTGTTGACTACTAAATGCTCAAATATTCTCAAAATTTTTTTCAATTTGATTTATTTCTTATCAAAACACGTTTAACTGATGAGACATTTATCAGGGGTTTTAATAGAAAATTAACGAAATGAAAAAATTCTAAAGAAATAACTTTTTGACTTATGTATGAATTATGACGTTATCGTCAATGTATTTTTTCTTTTGTCATTTATACATAATATACGAGTATGTATATAACACATGTGCAACAATAGTGTATTAACTCAAAATTTGCATATTTTCACTTTTTGTGAAAAATTAAAGCTTTATTTACCTAAAAAATTTCCAATTGTTTTAACTTCTCTTTATTAAAAGAAAAAATAAATTAAAATTTGTTTATAGTATACATTTAATGTAAAATTAAAAAGTTGTTGCCTCTACTGAAAATTTTTAACTTTTGAGTTGAACAAGTGCGACAAGTAAATTTGCATAATTTTTGTAATCGTGTAGTTGCGCGTTTATTGCCGTCTGTTCATTGCCTGTCAATAATTAACACCGTTTAGTAATTCTATAAGTGTAATGTATATATGAGTACAAATATTTAAAAAAAAATATTCAATGTCCACATCTTCATTTGGTAAAACGTTAAAATATAATAAATTTTTTTTATTAAACATTACAATTTGGCCATAACATTAGAGTTGCCATTTAACATACAAAACGTTTAACTGGCATGCTAAATTTGATATTTACAAAACAAGTTGTTATCGTAAATATATATTGACTTTCTTAAGAAATTTTGATAAACTAAATTTAAATAATTTTTTTGTTTTTGCTTATCTTTACTTCGTTATTTTTTTTTTTTTTTTTGTGTGATATATTAATCTGATAATATTCGAAATTATAGAAGCTAAAGGCCAAAGTTCCCGTCCAAAAATTTCGCCCGTTAAAAGTACTGCTATTAAAAAGACAACCAAGATTGTATGTGTTGCAGTGCCTATGACTATGACTGTATTGTATCATCAAGAACTGGATTCTAATTTTGATCTAAGTGCCATTAACAGTCGTATTTTGGATAGAAACATGGACTTATTTTCAAATTTATATTTTTGTGCGGGTCTGTAAACGTTTTCTTGTGCGGTGCCGTTAAATACCGATGCTAAGCTATTAATCCACCCTTAAAGCATCAACCCTCAACAAAGTCTTAGTAAATTAAACGACAGGATAAGCCAGCCATGGCACTCAAATCAATAAAATTGTGTTCCATAAGAATATTTGTTATTTCTAATAAAGCCATAAAATTAATAAATTTAATACAATTCTTTAACAACATTAAATATTAAGTTACTTTTAGAAAAAGTAAGAAAATGTATAATAAGACAATTTGGCAAAGTCTTTTTTCATCCATCTAAATATATGTATATTTGTGATGCCATCGAGAATTAGAAATCGATTAGTTATGCAGTTATATTTCCATCCATGTTTACTGATGTATTATTCTATTTCTTTATTTTTAGGGTTCCGTACTCAAACATAACCCTAATGTTTTCAGTCCGTCACTCTGTCAGCTGCTTTTATCTCTGGGACCGTAATAGGTAAACTCTCGAAATTTTCACAGAAGGTATATAACTGTGACCGCTATAGCAACAAACACTAAAACTTATAAGATGTTCCAATAGAGACGTGCTATTTACGAATATGTGTTTATTTCTTGAACTGTAGGAGGCATACACTTCAAATTTACAAACATTGTAGCGTAAACAGTAGGGTTACATTTTTATCCTTTGGTACGGAACCTAAAAATCAACCTAAAAATTAAAGGGTGTTCCGATAGTAACGTGAGCAGTAATTAAAACTTAGTTCGCTATATAAACAAGACTAAAAAAATAAACCTAAAAATTAAAAAGTGTTCCGATAGTGGCGTGATTTGCATGTATAAGGCCTAAGTTTTGAACCATAAGATGTAGACTCTTGAAATTTGCACAGAAGGTGTATAACTATAGCACTATGGCCACTTTAGCAAAAAAAAACTAAAACTTATCGGGTGTTCCGAAAGTGAGGTGTTATTTTCCTTTATGTCTTTATTTCTTGAGCTATAGGAAGCAACCACTTAAAATTTGCAGATCGTAATAAACACTATGTTCGCTTTCTAAGCAAGTATATAAAATTAAACCTTAAAATTAAAGGGAGTTCCGAGAATGACGTGCTTTGCGTGTATATGGCCTAAGTTTTGAATGATAATAAGTAGACTCTTGAAGTTTTTACAGGAGGTTTATTACTATGGAAACTATAACAAATAATAAAAACTAAAGGGTGTTCCGACAGTGACGTGATTCTCATGTATAACGCCTTATTTCTTGAACCGTAATAGGTAGACTCTTAAAATTTTGTACAGGAAATATGTTGCCACGGCCGATATGACAATTACTAAAAATTAAAGGGTGTTCCGACAAATAACAAAATTGAAGGGTGTAGCCTTATTTTTTGAACCGTAATAGATAGACTATTGACTTGTTTACAGTTGATGTTGTACTTCGGCCGCTGTAACAATTACTAATTACTAAAGAGTGATCCATCAGTGTTTTTCAATTATATTACCTTATTTTTTGAACTGCAATAGGTAGGCCTGATATTTTGTAGAAAGTGTTCTACCATGGCCGTTATAACAATTCCTAAAGGGTGTTCCAATAGCGATGCAATTTTCGCGAATGTGACTTTGATTTTAAAACTAAAGGGTGCCCCCTAAGACATGAAAAAATTAAAAACTTGAATTTTTAAAGGCGTACCAAACATAGTACGGAACCCTACGTGTGTGAGACTAACTCACACTTGACTGATTTATTTTAACCTGCAATAGATATTTTTATAGAATGTGTATAATTACACAATTACTAAAATTTAAAGAATGTTGCAATAATGATGCAATTTTCGTCAATATGACTGTAATTTTATTATTAAAGGGTGCGCCATAAGACATAAAAAATTAACAACTTGAATTTTTAAAGTTGTACTGAATGTAGTACGTGTGTGAGTCTAACTGGTCTGATTTATTGTGTTTAATATTCCTTTAAAATTTAAGTAACATTCAATTAATTCAGGTTGAATTTAGAACATACATATATTTTGTTTATACTTATTTTTTAAGATATGCAATGCACTTCGTTTAACATATGTGACCGCGCAAACAGAAAGGGACCTAAGGGTAAAAAGTAAAATTTACAGGTGATCTGTTTAAAGTTAAAATTTTTTTTCTCAACGAGTGTAAATGCTGTGAAAAACAAAATTTAAACCTCAGAAACACTTTAGGGGACTGAGACCATTTTAATTCGCTTTCTAACTAAATTAAAAAATTTGGTTAACCCTTTAAAATTATTCACTGATAAAGTTCAAAGTTTTCAAAAAAGTACATATTATGAAAAACATTTTTTGACACGAATTTGGCTTCGGTAAGAGGCAGGACTATTTCCATTGATCCTCTAGTAAAATTTACCCCTATTTAAAAAAATCGGTCAACCTACCGTTAGGGCCTTTTCTCTGTGCGGGGTCTCATATATTTTTTTACTATGCAATGAGACGGAAGAATGACAGGGTACGGGAAGCATTAAAATAAGATTGCAGTTTCTTAATGCCAATTTTGTGTTATAATGTAATCTTGTTTAAAATTGGTGTTTTCATAAAAATAGATGTTTTTTGAAAGGTGTGAGTAGGTATTAACACAAATTTTTAATTTAATTTGTATGCATATTTTGTATAAAAATATCCTTGAGAAAAAATATAAACAATTCATATTTTTGGCAACAAGAATAGATAATGTAGCTCCGTCACCCTTAAGACAAGTACACTCAAAATTTAAGCATGATCTACTATAGTTGTGAATTTTGGATCAAATTCGAAAGGACTAGAATCTACAGATTAATTTAATTTTTTTGTGTTCAAACGCCTCTCTGCGCTTCGTGAAAGAAATGATTTTTAGCACCAAAATATTTGCATAAAAGAAAAAATAAATTTCTTGTGTAGTCTATGAACTAATGAATCATTTAAGGGATACTCTCTCGAAAAATAGCATAAATTGAACAACAATAAAAAACACAACACACATTTAATTTAAGCAGAGAGAAATGAATCATTTAATTTATGACCAACTCCCAAATCAGAAAATTTTAAGTCATTTTTGTAAAGAAAATTTATATTTTCAATGGCACATTCCAAGATTTATTAATTAAATTTCGTATATTATTCTTTAATTCATAATGAACAATGAGCTTTTCAATTACAGGTTACTTGTAGTAATGGAACACTTACCTCATTTTTGCTAGCCTTTTGATATGATTTACAACAGCAAAAGGCTTTACGTAGTATATCACGAAAACTCAATATACTCATGTATTTCCACAAATATGTTTAAGGCGAAAAGCTGTTATATTCTACCAGCTAAGTTGATTTTTTTTATATTGGTTTTACTTTGATGAGATCGTTAAAACTTTAAAAAACAGGCTTTAAACATTGAAATACTTTTTATGCCTTATAGGTAGCTAATTAAAACGATGAAATTATCTCATACAATTTTTTTAAGTTCTTTTTGATTTTGCTCATTTTTCCTTGCTTCTCTTCTCTACAACTCTTGCCAAAAAAACAATTTTCATGCAACAAATTTCATAAAAATTTCATCGTCTAAATTAGCTGTTAATGTTTACTGTTGTATTTAGTAAGGTCACACACATCTTTTGTGACCCACTAACGAACTTATATTACCACAAATATAGTTTGGCGTTCATACAGCAAAACGTAACGTATGAGCAATGAACATTTTAATAAAACAATAATAAATTCTTTTGCTTTTTTCGAAAATTTTAATTTTAACTTAAGTTAATTTTTTATAAAAAATTTATTGTTTTTGTTAATTGTTTTTATAAAAAAACTTTGTTGTAAAGGCAGCCAATTTTTATCATCTTATTTGTATACAGCTGTATAAGTAGAAGAGTACGTGCACAAAAATATAGTATTGTTAGTTGCATTCGTATTAATGTATTTATGTAGTTAATTAATTTATTCAAAGGTTAATCATGAAAATATTATAATTTTATTACATTTTTTTTAATAGAAAATTCAATACGAGTAGTATTTGTTTGCACTTAAAATAATTTATGTTTTTAAAAGGAGATTCACAATTTTTCTGCTTTAATTCTATAGTAAAAATCGATTTTATAAATTTGTTATTACAACCATGAAGAATTTCTTATTTAATCTTTCAGTGTTTTCAGTTTTCTCATGCCTTTTTAGTTGAAAATGTTTAAATTCCATTTGTTTATTTGTTTGGTTTTTAGCGTTTTTCGTTGTTCGTTTATGCCTGTCGTTTCGATAAACAATTGTTGTCATTTCCTTAAAACGATTGTTAACAAATAAATATAAAACAAAAATATTTGATGAATAAGTGTTTTTATGCAGTATTTTTTCATATATTTTAATCACTTCAGTATCGAATGCGTATTGCTGTATAAAAACGCGACAAGACTAAAGAGAGGAGAATAGCGATTATTGTTTGAAACCAAACCAAACCAAACAACAACAAAAAAAGCTTTCTGAAATAATATAAACTTTGCAACAAGCATGTTAATTAAACAGTATGTACTAAAAATCAAGGTTGTCACATGTTGTAATTTCTCCCCCAATGTAGCGATTTTTATTTGGAGACATTGCGATTTTTTAAATAGTTGGCGATTTTTTAAGCTAGTTTTTTACATTTATTTTAGCAATGCACAGTAGGGCAGAATTAAAATACAACAAAGCGAATGCTTTGTTGAAATTTTAAATGTTTTTCTATAAGGGTTCAAAAGATAAGGTCATATAGAAAAAATATTATTAACTATAGGGACACCTATTAATTTCCAATTTTATACTTGTTGCTATAGCGGACATACGTTCTGTATATTCAAATGTCTATCCATAACGGTTCAAGATATAAAGCCATATACGGCAGACATGAGAATACCCTTTATTTTTTTACACTAGGCTCAAATAGGTTAAATAATATCACCTATGCGGACACCATTTAATGTACAATTTTAAATTAAACACTTATTATAAAGAACTTATCCATACAGATTCTTTGTAAATTTCAACTGTCTGTCTATATCGGTTCAAAAGTTTGGCCATATGCATCAATTTACATCAACTATTGAGACACCCTTTAATTTATAATTTTAAATATCTATACTTATAAATACAGGTTCTTTGTAAATTTCAACCGTCTTTTTGTCACGGTTCAAAAATTTTGCCATATACATCAAATTACATCAACTATTGGGACACCCCTTAATTTCTAATTATAAATATTTTTACTTCTTATTATAACGGACACTCTGACAATTTTCCAGTGTTTGTCTACAATGGTTCAAAAGATAGGGCCATATAGGTAAATTGACGTCACCTATGGGGACATCCTTTACTTATTAAGTTTATTTTTTTATTACTTTCTCTTATTGGTAGAAGAATTGAAAACCTTCTTTTTTTGAAGTCGGTTAAAAAGTAAGTAAAAGTAATAAATAAATAAATAAATAATAATAATTACGTTTTCTTTTATTCATTTCAGCGTTGTAAAACTTATAAATTTTTTTTTCAATACTTTTAGTAAATTGTATAGCACTTTTTAAACACTTTTTTGGAATATAATAAGAAAAGTAATTCAAATTGACGAACAAATTTTTCCACCAAAAATTAATAAAAACTGGAACAAAACAACCAAACTACGAAATCGTTCATAAAAAAAAGAAAACTACCAATTTTGGTCTGATCGTGGCGGCGCTGATTACTGCACAGTAAACATCACCAGGGTTGTCAGATATGGCGATTTCTCGCCAAACGTGGAGATTTTCAACTTTATTTGGCGATTAAATTTTCGATTTGGCGACATGGCGATTTTTAAAATAGTTGGCGACTTTTCATTGACTTTTTGTTAACACTAGACACTGAATTTGGGAATATCAAAATGGATAACAAAGAATTGAAGTTTTAAAAATTGTTTTTCCTATTTAAATATGATTTTTTTCTGGAAACCGGAAACTTCCGAAACATATAAATTTATTTAAAGTTCACGAACATCTTTTCATTTTCATATTTAGATGATTTTATTCTGGAAACTTTATTTAAAGTTTACAAACAACTTTCGATTTTATATATTGCAATTCCAAATAAAATTTCTTGTTAAAAAATTTCTTGTTTTCATAAATATTCATAAATCCTAAATATACTTGGATACTTATCAACCATAATTAAAAATATTAACTTTTATTTTAGAAAGATTATAAAAAATATTATATTGTATCTAATTATGTACAGCTACATGAGTTTCGTACTTGATGTGCTGGAAATTCAAATGAATTTTTTATACTTATTTTTTACCTACAAAGAAAGTTGTAAAGTAAGGATTAAGTTCGTTTTATTCTCTTTAAGATGAAAGAATATTTTTTACAAATTGATGATTAATTTTAAATAAAAATTGTATTTTTTAATTTATATGCTGCTAATTACTGGAATTATGATTTAAAATAGGGCATGTTGCGTACATTGTTAATTTGTAGTAATGTTGAATAAATGTTATTCCTATAAAACTTGGTCTAAATAAGAACACGGTGTTCATTTATTACAATAACCACTAATTTTCATTGTTTACCTTTCTCGTGTTCACTAATCATTTATTTTTGGCCAACTTTAGCTATTTCGATTAAATTTCTATTTTCTGATTTATTAAAAAATATTTTTAAAATTAGAGAACATTGATTTTATTATAGGCAAATTTTAACAAAAACTGTTCTGGCGATATTGGCGATTTTTCACATCGATTTTGGCAAAATATTTTAAAATAAAAATGACAATCCTGAACATCACTGGTGCGCAACAGTGTTGCCAGAAAATTTACCTATAAAATCTTCAAAATTGGGCTAAAAAATCTGCAAAATCTCAATAAAATTTTTTAAATCCACCAAAAATCTGGTAAAATAAAAAAACACATAAATATGAAATTTTTATTATTTTGTAAAGCAAATTCTTACAAATCATGTGAAATAAAATAAAACAATATATATTCAGAATCATTTATTAATATTCAATAGCAAAATAAAAGTATGTTTAATCTTTACATAAATGCATTATTTGCGACCACCACAAAAAAATCGAAGCTTAATTGTTTTTAAAAGACAACACAACTTGTGAAGCTTCTTAGTTGTCTGCAGAAAACACCCAAAGTATTTAGCGGGAATCGAACCCTCAACCCTTCAACTGGTAGAATAACATCGAGTGCCTCGATTGGAGAATTGAAAAACTTTTTTTTTGCAATTGACTTTTTAGATTAGTTTTATTAAGATTAACTTGTCTAAACACTTGTTCCACATTAGAGGACTAATGTGGTAGAACAATTGAATCAATAAATTTCGCAAATATTTTTACAAAAGCTTAGCAAGCTTCTAGTGACATTATGGTTTACCAACTTTTAAAAAGGTCTCCAAATTCGGAGCCAATTGCTTGATTATATTAATTTAAATTGTCTAACATTATTTTAGATATATCTTCTATGTTTTCACTAATGCAAAATAAATATTTGAAGGTTCATATAGATCTACTAAACAGTTTATAATGCCTTTAAGTCAAGGCTAATGAGATTGACAAGGATATAATATGTTTAGATGTTTTATTTCTAATAATCTTTGAATTTCATTAAATTGTCCAAGGTAAAGTTTCAACGTCTGAATAATTTTAATTCAACGAAATATAGTTGAAAATTATTAATAGAAAAGAATGTGGCCTAAGCACAGTCATTTCTTAAAATCTGCAATTTGAGGAAGAAAATCTGCAAATCTCACTTAGCCAATTTTACGATGAAAAATCTGCAAAATACAGAGGAATGAGCAAATCTGGCAACAGTGGTGCGCAATTCGGTAATAAATAAGTTTAACATAAAGAGAGAGTAAGATGCCATAACAAAAGAGAACAGTATACAAGCTGGTAAATGTAAACCAGTGTTGTCAGATTAGGGTATTTATCCCCAAAAGGGGATTTTTATTTACTTATGGGGATAAAAAGTTTGGTTTAGGGATTGGAGATTTCGTTGAGGATAGTTCCAATGTTTTAGGGATTTTTTGGGGATTACTTTTTGGATTACATATTGTAATTTAATTATTAAATAATTCCACTTTTAATATGATGTTTCTATATTCCAATCGAACAAATCGTCCAGAAAATTTGAAAAGGAATAACTCAAAAAATTGAGTGCTTATCATACAATGTGACAACAAAGTGGTTATTTAAAATTTAAACAGGTAAAAGAAGATAAAAAACGTACCGATAATAATTCAAGCAATATAACCTGATTTAATGCACTTACTCTTTTCGTTACGATTTTAAGAAAGAACTGCAGGCTTAAATCTCTTTTAGCGGTGGTACTACTAAAAAAAATTGTATCGAGGGTTGTAGAGAAATAAAATAAAGAAAATAAATAAGGCGGCGGCCCGAGACAGCAGTAGTAAATAATTTAAAAGACATTAATAAATAACAATTAAGAAAAATGGCAATAAAAAAGTGGAGCAACTTAACCGTATTTTGGGGAAAAGTTTATAAATATCAAGATGCAGCTGAAATAACCTTGTTTCTAGACCTGCAAAGTTATTTTACATATCAACTAGAATTGCTTATACATATAAATATTTATAATAACAAATATAATAACAAAATCCTAATTAAGAAATAAATTGCAGAACTAGTAACTAAAATCTTTGTTGAGAATTAATATACATTTTAAAAATAATAAAATTTGTTTTAAATCTTTTGATCCATCCCGAGAAATAGTCAGGTAAAACCTCAATCAACTTAGTTTTTTTTTAATAAAAAGACCACAGTGCCTGCTATGCTTTCTGCTTGTGTGCAAAAACACCCAGTCTTTGCCGGGGATCGAACCCGCAACCCCTAGACTGATAAACTAGCGCGCAACCAATCAGTCTAATATACAAAAAAGTGAACACTATAGTTTTAAATAAGGTTAACTAGAGAACAAATAGAATATTCATTTGTTAATTTAAAAAAAACAGTATTTTTTTAGAGGGGAATTTTGGGGATAGTTTAAATATTTTTGGGGAATTTCGGGGATAAAAATTTTAAAATTGGGGATATGGCGCGAAAAAATCTGGGAACCCTGATGTAAACACAAAGCTGTTAAATATTTAGTATTAAGTTGCCGCTAAATAAGCTTTAGTAATTGTTTAGTAAAACAAAATGTCAAAAAAAAACTTAGTCATATGCTAAAATCATGAAAGAAAAACAAACAAAACGACAAAACATAGCAAAAAGAAGAATATTAAGATTTTTTTTTTATTTTTATTAAAAGATAGATTGTTAAAAACAAAATGAAAAAAAAATAAAAGAAACTTAAGACGTAAAATGTTGAAAAACCGATAGTCATTACATATGCATATGACAGTAAAACTTATTCATATAAAATTTTAATATAAAGTAACTAATTGATATAATCAAATATTAAGCTTACTTCATACTCAGCTTCTATTCCATCAATAATTTCTATATCTTCTTCGAAATAATTTTCGCGAAAACTCGTATTGTTTTTTTCAGCTTCTAGGAAGTTTTCCACTGAACCGTGCGGTGTTTTCGCCGCAAAGGAGTCAATGACTTCAAATGCTTCCGCCGATGCTTCTATGGCTGCGAAATCAATACCACTTTTGTTTGATTTATACATTTTTATTGTCGACTTCTTTGCAAGATTGTCTGACGAACTTACTTTGGCACAATTTATATTATGGTAATAATTTTCATGAAACTCACAACAATATTTATAAAATAAATCCATACGTTCTTTATACTTCACATATTTTATTGTTTTTATGAAATTGTAATTACACCGTTTGAAGGCGTTTGAAAAGACATACAGATCATTCAATGAACTGAACACACAACACACTAAAGCGGCCATAGTGAGTAAGGCCCATCAAAACCAAGAGCAATTCAGTATTTTTATTGCTTTTTTATTTGGGTGGTTAGCTTTTAATTTATTTCCCCCTCTAAGTTTTCTTCTCATTTACTCAAACTCTAATCGAAAATTCACTCATTTTCTCATTTTTGTAATTCTGTTTAGGGTATATTTATTTTAGTAACGTTAATATTTGTCTTTGATAATTTAGTAATTGGAAATGTCAAAAGTTGTTTATGTTTTGCAAATCCGTTTGGATTTGTTTACAAATTTTATAGTGAAGTGAAAAAGCAATAATAAAAGTACTTTACAGACATTTTTAATTTTCATCCATTTCAGACAGCTTATTTTTGACATTTCGAACTACAAAACAACAATAAAAAGCCATGTTGTTTGTGTAATTTTGTATTTGTTGTAGAGACGCTGATTCTGTTGTAAATGGATTGTAAATTGTTTGCATGAATATTGAAAGCTTGGTGGACAGTGGGGCTGATTGAAATATAAACAGGCACACATTTTTAACCTTTAGGGTCATATTTATAAGAAAATATTTTGGTTTTATAAAATTATGAATATTACGAATTTGCCTTTTTTTGGCGTTTCGCTTTCACCTGATAAATAAATTCGCCTTGTAATAAACAATAAGGTAACAGTTTGAAACTTGCCATCAATAACGCCAACTACAACTTTTTGTATGTTCCCACGACAATTCCATCTAACTACAATGATTGTCAGGAAAAACATTCGATGTCAGCAGACCTTTTAGAACAATGAAAAGATGTTCCGCACTTTTGTATACCAAATATGTAATAGATTTTTGTTTCAAATGCTTGTTTCTTGTATAAGGATCACGTGAAAATTGCAAGATTCCTAATGATAAAGTTGGAAAGAAACAGTCCAATGATCGACATTTAGTTAAAAAGCGAACCCTTATTAATAAAGTCCCATCAGCACTATTTGGATATGGAACCTCAAAAACTTCTAGTAGTTCTCATGGATTTCGACTTGAGAAATATTAATTAATATCTTACTAATATTAATTGAGGTATAAGAAATGAACGCAATTTGTTGTATTTTCCTTTTTATTTAAAACAACTATACCTATTTTATAAAATATTATAATAAAATATCGTCATAACTGTTGTTAAATGGAAAAATATAAAAAAAATAAAAAGATCAACTTGAAATTTTTCAATCCGTCCCACTGTGTTTTATATCATGCTTTCAAACAAATAAAACTTTACACTCAATCTTTTAAGAGAATGTTTTTAATTATTATAGCTTGTAGTTTTGTTTAAATTCTGTTGAAATATATTTAGGAACAATCGTTCTTTCTTTTTGATAAAATATTATTATGTTTTTATATCACTTAAACTTTTTTTTACTTTTTATTAAAACTTTGTAAAAATTTGTGCACTGGTTTTTCATATTTTCTATAAATCGTTTCCACATGTCATTCCTTGACACAATTGAGTATAATTTTGGCGCGTGCGTTTTACTCGTGTCACGGTGTTTGTTTTACTGAAACGTATAGAAAGTATTAATATAGAATTCTCTTTTAAATCATTTTTCATGTTGTAAACAGTTATTAAAAATTGTTTTTGTTATGTTTTTTTATTTTTGCAAACACGTGTAAAAGTGCTTTTACACGGCGTGTATTTGTCATATGGCTTGACAGCTTGAAAACCCATATGTAATTTCATGTCTTTGCCAAATTAGCCATTTTCTCCCAAACTAGAAGAGAGAGCCCAGTCATATGTATAAGCACGTTTTTCGTAGATATTTTTAAGGACTTTCTAAATTTAAATCTCAACATGAACTTAAAAACACCTCTGCTGTGCCTTTGTTAAATTTCATTAAGATTTTAAATAGATGAGATCTCTGCTTTAAAACCTAGAGGCATTAAACACATAAACAACATCAGGATACCGATTACAAACAGTCAATAATAAAATACACACGTTTAGAGGTAAACGATTATTTTGTAGCCAGTATGTCTACACGACCACCGTTTTAGCTGTCGTCAACTTAGGCTAATTTATATTTTATTCAACAAAAGAAAATGTCAAAAAATTGTAAATTACAAATTCATATACAAACAAAAAGTTTTGGAGGAAATATTAATAATTTTTTGAAAAAGTTATTTAATTTTACAAAAGCAAAATACATATAATAATAAGTTTTTTCTCATACGACTTATTTTAATTTATGTAAAGAGTCAACAATATGGATAATGCTGTACATGTCTGTATAAATAAAATCACCGTGGTGAAGGGTATAGAAGATTCGGCACGGCCGAATATAGCACTTTTACTTGTTTTTTTTTTATTTATTATAAAAATTATATATTTTTCAAAGCATCAGAAAGTCTTACCCTATTATCAAAGCCATAGTAGCTTTTATCGCTGGGTACTTCATCAAGAATACGTTGGCGTTCTTCCTTTTTGCAACAACAGATCATATTTTTATTCAACAAAGTAATTTGTATAGAAAACTTGAACAGTTAAGCAATATTTATATTAAAATTGCCTATATTAAGGTAATAGCTCATTCAGGCTGCCACGAAATTAAGTCATTTCGTTATTTCGCCTGTAAATAACTTGAAATTACGTAATTACACCTTAGATTTCGGTCGTAATTTCGGCTCGAATTACTTAATTTCGTAGCAGCTATAAAATGGGGTATACAAGTTGTTTCTGTATCGCAAGCGAGCGATGCTTCTAGAAAATGTTTATAGAAATAACTTAAAAAACTGACGATTTGCTCACTTGGAATGCAGAAACAGTTTGTTTTATTTGTATGAAATATCTTATTTATTCAGTCAGCATTTCCCTTATACTTGCTTGTGTTTTTTTATTTTTGTTTTAAAACAATTTATTGACACTTTATTGTGTTTTTTTTTTTTGTAGAAATAACTCATTCAAAGTTTCTAGACTAACGTAATGTGCGTTTGTTGTATAACAGGCGAGAAAATTTTTATGAAAAGCACTCAATTTTATGAGTGATTCCTATATAAATTTTTTAGACGAGCCGCTCGCCTGTAATACAGAAACCGCACATATGTAAGTTTATTTAAATGTGCTGCTTTTGTATTACAAACGAGCTCTTCGTCTAGAAAATTTGTATAGCAATCATTAAAAAAATGTTAAGCTTTTCTTACAAATTTTCTAGACGATTTGGTGGCTTGTAATATGGAAGCAACACAAAAATGTTTCAAATCAACTATAATATACTGTTTCTGTATGATAGGCGAGCGGTTCGTCTGGAAGTTTTTTATAGGAAGTACTCAAAAAATTTAGTGCAATACTGAAACAGCACATAAAGATCCCGATTTTTCCATTTTACAAAACAATTGATTTTTAAAACGTGTCAATATGCGGAAAAAGGCTGTAACCAGGGATCGTAAAAGTTATGTATATACATATGTACATACATATGTATGTTTTATTAAAAAATTATTTTTAATGATTTTTTTCAAGTTTTATTTTTTGCTTGGAAAATAATTGTTATTTTTCAAGTTTTACTTTTCGCTTAAACATTTTATTTATTAAGTTTTATTTTTTGCTTGGAATATATAAGTTAATATGGGTTCTAGGCGTAAAATTCTCTTTTTGCAGTAACTTATGTTGCATGAACGTTAGGCAAAACTTGCGCAAATCTATGTATGTACATATGTATGTATATACATACATTTGGATAAAAATTTTACTTTTTAAGCGGAACAAATTTCGTTTACGGACACATCATAAAAATTTTTAAAAAATATACCTATTGTGTTTAAAATTTAATTTTAAACAAAAAATGTAAAGTGAACTTTATATAGAAACTTTGGGGGTATGTAACTCCGAAACTAAGCGTCGCCCCCAATATTTTTTATTTTAAATTTTTTTCTTAAAATTTGTATAATGTGTCCGTAAACTAGACTTAAGCCAAAATTTATAAAATAATAATAATTTGCGATCCCTGGCCGTAACATTGCTTTGATAAAGACAAATTGCACTAAATCTTTCTCTTAAAATGGATCAATATTATTTAAAAAAAATTGCTATAGTTTAACAAACTACATATCTTTTATTTTACTGTAATAAACTTGACACAAAACCCGTTTTTCAGAAATAAACAAAATCTTATAGTCAAAAGTTTTTTTAACATCTTTTTGATGACATTTCACACAGATTAAACCATTTATCTCAAATCTATACATTTTTAAATATTTTATTAAGAACTCTTAGTTCATAAAAAAATATTTGTTTATTTTTTGACAGTTTTAGGAGACTGTTCTACTTTTTTTATTTACGAAATTTTCTCTATTAATCTTGCCGTAAACTTGATTATGATGGCTGGTTTGAAAACATTTTTATTTGTGAGTAATTTAACCTTAATTCCGTACTGATCATTTTTCCTTGTCGCTTTTGAACTAAAATGGCAATAATTTGTTGAAATTTATTAACAAGGTTGTGTTTATATGTCTTTAGTTCTTATGTTTTGTTTTAAGTTTTTAACTTTAAAATAACTTTTGTTCACTTTACACAGATCGTTTTTATACTGTATTTAGCTTCTTTCACTCATTTTTTTTTTTTTGGTTTGATTCACGCAAAAGCAATTTTTTTCAACCAGAGATAATAAATTAGATTTTTAAAATTGTACTTTTTGTACTAAAATGGTACTAAATAATTTGTTATTATAGAAAAATATAAATTAGGTGATATTTTTAATATAATTTATATTTTTTTATATCAAAAAGAGTTTTATTTATTAACATTAAATAATTAAATTTTAAATGAAAATTCTCATAACAGTGGGGCCGAAGACAAAATATATCGTATTAAGTAGGCAACTTAAAAAAAACTGTCTAGATTTGTTTGAAACTTTGAATATTTATAAATAGGGAGTTGAATTACATCCCAAAGGCTAGTTTACTAAAGGCCATGATTCACTATCATACCCAGTCGTACGATTTGTCAAAAATTGCATGTATGCAATTTGTGGATTAAAAGTGTATGTGTATGACAGACTTTTTGACAGCCTGTACGATTTGGTAATCTTTTGAAAAATCATAAAATAGTATTTTCCATACGATCAGAGTTGCAAAATCGTGTTTTGTATGATTGTGTGGCATCTACAACGCCATTTTGAAACGATTTTTTAAGTAGGACAGAATTCTGTCAGATTTTTTTGTGATTAAATCGTACGATTGTGTAGGATAGTGAATCCTGGCCTTAAATAAAAACTATATTTTTTATCCCCAAATTTAAATAAAAATCTCCGATGTGGGAATAAATCCCCTAGTCTGTCAACACTGCTTGTCACACCTGAAATTTACTAGTTCATCAGCAAAAATTAATGATTTTATGTAACTGCTCAAAAATTAGTCTAGTAGCCTCAATTCGAATGATCTGGGTGGCTAAATCACTGGTACAATAGATTTACTTTTGTAATTTAAGCATGGAGGGATGATAATGACAAAGAACACACAGCCACTGTTACCAGATTTACTTATTTCTCTGCTTTTTGCTGAATTTTCATTGTAAAATTGTTTAAGTGACTTTATTTTGTTGAATAAAAAATCCTTCAAGTCGTTGAAACTTTAGCTTGAACAATTATTGAAATTCAAAGATTATTAGAAATAAAACATCTGAACATATTATATCCCTGCAAAACTGATTGGCTTTGAATTTTATTTAGTAAAGACTTTATAAAATTAATTAAAATAATGAAATTTATAATCAAGCTTAAGTTCGTTTTTATTCTCTCTAAGAAAGAATTAATTAAATTACAAATTACAAAAAACACTACCCTAAGTAGATTAGATACAAGAGTGCTGATGACGGACGTGGCTGTCTAGAAAATGTGCATTCCGCTCGTTGCTGTTCTCTAAAAATTCAATTTTCCCAATTTTTCTTTAATATTATCACTTAATTTGTAATTTAATTAATTCTTTCTTAGAGAGAATAAAAACGAACTTAAGCTTGATTATAAATTTCATTGTATGTAATAAATAAACAGTTCGACTAATATTAATTAAAATTTTCCAAAATTAATTAAAATACATTTTTTCAGTACTTCAATCGAGGTACTTGATGCTAGTCTAGCAGTCTGAGGGTTGCAGGTTCGATTTCCAACATCGTGTTTTCTGCAGAAAAGCAAAAAGCTTCGCAGACACAAGTTTTTTTTTTTTAATATTACAGACGTTGAATTCTTCGATTTTTTTTTGTAAAGTGGACTCAAATAATCTATATATATAAAAATAAGTTGCATTGTGTAGTAATTGATGCTCTCTGGAATGAACCGATTTTGTTTCTGCAAAGTTTATATGAAAGGTGATGCCAATACCAAGGTTTTTATGTATAAACGATCTCTGTATGTGTATTGGTTCATAAGTTATAGCCGAAATAGTTGGCGTGGTACCGCCCATACAAAGTGAATAATTATTATCGTGTTCCTGGCGAACTGCAATAGATTGCGCCTTGAAACTTTGCAAGAGTAGCCTTTGTGCTAAGGCGGATAGTCTGAAAAAATATTATTGTGTATAAAGAGAACTATAATAGGTATGGTCTTCAAAGTGGGTACAAGTAAACCTCATACCCATGCGTATACTCTAGAAAAACAGGCTGAGTTGGGACAGTGAGCGTGGTACCCCCATACAAAGTAAAAAATTATTATCCTGTATCCAGAGAACTGCAATAGTTAGCGCCTTGGAATTTTGCATCAGTAACCCCCATATTAAGATACATTGTGTAGAGAAACACAGACTCAATTTGAATGCAGGGCGTGGTACCTCGTATACAAAGTGAAAAATTATTATCTCGTACCTAGAGAAGTACATTAGGTATAGTCTTGAAACTTTTCACAAGTAACCCGCCAAATACAGACTGGATAAGAATACTGGGAGTGGCACATCCCATTAAAAGTGAAAAATTGTTATCGTGTACGTTTTCGCGTTAAAGGTTGGTCATACTTTTCTCCCAAGTGTTTATTGTATTTTTTGTGAATGGGTGTAGCGAAGCTCACCGGGGATAGCTAGTGTAATTATATAGAGATTAAACATACTTTTCTTTCTGTTGAATATCAATGAATGTTTCTTAATATTTATTGTTTTATTTTATTTTGCAAGATTTTTTAATTATTTTCTTAAAGAAATCATAAAAACCTCATATTTATGAGGTTTTGCCGATTTAAAATTTTTTTTGCAGATTTTGGAGATTTGTTATCCCAATTTTGAAGATTTTATAGTCAAACATTGCACACAGCTAAAACATTAACTCTATCAATAATTAAATGGAGATAATTATCTCAAAAAGAATAATTTGAAAACAAAATTATTAACGGTTGCTTTAAGCTCACCGTAATTTTAAATGTTTTTGCACATTAGTCTGAAATAAGTATTTTCCTAAATCAAAAAAGAAAAAATTTTAAATTGTGGAAACAGTTTTTTGCAACCCGAATTGTGTTAAAAAAGTACGACTGCGCTGAACTTATCATCTCTGATATGACAAACCACAATTGAAAACATTTTCTCACTGATTATGGGAGAAACGTGATGGTACCTTATCTTTATTTGTTTTCCGATTATTATTTATGTTAAAAAGGCGAACAATTACAAAGAGTGATAGCATATTATCACTGTAAATTCTTTCTATGGTTGTTTTTGCAAATGAATGTATGTATTATTGATATAAATGAGTTTTAAATAACGGTTATTTGAACGAATTTGTTTTTTTTCGCAATTTTTATTTATTGTATCTTCAATATAATTGAACTGTCAATAATTACTCATATCTTAAGTCTAAAAATAAAAATATACTTGTTAAGTCCAACCACTGATGTACGGATGAGGGAAGCCGTGTCCCTCCTTCTAAGTCGAATGTAACCAGGTTCATTTAGTATATTACGGGCCAGTGGTTTCGGATGAGTTTCAAGCTTCTTTAAATATCTTATGGCAAGTTTCGCTATTTCTGCTTTAACTGATGGCACGTTTAGATCTTTATGGATGTTCGAATTTTTTATATACCAAGGAGCAGATGTAATTATACGAAGAATCTTATTTTGGCGCCTTTGAATTATATCTACGTTGCTGGCTGAGGCAGTGCCCCATAATTGAATGCCATAACACCATATTGGTTTTAGAATTGACTTGTATAATAAAAGTTTGCAATCTAAAGCTAGAGTACAATTTCTGCCAATTAGCCAGTTTAGTTGGACTGCTTTCAACTTCATTCCTGTTAACTTTGTTTCTATGTGGCGTTTCCATGTAAGGCGCCGGTCAAGATGTATGCCGAGATATTTGACGTCTGAAAGCTGAGGTATCATTTGGTTATTTATCCGAATAGGGGGGCAAGATTCTCTACGCAGTGTGAAAGTTATGTGAGTACATTTTTGTTCATTAACTTTTATTCTCCATTTCTTCAACCATTTTTCTAAATTGGATATGTGGTCTTGTAAATATTGTGATGCTACTTCCGGTCTTTCGTGAATGCTTAAAAAAGCAGACACTGCAAATGTCGATGTGTGGACTCGGTTACTAGTTGGCATGTCTGAAGTATACAATAAGTATAAAAATGGCCCCAATATACTACCTTGGGGAACTCCGGCTTCGATTGGCTGGGGTGAGCTCAAAAAATCTCCTTCTTTCACAATAAATTTTCGTTCGGTTAAATAATTATCTAGCAGCTTATGTATATAGGTTTACGGGCAAATTCAGTATTAGCTTATATATTAGGCCTTCATGCCATACCTTATCGAATGCTTGAGAAACGTCGATAAAAAGCGCAGAGCAGTATTTTCTCTCTTCAAAAGTCTTCTTAATAACACTGACTAACCTGTGAGTTTGTTCGATTGTACTATGTTTTTTTCTGAATCCGAATTGATGGTTTGGAATACATTCTTTCTGGCTTAGAATAGGGTTAAGCTTAGTTATTAACATCCTCTCAAACAGCTTTGACATATTTGATAAAAGGCTTATAGGTCTGTATGATTCAATTTTTGTGTGGTCTTTTCCTGGTTTAGGAATCATGGTAACCAAGGACACCTTCCACTCTGTGGGGAAGTACTCAAGACGTAAAATGGCATTAAAAATAAAAAGAACGGTTCTGCGAGCTATACGGGGCAACTCAAATAACATCTTGTTACTGGTTTTATCAACGCCAGGGTCTTTTTTGGAGTTTAAATCCGTTATTGCCTTTTCAATACCACCAAATTCAAATCTTATCGGTACTGCAGCACTAGCCTCGACAATTGGCAACTCAACTATATCCGTTGATATATTTGGGGTAAAAACCCTTTTCAGATGTCCAGCAAATAAATTGCCTTTTTCGGTATCACTCCTTGAACGAATTTGTTGTTGTTATTAAATACATAGACATTAGGGTGGAACGATTTTTTTTTTCAATTTCAATAGGAAATAGTTGCCATTTGCTATTGTTAAGTCAACTGTAAAGTTAGAACAAGATTAGAGTAGTGTAAGAGGTGCAGAAGACCTAAATACATACATATATTGAAATTTAGCAAATTTAAATACATTTCTATCTGCAAAAAACGCATTATAGAAATAACAGGACCATTCCAAGTAAATTAAATAAATTTTAGTAAAATAAAAATCAAGACAATATAATATCTTCCCCATCTTACTAAAACAAAGAAAATAAAACTGGAGTGGCCTACACTCAACTTTACCATTCCAAATAGAAACAGATTTGTATGGATATATTACATAAAGAATAAAGGTTCGAAGTATATTCGAATCGAAAGGAAAAATTTTTTTCGATTTGGGGTGTTAGGCCCCTTGGCCCTACCCAAAATTTATACAGCTCTTCATCTCCATAAACCAAAGGCACATACTAAATTTCATTTTGATATGTCATATGGTATGACCAGTAGAGCGTTCACAAAATTTGGGGGTAAGGAAACTACCCCTTGCCCCTCCCGATTATGCCCAAAAACTATACAGCTCTTCATCTATACATACTAAATTTCATTTTGATATGTCAAACGGTATGACCTGTACAAACTCCACAAAAATAGTGGCATACACACCCAACCAACCACAGACATCATCGCGATAATAGTCAAAATGGATTCAGGAGACCTCTAAACGTATATATCCGTCAAAATCTCGACCTCGATTTTTTCATGATTACTATACTTTACCTTATACTGCGTATGGTAAAGTAAAAAGTAAATTAAAAAAAAAATATTGTCATGTTTTTATACACCATTTATTTAGGTATTAAAACGTAAAAAAAGTTTATAAAATGACGATGGGTAATAAATTTTTATGTTTTGCATTATTTTAGGATTAGTTTTAATAAAGTTAAAATAATAATAATAAATATAAAAACCCACCACTAAAATAAAAAATTAAACTATATAAGATTTAAAGACAAAAAAATATGTATATTCAAGGCTTCTGCGGCACCTCAAGATGTGGTTCTATAACAATAAAACTTTGTTTGTATATTCTCACATAAAAAGGCAAATTTTTGTACCTATTTGGATTTGGATAAATTATTTTCTGCCATATACCACGTTCCAGCCTACTTACTACACATACTTGTATAAAATGTTTGGTAAAAAAACATATTTTTAATTACAATTTTAGATGTTAAAATTAAATATTTCTTTTGCTTTTAAATAAACTAATAATTTTGTATTTTTGCTAATATGTATATGTACATACATATGTATGTATGTATTTATTTTGGAAAAACGTTATTTTGTAATTTTTAATAATTATTTTGTATTCAAAATTTTCATCCTCTAAAAGTCAAAAAATACAATACTGTGAAGAAATTGTCAACAAATTTATTTTCTGTTGAAAACTTGAAAATATGTATGTATGTATGTACATACATTAAATTGTGAATGAATTTCAAGTGTACAAATTTAAAATTATTTACATACATATTTGGATAGTGCAACGATATATCGCGTAATAGTGTCTTAATGTAAGTAAAAATTATACTTCCCTATGTGTGTTGAATTCACACCCTACCCGTATTTGTGAAGACATTTATAGCCACTTTTTTGACATTTGGAGAGTTGGCCATATATGTAATCTATGGTTTGAAGCCAGCTGTTATTGTTGACAGGTCTATTGTCGTTAAATAAATGGCCATTTTTTGAAGCCTTGGAATATTTAGAAAATAAATTTTTGCATAATTCCAAAATAATATAAACATACATATGCATATAATATCTATGTACACACATATTTACTATAAATCTATACATATATACATATAATAAAATAGTAACTCATTTCCGACTGTCCGTATGCTTTTCTTTTGCTTTCGCATCACGTAAAAACTATTAGATGGATGTTAACAAAATGTTGTGAGGAGGTACCTTAGTATCCTGATTCTTATATAGCATACTTGTTTTTCGCAAAAATAACTTATTTCTAAGAGAAAGTGGGGAAAAAGCAAGTATTTTAGTTGTAAAGTAAATACATAAACCATAACCATAACCATAAGCACTAAACTGAAGCACTAAATACATAATAATTACTGAAGCATAGTTTAAGGCGGTACTAAAAAAGGAAGGGTTAGCGTGGGGATTGCTTTCAAAGTAAAATCGAACATAATATTGCAAGGACGCTCACGAAGTTGCAGGCACAGCTAGTTAATATATAAATTCACATTTTATTTTACTTAAACTTTCATCAACCTAATTTAATTCCTTCTACGCAGAAAGCAAATAGTTGTTTTAATATTTTAATTATTTATTTAAATACATATGTAAAAGTCTACATAATAACTTCATGCAGACTTTAGTACACAATTTTATAATAATAATAATAATAATAATTTGTTTTCTTTTCTATTCCTCTTTGTGATTTTCGCTTTTGATTTTGGGCAGAGATTTCCCATGTTACTAATTTGTGCAGGTCGAAAAATAATGTCTATTATCGTTAAAAAGTAGATAGTAAATCCTGCGTTCGTTACTGCACACAACAAAAGCTGTTGATAGCAATTGTCGTATTATTAAAAACTAGTTAGTGCATTGCACTATTGATTTAAAGGCATTAACATCATTAACATGGTGCTAACAAGTAAAGACGTAAAGCCATATTCCTCTATTGTGGTTATATATGTATGTATGTATCGTTGGTGTTATAATTTTGGTTTCATTTACGATGTGGTTTTATTTATAAAAACATTTTAGTAACAATCACGTTCATTTGCTAAGGGTGAATAAAATTTTTTTATAAAAAATCGCTTAGCAAAAAATTTTTCTCGTATTCCTTTATCTGAGTTTGGTTAGTTAAATAGATGATGTTTGCAACTAAACACTACCCAAAGTAGATAGATACGAAGAGTGCTGATGATGGACGTAGCTGTCTAGAAATTGCTAGTGTCTAAAATTAAATTTTCCCAATTTTTCTTTAATATTTATCATCTAATTTGTAATTTAAATTATTGTTTCTTAGAGAGAACAAACCCAATTTAAGCTTAACTTACAGCACTTCTATAATATATCTAAACGCATTTTTATTTACCCTGTAATGCTGCATAAATTTAAAACAAAAAATTATTTAAGTGAAAATAAGAAGGAATAATAATTGAGTCTTTTACAATCCATCGGTTAACTCTAAAGGATTAAATCCGTCCCGCAAACGTCGACGAAAAATTCGATGTTTCTTGTTTTTTCTTCCTGTAGCAAAATTATTGCTCCAATTCTAAACATTTTATTATATTTTTATCAGGGTTCAGATTTCTTCATTTATGAACATTTAAAAATCAACATTTAAGATATTTGTCATAAATGAGAAATTTAACATTTTATATTAATTTTCTCGTTCATAAACGAACAACAAAAAATGTGCTGCCTATGTTCATACATGAATGCGTGTACCTGTTTGTTTTTTGTAATATACATACATGAATAGTGATAAATTAGCTTCTTCTCATTAATGTTCTTTTTCATAAATGTACATGTTCATTTATGAACGTTGAACATTTATAATATTTATTCGCACATGCAGAAGGAAGAAATAAGGAAAACATTTTTTACTGCAAACGCCGGCAGATACACATTACAAAACATGTGCGTACATTTATGTATGTGAATGCTTAGCGCACATTTTTTTACGATCTTTTCATTTAAGTAAAATTATCAAAATTGCAAATACTCAAATATGAACACTTGTGGGAAAAACAAAATTTTTCCTCATTTATTCACTTTTGAACAGAAAGAGAAAAAAAATAAATCATCGCATTCATAAATGAAAAAACACAAAGTATTTTGTAGTCTCTTACACATGTATGAGAAGATGCAGCTAAAACATAAAATGTCGACATTCATACATGAATAAACAGTGGATGAACATTTCGGTACTCTGATTTTTATTATTGAATTTCAATTTAAAAAATTTTCATCTGTTTATTCGTCTTGCTTACATTAAATGTGCATTGCTAGCGTACTTTATTTTGAACAGCTGTTTAATGAACGGAACAAAAATATCACGATTGCAATTTCACTTTGAGGGGAATGAACTTTTCATGGGAACAAAAATGTTACTCTTATTCACGACAGGGATGAATTTTTAAATCCAATTACGGTTACTACTTCAAACTTATGTTTTTGTTAAGAATCACACACCATATAAAGTAAAAAACGACACGAAACTACATATTCATTATTTTAAATTCGTTACACTTTTGTGGTACATTTTTTTCTATTTATGATACAGTTGCATTATATTGTAACTAAATATAAAACTTACATTGACATAAAATGTACTTCGGCTCATTACAAACTTCTTTGCTGCACTTTGTGTGTGAATGATCAAAACAATAATACAAAATTAGATTTAAAAAATACAAATTCTTGTAAATTAGCAAAAGCTTTTTTCTCTTGACAATTACTCATTGTTACTTTTTCGTCTTACCTTTCAAAAGAGTTGTAAGTCTCTGTGTGTGTTTATTTTAGTTAGATTGAAATGAGATTTTAAAGTTGGGAAAAACTGCAATATTTAACTTTACATTGAAAGCACCGTCATAATTTATTAAAAATAGTCAAATCAACACTCACGAATTTCTGACAATTTAGAAAATTTTGAGAATTTATCGATTTTGTTTTAGTTTTGTGTGGCATCTGTAAATTTAAATTATTTCAGTCTGTTTTTAGGCTTTATTAAAGTTTGTATAAACAAGTAAGAGTGCTATATTCGGCCATGCCGAAACTCTGTTATCTTTTCCAATTTCACATTTATGATTTTCAACTTCATTATTACAAATCTATGCATACATATAATAAAATAGTAACTCATTTACGTCTGTCTGTCTGCTTTTCATTTGTGTTTGCGTCATGTAAAAAGTACTGGATGAATTTTAACAAAATTTTGTAAAAAGATACTTTAGTATCCTGATTCCAATTTAGGACATTTTTTTTTTAGAAATATGTCTTATTTCCAAGAAAAAGCAGTGAAAAACGGTTTAAAACTCGGATATTTTCAACACTGTTATATTTTTACAAACCTTTAAACACTGTTATATTTTGACACAAGTGTTATGTTTTAAAAACTACATTAGTTCTCAATTGCATAAAATTTGTATTTTTATTTTGTGGAATTACATTGTTATTTAAATATTTTAAACACCTTTTACAGAGGTTTACAATAATTTTTATAATTTTATCTAGGGATGGATACCTTTATATAAAGTAAATACATAAACCATAACTGAAGAACTATAAAAGTAAGACTCTTACAATTGGTGTGGAATACTTTCAAAGCAAAAACGAGTAAAATATTGTCTGAACGCGCACGACGAGGCGGGCACAGCTAGTATAATATAAAGATATAGACAATTTCTTTTAATTTTACAGAAAATTTTTTGTAAAAAATTTATCGAAGATTTTTAAAAATTTTATCAAAAATTTTTCATAAAAATTTTATCAAAAACTTTCTGTAAAAATTTTATCTACAATTTTTTGTAAGATTTTAATCGAAAATTTTTTCTAAAAATTTTAACGAAAATTTTTTTGTAAAATGTTATCGAATTTTTTTTTAAATTTTAAAGAAAACTGTTTGTAAAATAGTATCGATTTTTTTTAAATTTTATTGGAAATTTTTTCTAAATTTTTTTTTGTAAAACTATCGAAAATTTTTTAAATAATTTTATCGAACATTTTTTGTAAAAACTTAATAGGTTTTTTTTAAATTTTACAGAAAATTTTTTGTAAAAATTAGGACCTTCCTGCAATCTATATTGCGCTAGAATGGTTAGACTTAAGCACATGGGGGGATCATATTGACCCTCCCAATGTACCTATTGACTGTTCCTGGTTCCCAGTTTGCACCCTGTGGGTCTACCGGTCACCCTTCTATAAATCGTTTATTTAATACATATCAAAGAAGAAAAACCATACCAACCTAAAAACAAACAAAAATCGCCTATCCCCTGCAAGTTATTGATCCCCCTAAATCTGTATGTACTCCATGCGATCTACTGGTCACGATCTAATATTTATTTAGAAAAAAAAGCGAAAAAATAACAATGTGAAAAAATATAGGTGGGCGTGGTTTTTGGCCCACCGCCTCGAATGGAAGGGTCTGATGTTGCTGAATACCGAAATATACATATACATATATATATATATATATATATATATATATATATATATATATAGCGAAATTTTCGAAGGTATACCTGGTAGATTGGTGAGCTTAAATTTTCTATATCTCTTCTGGTGCCTTGGCAAAGTTGATTTCAACCCAGACAGAAAACAGACAGACGGACATCACTTAATCAATTTCTCTATGTATAAGAATTCAGAATATATATACATACTTTATGGTGTCGGAAGTCAATATTGTAGAAATTACATACAGAATGACAAACTTATATGTACCCTTTTCCACCCGTAGTGAAGGGTGTAAAAACAAAGTTCTCGTAAATGGAAACACACTTTACTTTTCAATAGCGAAGAGCCGAAACGAAAGTTAGTTTAGCGAATGCAAAAATTTTACACTGCGTAAATATAACCACCGCACATCGATTTCTTTGCAAAAAGTAAAAAATGTCGAGTTGTCTTTAGAGGAACATGTGCGATATGTATATATGTATGTATATATATTTCAAAATAGAAATTTGTATTTAAAAACATGCGAATGGGTAATACTTGTAACTTTTACTAAAACCAAATATATGTATGTGTGCCAATTCAAATAAAAAATACTCGTTTTATATTAATAATAATAATAACAAATAATTTGACATGTTTCGCCTAAAAAAGTCAGAAAAATCGTAAAATGAGCCAAAATAGTGGAATTCAATCAGGCAAACTCAGAAAAAACCCGACTGATATGCGAGTTCCAGAAGGGTTAACGAATATGCCATCGATTTCACGGTGTAACATTCTAAACTAAATTTATATATGTATGTACAAAATGGTTTTCGGACTTTTGTTGAAACCTACCACAAGACATGGTAAGCGCCCACGAACTCAAATTTTTAACACAAAAGGTTTAGCTTTTTAAGACAATCGAGTTTGCCATCAGGCCAGAATTACATCTCTTTATTAATGATTGTACCAATTAAAGATTAGATCGAAGATTTAAAATGTTACTTCGGTATAACGTATCATGCAATTGAATAGCAATCTAGAGAGTGAATTCAGCAAAATGTTTGGTATGACCAAATTTAACACTTCGCAGAGTTGATTACCATTTTAGACCTGCGATTTAAGTCTCCACTATAGCGTTCCTTATGCTGATGGACGGACTAAAAAAAAAATATTAAGGAGGGCTGTAGATTTTATTCAAGTGCACGTGAAGTAAAAGTCCCCCACGAAAATTCAGACCTTTGGTTACACTGCAAACACCTTTCAATTGTCGACCGATAAATGAAGTATCGATACTTATTATTCAATATCGAGTAGGCATCGATACTTTACGTCTGACATTGTATCGAGTATAAAATATCGATACGATAGAGGTATCGTGTTATTTTTACCCCAACACTTGGTTCATGCTAGAAAGCAGTGGCGTCCCAGATTCTATATACTATTCTAAGCATTGGTATTTCCAACTTATAATCATGTTTACGGGAACAGTTTTCGGTATAATTGGGATCCCGAGGGCTCCCAATGTTGAGTACAAGATCGCACCTAATATTTAAAATAAAAATTCAATAGTTTTTATTAAACTTCATAAACTTTCTTAACTTTATTAAAAAATAAAATTATATATTTTCTCATTATTTATTTCTGTAATTAAAGTCTATCTTAAAAAAATGATTCTTCAATAAAATATTTTCACAAAGAAAAACCAGAAACTAAATGATTTTTAATTCTTTACAAAAAAATTTTTTGATTATTAAATTATTAATTAAATATGGCAGATTTTTAGTTGATACGAATATAAGATATTTAATTTAAAAAAAACTAGATAAATATATATACAGAACTAATTAAAAGATATTAACGAATAATAAAAATGTTTAGGTGATGTGATAAAATTAATAAAATAGAATATATTTATTTGTAATAACAAGTACGGATAGATAATATTTACAACAAATTGTATTTGTTTGATGAAAAGAAAGAATAACTTAAATTTAATTCAAATGTAAATCTAATTCCATAAACATATTATTAATAAAGAAAACTCTTAAAATTTACCAAAACAAAATATAAACTGTTAGACTTTCGAAGACTAACAATATCTTCTGCAAAATAGAGAAATAGAGAGAAGAGACATAAGGAAATATACAAGAAAAAAAGAAAATAGAAAAAAATACTTAGTCCAATTTAAAAACTTACAATAGAAATGAAATATCAAAAAGTTCAAAAATTATTTCAACACAACACAAACTTTTTGATGTTTCTCTTGCTTTAAATTTTGATATGTTTTGGCCAAAAATTTACCTATTTCTAGTTGTTCTAGAAGGTAAAGAACGTCGGCTTTGAGTAAGTTCTTCGGGTCCCTTGTAATATTTTGACTGTGTTTTACTTTGTCTTGTGGGACGGCCAGAAGTTCTAAAATTTAAGAAAAAATTCATATTATTATTGTTACTATTGAGCGAAAAACACAAAATTTACTTATTGATTTCGGCTTCTTCTTCAATTTTGTCATATCTAGTTGTTTCTATTTCCTCTTCACTAGATTTATTAAATGTTGGGGATTTTTCATGGGGAGCTTCTAATTCATTTTGCTTATCCGCAAGCCGTTTACGTCCTCTCCTTTTGGGTGTTACTACCTCATCACTTGTGGGGACAGCAGCTTCATTTGATGCATTACTGATGACAGACGATGAAATTATATGAGCAGATTCATCCTTTAGCGATTTTCTGAAAAAATTAACAAACATTTTTGTAATTAATATGCCTGCTTGCAAAAATAAATAAAGAAAATGCATACTCATTCTCATTCTCCTCTGTCGCTTCATTGGTTTCCACTATTTTCTCTAGTTGTCCCACTTTTTTGTCTTTATCGCCTCCAATACCACTAGTTCCAGTTGCTAGCATAGTACGACGACGTTCTTGAATCTTACCGCTGACTAATTTTTTCATATCCTTTTTTTCATCCTTTTCACTTGTGGTTGTTTTCGCTGTTGACTCTTTCTCACAGTTCTCCTCATCATCATTCTTGCGCACCATCAGAGTGACCTTAATTTGTTCTTCCACATCTACGATAGAGCTACAATTATCGCTTTTATTGCCATTTCCTTCGACTACGACAATTTCTTTAACTACCGGCTTGGTAGTTGAATCAGCATCTTGTATTATTGTGTTATTATTGGATGAAGAGTTTGAATCCTTTTTCTTTTGCTGCTGTTGTTCTTGGGCCAGTTTAAGGGATTTTTTCAATGCCGATCTTATCTGTTGTATAGATTGCTTATTGCTATTGGGTAACGCTGTTATAGCACTGGACAATGTGGAAGAAGTAGCCGCTTCGGTTTGAGGATTGCTCGTAGTTTTTGGTGATATTTTCTGCAAACCAATAGCTTCCAAAAGTTGTTGGCCCAAAGCGGATTTATTTTGTAGCTTCTTTTGTTGAGAAGCTTTTTTTGGTGCTACTTCCGCCGCGATAAATGAGGAAATTCCATTGTTAGTAGTTTGAGGTGGACTTGTATTTTCGGCGTTTGTTATGTTTCCTGTAGCCACTTGGTTAATAGTTTCTTCTATAAGCCTTTCTTTGTTTTGTAAAGCTGAAGAAGAGGAAATTGTTGTTTGATCTTTGTTTTTAAGCTTGATTGACAAATCGAATCTATTCTTAGGCGAGTGTATAACAGTTTTTCTTCGTTTAATAATGGGACGCGTGATAAGTGGTACAGACGGCATGACGAATGTATTAAGAGCATCAGCTTTTTGCAGCTGTAACACTTGATTCGACAAACATGTTTCTGAAGAACTGGTGGTGGAAACTGGTTCCAATAAGACGATGTCATCATCTAAATCAATTAAAGCATCAAATTCGCTTGGCGGTAATGTCATCATGTTGCAAACACTATTGCGTCTACGGCGTTGTATATTTTTGTCCTTTATAAGAGCAGACTTTTGCTTTAGTAACAGAGCCATAAGTTCATCAGCTTCGCTGCCACCGGAACTTTTTAAAATATTAAATTGGGACATTAAATTGGGGCTTAACTCAATTTGTATGTTCGATGAAGATTTAGACGCACGTGGTCTAGATTTTTTAGGTGCTTCCTCCTCAGTTGAAGCATCTTCCTCATCGGATATGATAATAGAATCTCTAGCTTTTTTAGTAGCAGCTCGTCGTTGTCGCTTTTGCTGTGTTGCTGCAGTTCTTGTTTCTTTTTGACCATCTCTCTTTACAGCAACAGCCGTTGCGCTTGATGTGTTCATATTAAGTAGGGGAGGAGATTGAGCAGGCTCTGTTTCTTCGGGTGTGGCAGGTACTAATTGCACTGATGTTTCTGGTGGCAATTTATACGGTATTGATTTATTAATTTCAGCTTGGGCAGCTTCTAAAGCCGTCATTTTTGGTTGTGGCTTAAAGGGTTCTGGAACATGTTGATTTAAAGTAGCATTTCTTAGGATTTGCAGTTGCTGTTGTTGCTGCTGCTGTTGCTGTTGCAGAGCCTGAGCCGCCAACAAAACCGGAGCCAAATAGGGCCCCAGCAATTGGGTCAAATCTGTATCTTGCAATAAATTTGGATCCGACATAATGTCGGTGAATTTTGAATTTCTTAAACGTTGAAGTTGCAATTCCATATTCTGCTTGTTAACTGGCCATTTCAAAGCTTTCAAAATCAATTTCAATAAATCCATATCACGTATAACACGACCCAACAGTATATCCTCGGGGAATGCAGGTTTTGGTTGTGTGCCAGTAAAGGTATTTGGCTGCTCTTGCTGATGTTGCATAACTGCGGCAATTGTGGACGTAGGGGATGAGTGTTTATGCTGCGTTACCGATATTGGTAACTTACTACTCAAATTTAAGGGCTCCTTTTTAGACTTTTGCTTTAAGGGCTTGTTCTTTGGAGCAGCAATTATAATCTTTTCTGGTAATTCATCTTCTGCAGCCTGATTAACGACTTCGTTTAACGGCGCTTTTATATTATTAAGCATGGCTTCAGCTTGCTTTTGTTGTGACGATTTAAGCAAAGAAACTTGGCCGGAACTATTGGCTTTAATGTTGTTCAAAGCCTTGACTAAATTCTTGCGTTTTTGCTGCAAAATATTATCAGCTGCGGTCGCCAGGGGTAAAGTTCTATTTACGGCCTCCTCCTTATCATTCGCAGTTGTATTAATACCTCCTATAACATAGCCACCACTAGTATATGTTGTTATTTGTGTTGCCTGCGGTGGCTGTTGTTTTGTAACTGGATAAAAGTTGATTGGCGGTGCAGTAGTTTTCTGATTATTCGCTGTATTTTCGGTCTCTATTGGCTGGTTTGGTTTTGGAGCGATCAGTCTTAAGCACGCTGCTGTTGTTGCTGGTTTTTGTGCTATCGATTTGGGTGTATAGCGTGAATCTAACAATAAACTTTGCCGTCTTTGTGAATTTGAAATCATTTTTTGTTGATTGTCACGCGTCAATGGATCGGTAACAGAAACATTGACAATTACTTCATCTTTGCGTGATAAAGTTGGTGACGGTTGTAATAATTGTGGTGGCAATAGTAATGGTGCTGGCGTAGGAGGTGGAGGTAATTGGATTGGAGAACTTGCTAGTGCTGTGGGTGCTAGAGTTTCGTCATTTTTAGATTTTTCATTAGCATCTTTATTTCCCGTAAAATCAGAAGATGTAAATTCAGAAGTATTTGTACTTTTGGAGGGGCCTTTGGGCTGAAATAAAAATAAGGTTGTCGGTTAGTTAATTCCGATAATAATAATGAAAAAAAACCTCAAAACTTTGCAAAAATTTAACAAAACGAACAAGTGCTATCCAGACTCGCATAATAAGGGTTCAACACCTCTAAAACACTATAAAATTCTTTATAATTGAATATACATATATGAGAGTTGTATTCCATTTTAGATAGGATATGTAGCAAAAAATAAGAGGTAGTCTTAACACTATTCCAAAAAAAAAAAAAAAAAAACAGATTGTCACACTGGATTTACAGCCAATAACATAAAGAGCATTCTGTTCATGAATACTTAAAGGGGAAGCATCGTTTTTGGTCAAACTTTTCTGCCTTACGAGCGCTAAAATCGATTAAATTGGTGCAACACTATTTAAAATTATCAACTTGTTACAAGCTGCTACCGTCATCTGCAAAAGATGGAGAGAAGGTTGGAAATTGGACAAAGAAGGTATTTTACAAAAACAATGAGAGCCTTGCGATATCTCTAAGTTATCTCTGGAATCGATTAAAGAAAGTCCATTTATCATAACTCGTATAGTGTGATCCCTGAAAAAGCTCGATATAAATCAAGAAAAATTATCTGCGATACCAAAAGCAATTTGCACGATATCATATTATATTAAATGCCTTGGAAATATCTAGAGTGTATGTGTAGGGAGTGATACCCTTTTCCCAAAGCTAGACTAGCATATACCGAAACCGTATTGGCGTGCTTTAAGCAAACTATTGAACTCCAAATATTTCACAAGATGAAAATGTGCTATACTTTAAAGTATACATAATACTTAATTCTTATTTAGTCAAATAAATTTTTGAACTAATATTTGGGTTAAGGTTTCTAAATTGAGCACTTAGCGAAATGGCCATAGAAACTAGCTTTCCCCGTAGTAATCATTTTTAGTGAATTTATAGTAAATTTATTTATATATATAGGTTGGGTTAATAGCACGCTATTAATTAAAAATTTGAATTATAAAACTTAATATCCAAAATATAAATTATTATGAAAAATTCTAAATTTTTTAACGTTTTTTTTTTGTTTTGTCCACAAATTTTTGAGGTCGAAATTTATTAAAAAAAATTTATTTTAATTTATTTAATATATACAATTTCAAAACCACATACATACATATAATCCAAAGTCTTATTTTCCAATAATTATTAAAGAAGTAAAATTCTAAACTTACCAAATTGCTTAAAAGAAAATCCCGAAATACTTGTTGGGTATGTTTGGCAATTTTAGACAATGAAGCCGTTGCCTCCACCTGACGAAAACAGGATTTACAGAGCACCTTTGGAAGAGAATCATTTTCTGAAACCTAAAATTAGACAAAAAAAATGTGTTGTAATTTACCGTGTTAATTAATAATTAAATAAAATTTTTTCTAATTAAGGTACTTGACGACTACATGCTTTCTTAATTTTCAGACATGTTTTCTGAATTGAGACAAGTTAATCTTAATTTAGCAATTTAATTTAGCTCATTTAAGATTAAATTAATGTTCAATTAAGCTTACTCAATTAGTATTTGACAGATCCAAAAACAGTTTTATTTTTATAATCGTAAAAACCAGGGACCGAAAATAACAGTTATTTTTAAAATTTAAAATCAAAAAGTCAGGTGGATATAATTTGTCTATCAGATATTTGAATACAGCATATTGATGCTGTTATGCTAAGGAATAATAAACTTAAAAGACTTTAATTTTTTCACTTTTATCAAAAAGTCACTTTATAATAATTATTTTTTGACCAATATTTTTTTGGTCAAAAATAAAAGTTAAAATTTGACTTTTATTTTTTAAGTCAAAAATAAAAGTTAAAATTTGACTTTTATTTTTTAAGTAAAAAATATAAGTTAAAATATGACTTTTATTTTTTAAGTCAAAAATAAAAGTTAAAATATGACTTTTATTTTTTAAGTAAAAAATATAAGTTAAAATTTGACTTTTATTTTTTAAGTCAAAAATTAAAGTTAAAATTTGACTTTTATTTTTTAAGTCAGAAATAAAAGTTAAAATTTGACTTTTGTTCCTATTGAAAGCAGATGTTAAAAAAGTTAAATAAAATTTTAATTAAATATTAACACAGTTTTTATTTTTAGAATTATAAGTACATGTTGTATTTGTATTAAAACAAAAAGAAAAAAATTATAATAGAGTACATATGTATGTATACAAAAACGTTTACTGGCTAGAAAGTTAAGGAGTCGGTGTTTTGCATATTTTGCTCTGAAAATACAAATTACATTTAATTTCCTTTATTTCAATATTAAATTGTTCACTCTTTCATTGCAATGAATCAAAAAATTTTAGAGGCCGTGCTTCGGTGGTGATCATATCAATGCAAGCATCTACGACCTCCTTTCTGGACATTTCCATTGTAAATTTAATGCGATAATCATCATTACTTACATCCTTGTTTGAAAGTTTTTCGTAGTCCGTATACATGTCTGCATGGCAGTTTTGCAAATGTCTTTTTAAATTGGTTATGCTTCCAGCATTGATGACTTTCTTACATATTTTACACATAGTTTCTCCACCACTCTCAATGTAACATTCGCGGATTAAAATATTCCGTTTACGACCCATGTTTCACTGAATTATCAATAAAAATTAATTAATGAGTTAAAAAATCACGTTGTCAAATATTTGTCAACTGCATTAAAATGAAAATGTTTACTGATATGCAAAGCAAAGGCAAACAAGAGTTGATAACAATGATATAACAATTCTACTGTGCAATCACAGTAGTTGATACTTCTTAAATTAGGAAAGTATAAATAACGGTAAAATAATATTGTCATCAGTGTTGCCGCGGCCTTTAAATTTTTGTAACCAAATTTTAGTAAAAAAGGAAGTACTGCAGAAAGGGTAATATTTTGCGCCTAATCAATGAACAATGCTTTTACTTCTTCATTCATCTATTAAATATGTTGTTGAAAAGCTTTTAGATATATTATTAGAATTCCAATGAAAAAATTATCTTTTTTTTCTCTTTGGAGAAAAATGTAACCAAAATGAAACCATGTAACCAATTTGGTTAGAAATAACCAAAACAACAACACTGATTGTCATCGATCTTATTTTTCTTACATTTCCATTACATTGTTATTATTATGGCATAGTAAATTTTTTTTTCTGACTTAAAAAATAAAAGTCAAATTTTAACTTTTATTTTTGACTTAAAAAATAAAAGTCAAATTTTAACTTTTATTTTTGACCGAAAAAATATAAGTCAGATTTTAACTTTTATTTTTGACTTAAAAAATAAAAGTCAAATTTTAACTTTTATTTTGGACCGAAAAAATAAAAGTCAAATTTTAACTTTTATTTCTGACCGAAAGAATATTTTGACTCTTTTGAAAAAAGTCGTAACTGTTACGGTCCCTGGTAAAAACTTTTTGGTTTGAAGATACAACTGGAATCACTAAACGAAAAATAAACGAACAATTCGCTTAGTATTTTTTAGTCAGTCAGCTCTGTAATCAACAAATTCCTTCAAATAAGTACGTACTAATAAATCTAAGTAATACGCAAAAATTGGAAACCCTGCAAATAAACACTCTTAATTTATATTAAAAACTCTCATAATTTCTAGCTATAGTCCAATCAGAATTATGAGCCAATAGGAAGACATTTTCGTGACGTCAATAGACCGACGTGCGAAGAAAATTTAATTTTTATTTTCCGGATGGCGAAACCTTCTATGGTATATTATTCATCCTTGGTATTTTAATCACACAATCTATACATATTATATATAATCTATACATATAATAAAGTAGTAACTCATTTCCGTCTGTCTGTCTTCTTTTCATTGACGTTTGCATCACGTAAAATCTACTGGATGGATTTTAACATCCTGGTCCCAATATAGGATACTTTTTTTTCGCAAAAATATCTTATTTCCAAGAATAAGTGAAGAAAAAGCAGTGAAAGTGCGCAGTTGAATTAACCGGATATGAATACTTTATTTTTTATAAAGTAAAACAATACATAAACTGATATGTAGTATATCATAAGGAGGAACTAAGTATTGCTTTGTACAGCACGGCACCTTTAATATTTGAAAGTTGTATATTTTAAAACGTTTTAAAACTACTTATACTGCACGGCACCTTTAACTTTTGATATTTAAACACAGATGGCGCTAAAAACATATGAACTATCTTCTTTTTAAAATTTGGTAAGAATACTACGACTTGAGTGTGGCTATAAAATTCTGTTATTATTAGTTTAGTTGCATTTTTCTCTTATAGGTGCTACTCTCTATAAGTAAGTCTTACAATAGGTTTGAAATACTTTCAAAGCAAAATCAAGCAAAATATTATCAGGACGCCCACTACGTGTCGGGCACAGCTAGTTATGTACTAATTTCTTAATTTAGTAATTTCGCAATTAAGGCTTATGACTGAATAGGATATAAAACGATTAATTCATGATATCAGCAGCGTTGTCACTACGAACATTATTGTAAAAAATCCTTAAAAATAGATTGTGAATTGAGTAAATTATTTATCATAAAAGTTTTATATTACCATTATATTTATAGTTTTGGACAATTAATTAGAAACGATTTGTAATATATTGTATATCATTAAGTAATAACTTGAGTTTTTGTCAAAATTGTTGCAAAACTGCTTTGCTTTATCACTAACTCACATCTTTAATTATATTTTTAAGCCTAACGGCTCGTTTCACTTTAACCCAGAAACATATCGCCTATTATGACTTATTTTTATATTTTTAAGCCTAACGGATCACTTCAATTTACCCCAGATATTCTAGACTAGATAATAGTATCTCCTGATCACTGACATAATATATAGTAATTTTTTCTTTATTATATATTATGTCATCATATATCATTATTTAATAATTTATTATCATTTATCATCAGAACCAAGACGATTAAACATTGCTCCATCGTTCCATATATTTTAATTATTTACATTACAATTCTAATAAGTCTTGGCAAAGTCTAGAAGATGTTTTCTTTGGATTTCTCTCATAAAGAGCTGCTGATTGACATGTCCCTTGTGGCGTGAATAAAAAGGTCAAAATAAATATAGAGCTTCTTAGCTACTTATCCGATTTAATTTAAAAATTCTGGTGATACAATCCTTTGCTTAGCCCTACAAAGTTTAACTACTACAAATCTAAATTGATATCAGTATAACGGGAAATCGCACGCCTGGTGAATTTTTAACGCCACAGTGCCACAAATGGGGCGGGTTATGTGATTTGTGACATCATCCTATGAAAGCCACAACAAATTAAAGTCAATTCATAACCATAGAATTTAATGGGCTTATAATGGAAGGCTTACGGTTTTTCGCATATAATAGGCCTTTCATTATAAGCGGTAAAAGGAAATAATGGCTACGCATCAAAATATTATTATAAACATAGATTGAAATAGTTGTAATAAACACGCTGTATTACAAGCAGTTACATTTTTTGCTCGCCAGATCTAAAGTTAATTTATTAACTCTGCTAATATTGAATAGACACTTACACTTGCTAGAAAAACTATCCGTACACTTTGAAATAAAATTTTAATACCCCAAAACAATTTAAAATAGTACACTTTTGTTAAGCAAAATTTTTTTTTAATTAAGATTAAGTCATTTGTTATTTATTTTTAATTCACTCTAATGTTTATTGCTTTACAAAAAATAATAAAATTAAAAAAACTTAAAAAAATCCAAAAATTCACAAGAAAAAGTATTCGTACACTATAATTATTTTTGTAAAAAAGGAAATTAATTGAAATATTGCTAAAGTTAGTAACTTGTCGGATATCCCTTACGCTTAAGGACTTCTGCAAGCCGATTTGGCATTGACTTAACCAACTTTAAAGTATCATCTGTACTTATTTTGGCCCACTCATCCTTTATGACATTTTTTAACATTTCTTTTGAGGTTATTTTATGTTGGCGGATTCTGCGCTCCAGTAAATCCCATAAATGCTCAATTGGATTGAGATCGGGAGACTGAGGGGGCGATTTTAATTGATTTTTGGTATTGTAGAGCAGCCACAGCTTGACATTATGCGCCGTATGTTTAGGATCATTATCCTGTTGGAACCAAAACCCTTCTCCAAGGTCCAATTTTTGAGCGCTTTGCACTAAATTTTCTTTAAGAATGTTCAAATATCCAATTTGATCCATTATAGACTCTATAAATACGAGATTACCAACCCCGTTGGCCGCCATACATCCCCAAACCATTATGCCTCCTCCACCATGTTTAACCGTTGGCACAAGATTTTCTTTATTCAACGCAGCACCAGATTTTCGCCAAACTAACTTTTTTCCTTTAATTCCAAAAATGCAAAACTTGCTTTCATCTGAAAACAAAACACGTTCCCAAAACTCCGAAGGCTTGTTTACATACAAATTTGCGAAGTCCATACGTTTTTTTCTGTTGATATCAGAAATAAATGGCTTTCTACGTGCAACACGGCCATGATAGTCATATTTTTTTAATATTTTTCTCACTGTATCTTCATGGATTTCTTTTCCGAAGGATTCTTTAATATTGGAACTGATTTGCGTGGCAGTTATTCTAGGATTCTGCTTGACTGACCCCAAAATTGCTCGCTTCTCACGCTCAGTGAGTTTAGAAGGTCGTCCAGAACGCGGCTTTGACAAAATGGAATTAGTGGATTTGAAGTTTTGAACGACGTACTGTACTGAGGAGTGGCTTCTGCCTATAGTTCGAGCTATTTCACGATAAGATTTACCTTAGCTTTAGTATAATTTTTCGCTCGTCAACCCCGATTTCTTTGGTTTTTGGACTCATCTCAAATTAAAGCTTCCAAAAGGTCAATAAGTCAGCCAAATGAACTGTATTCAACAAAGTTGTCTTTCTATTAAAAAATAATTCTTGCAAAAAAAAACCGACTTCAAAACAGACAAACTTAAAATCATGTTTCTTTAAGACGGTAATTATATTTACAATGATTATATTATATTCCAGGAATATTGTAGCGGGATTTTTTAAATGTCATTGCACAAACTGTCAATTCAGATAAAAAAAACTAATTTTGGAATTCAATAATCTAAAACAAATATCAGTCGATTTTCTACCTGGGGAGCAGTACTTCCGGAGTATATAGGGGCACAAGACCCCAGGGTTCTGTGCTTTTTCAGGTCAAACCAATGCCAAACGACTGTCTGTATACAGCGAATAAAAAGTTTGGCTATATACATAAAATTACACTAACTATTGCGACACCCTGTAATTTCCGAGTTCAAATTTTATACTTGTTATAGCGGTCGTAGCAATACAGGTTCATTGTAAATTTCAACCGTCTGTCTGTAACGGCTTAAAAGTTTGGTCATATACATCAAATTACATAAACTATTGTGACACCCTGTAATTTATAATTTTAAATATTTATACTTATTTTAACACACATAGTAATGGACATTCTGTCTAATTGTTAAGTGTTTGTCAATAACTATTTAAAAGATAGGGTCATATATATCAAATGACGTCACCTATTGGGACACCTTTTAAATTCAAATTTTAATATAAATACTTGTTAAAGAGAACTTTGTCATACAGATTCTTTGTAAAATTTAACTTTGTGTCCATATACATCAAATTACATCAACTATTGGGACACCCTTTAATTTCCAATTTCAAATATTTATACTTGTTGTTATACCAGACATAGTAGTGAACACTCTGTCTATTTTTCAAGTGTTTGTCTATAACGGTTCCAAAGATGAGGACATAATGGTCAAATTACATCAATAATTGGGACACCCTTTAATTTATCCAAATTTTATACTTGTTGTAATAGCGGACTAAGCAATATAGGTTCTTTGTACATTTCAACTGTCTATCTATAACAGTTGAAAAGTTTGGCCATATATATCACTTTTACATTAACTATTGGGACACCCTTTAATTTCCAAATTCATATTTTACACTTGTTATTTTAGCGGACTTAGCAATACAAGTTCATTGTAAATTTCAACTGTCTGTCTATAACGGTTCAAAAGTTTGGCCATATATATACCAAAATAAACCAACTAATGGGGCACCCTTTAATTTTTAATTTTAAATATTTATACTTATTATAACAGACATAGTAACGAACATTCTGTGCAACTTTCAAGTGTTTGTCTATAACGGTTCAAAAGATAGGACCATAAAGGTGAAATTACGTCACCTATGGGGTCACCCTTTAATTTTATTTTTTAATTACTTTTTGTTATTGGGAGCTATAGTGATACGCACTTTTTTCTAATTTTAAATGGGTGACCTACAAATTTCATAATACACGTAAAAAACATGTATGTTGTATGGGGACACCCTTTAATTTTTAAACTTTTAAACTGTTTTTAAAATGGGACCAATCTGTAGCCATAACCTTTCTAATGGCGCAAAAATTTTTAAAATCGGTTCAGAAATGACCGAGTTCTGAAGGCACAAACATAAAAAAAAAAAGCAACATTCAGACGAATTGATAACCTCCTTCTTTTTTTGAAGTCGGTTAAAAAAACAAAATGTAACACACACGAACTGCATTTTAAAATACGTGGGATTCCCCTATTTATAAATGTACGAATACTTTTTCTAGTGCATAAAGTTGCCATACTGCGTTTTTTACGCTGTAAAATATAAATTATAAGTAACAAACTTTCGAAATAATTTTGAAAAACTAGTAAAAAGGATGAAAACAACATTAGTAAAAAAAATCGTTAGTCGAAATGTTTTATTAAAAATTTGTAGGCGTTTAAAATATTAATATTGAAGTGTACGGATAGTTTTTCTAGCAAGTGTAAATGCCTTAGAATATAGCGTTGATTTTTTTGCTCGCAACTGTATTGATGTAACTAAAAATAACAGTTAACTTCCTAAAAATGTTCAATATTTCAATTAAACTGACTACTGTAAAAACTTTACACATCAACGCATTAAAATACATATACGATTTTCATTCAGCTACAAAAATTTGACTAATATTTTTCTTCTGTACTTGTATTCGTTGATGCACACAAACACAGAAAATTGTATAAATATAACTTTTATATATTGATGTATGCATGTATGTATGTGAGCTGTGCAACATTAATCATTTCATTTTTAGATTTTCGCCCGTCTTCTTCGTCTTGTTCTTACTTATTGTTATTTCAATGTATTAAACAACTGCCGACGTTGCCAGAATTTCTTTTATTTTCATACTAATTATTGTATCTTCTTCGTTTCGTTTATTGTGTTTCTAGTTTAAATGAAAACTCGCCACTATTTTCATTAAGTAGAATATTATTAATGAACACCTAGGGTTTACCCATGACCTTTTTTGGTAATGAATATTTTTTTGTAAATAATAATTTGTACATGGACAACAAAGCCACAGCGATCGCAAAGACATTTGAGGCAATCTTAACTGTCAAAATCAACTTTTATAGAACAGTGCCTCTGTTAATCATATTTTAAAATTTTAAATATAACATAAACACTAAAGCTTAAGTTAACTGATTTTTATTATAAACTAGCCGTGCCCGCCACTTCGTCAGCGTCCTTCAATATTTTATTCGATTTTGCTTTGAAAGCAATCCACACCAAAGACCCTTACGTTTTTAGTGTTTTTTTAAAGAGAAGTAACACTCAGGCAAATAATGCCTATATTAACTGTGTTACTTCCTTTAGAAAGGGATAGTAGTAGATAAGACAGACGGTTAGTGCGATAGTAAAACTTTGCAAGCACTTCTGGTGTTCTTTAGGCGAATTAATTTGAAGCTCGCATAGCCAATTTATAATTATTTAACTTCGCCGGCGATTTAATGCTATGTGGTAATACCGGCGTTTTTAGTTCCGCCTTAAGATATGCTACGTATCAGTTTATGTACCTCCTCACAAAATTTTGTTAAAATCTATCTAGTAGTTTTTACGTGATGTGAACGTCAATCAAAAGCAGACAGCAAACAGACGAAAGTGAGTTACTATTTTATTATATGTAAAGATATTGTAACCCAGGTGTATAGAGAAAACATGATCCATTTAACATTACGATGTCCTAGGGCTGGACCATATAACGCAGCTTTGGATTACATGGGAGTAGTTTCAAAACTACTCTATGTCACTACACGATGGAACACACTGCACGAACTGTACAGCTTTTGGTATTGGATTGCTTTATACAATCGTTAAAACGCGAACACTTGTCGTTTAACAACAAACTCTTGTTGGATAATAACATGGTTTATGACTGCATTACATAGGACCATGGTGTAGCTAGTCCATTTCGGTTACAATGGACCACGTAGCCCAATATTATCTGCAGGGTATGGAATATAATTTACATGCGTGTATTGACTAGTCACGTTATCTTCAGGGTTATTATAAAGAGATAAAGAAACATTAGACACTGGCAGAATGTAATGCATTTTCTGGATCGCTACAGAATAAATTAATTATTCATTAATAAATATATATTTATGTATGTGTGTAGATTTAAATTTTTTTTATTTTTTTAAAGAAAAAATATATATTTTTAAATTTCTGGCAACGTTGGTTAGTAGACATTTAATGTCTCAAAGTGTTAGTGAAACTAAACAAGTATTTCCTGTGTATGTGTTAGTTAGTTGCTCTTTAATTTTCGTCTATACTTAAACACTTTGTTTTACACTTTTTGTCTTGTTATATCAGATCTTTTTTGTTCAGCGTTCTACATTGAAAGTACCAAATTTGTATGGATGTTGTGTGTTTGAGCAGTGCATAGTCAGTGTGTGTTTTGTTAAATTGTATGAGTATGTTTGCCTTAATGGGGGAATTTTTTCAACAAGCTTTTACCACATACATACATACATACATACCCACCAAACCAAATTTTCCGATTTCGTAAAGAATTCGTAACGACTGTTCGAAAAAGTCTTCCGATTTCGGAACCGAAATATTACCGAAATCGTTACGATATGTAGATACGAAATCGCAACGATATGTAGGTACGAAATCGCAACGACATTTAGGTACGAAGTCGCAATGAAATGTTGTCTGTGAGTATAAGCTAAAATGCGGTTCTCTGAAAGTTAACTGAATAAATGTAATAATTATTTAATGATTTGGTATTCAAGCCAATACTTTACCGTAATCAATTCGATTTCAATTGTCCATCCTATATATACATATGTAAGTACATATTTATTAAATTTTTTCGTGTTTACTATATTTTTTTCTTCAATACAATTGAGGTTTTTATTTTCTTACATATAAATCAAAGTTTTATATATTTTTTTTATTTGTTCAGAGAAACAACCGAAATGTCTTATTTTTTCAATTTTCAGACAAACTACCGAAATGTCTTAACGAATTCGCTACGACAAGTCTGACTTCAGAAAAATTCGTAAGCTTTGGCTTAGTGGGTACATACATAAATACATCTATATACATACATACATATGTATATGTAAATATTCGATATATAAAATAATAATATATTTTTGCTACTGTCTATTGATGTTTAATTTTGACGTATTTTCTTACTACTTTGGCAATGTTTCACAATTGCAAAAAATACACACACGCGTTTTAAAAAATTTACAAGTGAATTTAAAAATTTTTTAATGCAAAATAAAATAAAAAGGTATAAACTTCTTTCAAACAAAAACAAAGAATGATCGCCAATTACCTACATAGGTACATACATATATATATGGTTTTCGCAAGTGATCTGCTGTTTGCCTCCTTGTTTAACAAAAACAAAACTTTTATGTAGGTACATACCTATTTATCACCTTCTTTCTTACATTACAGAAAAACTAAATAAGTAGGTACCTATGTATGTATAAATCCATTTTTTGTTTTGCCCAGTAGGGTTGATGATTTTAACTCGAAGGTCATTGACTCACTTGTTCACCAGCATACAATTACTCAATTAACGGGACTTACCTAGCGTTTCAATCAATCAATTGCACTTCTGAACGAAATATAGCTCTGAAACATGGGTGATTGGTTTCTACATTCATTCTTATGTTGCCACATTAAAAGTGGTTTTGTAATTATTTCGATTTAATGAAACCGAACGGAATCTATAGAAGCTAAAATCATTCCGATCGGAATGGAAACCCTAGGTCCAAATTGGATTTTGAGCTTGCGGAAATTCAAAAGCATGTTATATGTAGTACTTTGCTGTAATCTCTGTTGAATTTATAGTAACAGAAAAGAATTGTTAACCAGGGGGCAATTTACGGCATTCGACATCGATCGAAATTTCAATTGAAATAAAATGGAAATTTCGATCGATATCGAATGCCGTAATTTTCCCCCTGGTTAACAATTCTTTTTTGTTACTATAAATTCAACAGAGATTACAGCAAAGTACTACATATAACATGCTTTTGAATTTCCGCAAGCTCAAAATCCAATTTGGACCTAGGGTTTCTAGGCAAAGCTGCTATAATTCTTCGAAGAATAGGAATAGAGAAATAAAAAATCGCAAGGGAGAAAACTGAGATTATTTATTTTTAATCATAGAGGCACAATCGCTGTAGCCAGATTTGCTGATTTCTCTGCATTTTCCTGATTTTTCGTCGTATAATTGGCTAGGTGAGATTGCCCGATATTCTTCCTCAAATTACAGATTTTATGAAATGACTGGGTTTAGTCACACTCCCTCTTATTGATCTTTGTCAACTTCATTTCGTTGAATAAAAATTCAGACGTTGTAACTTTACCTTTTACAAATTAAAAAAATCTGAACATATTGTATCCCTGCCAATCTCATTGGCTTTTAGTCGAAGGCGTTCTAGACTGTTTAGTAGATCTATACGAACCATCAAAGATTTATTTTGCATTTGTGGAAAACATAGAAGATACAGCTCAAATTTAAATTTAAATATTCAAGCAATTGAATCCAATCGTGACACTCGATGCTAGTCTACTAGTCTGAGGGTTGCGGGTTCGATTCCCCCTCAAAGACTTTGAGTATTTTCTGAAGACAAGCAAGAAGCTTTTCAGGTAGTGTTGTCTTAAAAAAAAAACATTATATCTGTTGAATTCTTGGATTTTTTTGGTGGTGTTCTCAATTATGTAAAGACGAAACATACTTACATATGTTGAATATTAATTAATGATTCTGAATATATCTTATTTAATTTTATTTTACACTAGCTGCGCCCACACACGTTGTGTGCGCCCTGACAATATTTTGTTCGATGTTGCTTTGAAAGTAATCCACACCAAATTTTAAGACTTACTTCTACAGTACTTCATATATACATATTTTCTTTATATAAAGGTACACATCCCTAGATAAAATTCTAAAATTTATATAATATTCTATAATTCTAAAAATTATTGTAAAGTTCTGTAATAGGTGTTTCAAATATCCCACATTTAAAAATAAAAGATGCAGATCAGTAAAATTGCGTACTTTCACTACTTTTTCTTCTCTTTTTGTTGAAAATTAGATATTTTTGCGGAAAAAAGTAATCTATATTTGAGTCACGATACTAAGGTACCTCCTCACAGAATTTTATTAAAATCCATCCAGTAGTTTTTACGTGATGCGAACACAGACAGACAGGAAAAAAGTCACTGTTTTGTTATATGTATGATGATTTTCATTCATAAAAACCTCATATTTCTGTTTTGTTATTTTGCAGATTTTTTATCCTAATTTCGAAGATTTCATAGGTAAATCTGGCAACACTGTACACCATCCAACCATCAACATAACTTGTTTTTCTTAAAATTAAACCCGCCACAAAAGTAAGATTTACAAGAACCTACATACATACATAAAATATATGGTGCAAAAAACCATACGAAATAATCCTTTTTGTTGCCTTGCATTTACAAAAGCAAAAAATATAAACAACTACAAATCAAAAGAGTAAACAAAACGACAGTGAGAATACAGAAAAGCAACAAAGTTTTCAAAAGCTAAAATTTACGATAGTAGCGTAATAAAAAGGGTTATCAGGTTTTTGTTTGCGTATTTCTCCAAATTCAGAGTAAAAAACGCAAAAAATATGTTTTTGGTGTTTGTAAAATAATAGTTTTTCTTATTTTATTTTAAAATTTATTAAAAATATATAGGTCCATACATACATATAATTTTTGTACCAGAACGTGTGAAGTCGCCACGAGCAATCTCAATACATTACAATATTTACATTTTTGTACATGCATACATTTAAATAACCAAAATAAAACGACAGTGACAGACGATAAACGAAATGAATAATAAAAACAAAATTGCATTTTATTTTATAATTTTTTTTTTTTAAACTTCTTTTGAGTTGCTGTGTGCATTTTTACTCTTTTAAGAATTAATGTACTGTTTGTGTATTCCAGTGGAACATATCGTCTAAATAACACTTTTTTATCGTTGGCTGAATTAAGCGCAAAAAATTCACATTTAGCAACGATAAAGAAAAAAACAAATATCAGCGGGTGTGCATTTTGGTGAAAAAAAAACAACGTTATCCAGATTTGGCCCCTGTTTACATTTTAAATAAATTACTTGGACAAAAAATATTCAGTTCATATGTATGAGACGACATCTTTCTAGATAAAAACCTGGAGCCTAATCAGCGCATTCGATGTCGAGTAAACTATCGTATCGAGTAACAAATTCGATACGAGTCGAGTAAGCTAATTATGCCATTCGACATGTATCGAATCGTTATTTTTATCAAACTGTAATAGATTAACAAAAAACACGGTTTAAAAACATTTCCTTTCGAATAAAATTACTATACAGGTATGTGATGGAAAACGATCGATTTTAAAACGATCGTTTTCAAAGGGTGTGATGAATTTCGATCGATTTTGAGAATTATTTTTGAACCCATCTCTTAACATTTGTGTATAAGAAGTATACCAGAATATAAAATCAAACAATAATGAGGAATTTAGACAAAAATATTTAAAAAAATATGAAAAATTAGTGAAAAATAATTTTTATACAAAACGGCAAAATCGTTTTAAAATCGATTTGTTTTCAAAATCGATTTCCATCACATACCTGATACTTTTTATTCGATATCGAATGTCGTAATCCCAAAATGAAAAACTACGAGAGATTTTACTCGATATCGAATGCGGTGATTTTAGCCCTGATTTTACACACTTTTTGTAATCATACTTTTCGGACGGCTTAAAAAAGTAGCAACATTGGTAGATGATCTGTACCGAACTAAGATAAAAAAGATCAATTAGAGTTTGTTCAGACTTGATGTTAATATATTCTGATCAGCATTATTTGAAGCACCTTAGTACAGTTTTGCTGCAATTTTAATAATTAAAATTTGGAAAAAAAAACGCCTAAAAACATGGCTTGAGAGATATTCCCACACCTAGCTGTGCCCACACATGTTGTGTGCCTCGTGACAATATTTTGTTCGATTTTTCTTTAAAAGTAAATTTTATGACTTTTACTTTCATAGTCATAGTCATATAAAGGTACCCAGCCCTGGATAAAACTCTAAAATGTATATAAAATTCTAATATTCTAAAAATTAATTTACAGCTCTGTAAAAGGTATTTAAAATATCCCACTTACAAAAATAAAAGGTAAAGTATGCATATCTAAAGTTCTAAAAATTATTGTAAAACTCAGTAAAAGGTATTTAAAATATCCCGCCTTACAGTATGTATATCGGTAAAATTGTGTGCTTTCACTGCTTTTTCTCCACTTTCTCTTGGAAATAAAATATTTTTTTCGGAATCAGGATACTAAGGTACCTCCTCACAAAATTTTGTTAAAATCCATCCAGTAGTTTTTACGTGATGAGAACACAGACAGAAAAATAGACAGACATGGAATGAGTTACTGTTTTATTATATGTATGTAGCAGTGCCCGCCACTTCGTCCGACCCCTTACAATATTTTGTTCGATTTTGCTTTGAAAGCAATCTACACCAAAGACCCTTACGTTTTTAGTGCCGCCTTAAACTATGCTGCATATCAATTTAAATTTCTCTTGGAAATAAGATATTTTTGCGGAAAAGAAGTATCCTATATTGGGATCAGGATACTTAGGTACCTCCTCACAAAATTTTGTTAAAATCCATCCAGTAGTTTTTACGTGATGAGAACACAGACAGAAAAATAGACAGACATGGAATGAGTTACTGTTTTATTATATGTATGTAGCAGTGCCCGCCACTTCGTCCGACCCCTTGCAATATTTTGTTCGATTTTGCTTTGAAAGCAATCTACACCAAAGACCCTTACGCTTTTAGTATATATAGCATATCAATTTAAATTTCTCTTGGAAATAAGATATTTTTGCGGAAAAGAAGTATCCTATATTGGGATCAGGATACTTAGGTACCTCCTCACAAAATTTTGTTAAAATCCATTCAGTATTTTTTACGTGATGCGAACGCAGAAAGACAGGAAAAAATTTACTGTTTTATTATATGCATAGATAACAATATCGATCCGATCTTTTTAGAAGGATATAGGTAATTAATAAGCAATTGTATAAATATGGCAATTTTATACTTCATCCTTATATTATTTTTTTCCAATTTAAGGCCACTGTAAAAAACGCGAAAACTTGGATGTTAAATCTGAAATAAATGTTGTTAAAGTGGCAGTACTGTCAGTCAGTACAAAATCAAAATTTATAAATAAAAAATATATCAAAACAACTTTGTAAACCGCAAAAGGTGAAACCGTTTTAAATTGTGCGTATAAATGCAATGCTTTACATCTATTATGGTTTAATTATTATAGGATAAATAACTAAAATTTTTTGCTGCATTAACATTTAATTTCGTTTTATTTACATAACTTACCTTTAAATAAAGAAATTTATCCAATTTATCCTTCAAACCGGGAGTTTTTAAAATATAAACACATTCAGCCACCGAGTTTTTGCCTTTAGTATTGGCAGCACAAACGCGGCATAAATACTCTAAATTTGAATGAATGTCCATGATGCTGCCGCCAAATTTTTTGCTTTACAGAGTGAGCAATTTGGGGAATTAATATTTCCTTCAAATCTTACTAGGTAGGTACAGGTATTTTTTTTTTCTTTTTTTTTAAAAACAATTTAAGTTTATACTAAACTAATTTTTACATAAATTCAAAAAAACATTTTAATTTTTATTACAAATAATTTAATTTTTTATAACAGGAAAAGATTTTTGTCAAACTAAAAATTTATGTATTTTTTTTTCTTTATTTTTAAGTTTACTTTATTCAATACACTGTCACTTCATATTTAAATTGTATTTTTTATTTTGTCGCCTTGCTTTTGTTCTTTACCATAAAATTGTTTTGCAATGTGTTGGTGTTGTTATTTTTGTATCATATTGTTTGTATGCATGGATGTATGTTTATATATAAATATTTTTCAGTTTATGTTTTCATTTCTAAATTCTATAAATGAAATGAATTTTACTCTCTGTGTAATTCATTTTTGTTTTGGCTTTAATGCACTAAGAAGATTGCATTTATTTACGCAAGGTGTTGCCATATTATTTATTTTTGCTAAAAAAGGGATTAAAGAAATGTAATTGTATTTTATTATTTATTGTGATACTTTTTACATGAAAATATAATTCTATTTTACTTGAACTACAGAAAATTATGAACTTTTTTAACATTAACACTGCGGTTACATTTGATAATGCTGTTATGAGAATAACATATGTTATACATATTTTTCACTTATACATGCACACTTTTTCAATGGTCTGAATTACTGTCTGAAATATTTTAAGGACAGCAAATAGGACAGTGATTTAACGTATTCCGACAATAGTTCAAATTTGTATGTACAAAAAAAAATTTAAAAAGAAAAATTCAAAATGTTTAATGAATTGTGAGACAATTGTCAGCATTTTTGACACCCAATACATATTATTTTATTTCCATGACACCATTGTCAATTGTAAACGCGGATAACTGATAGAATAACAAAAAATTAGGATGACCATAATAATTTTAAGTGAACAATTTCTCACTACGGAAACGAGGCACAGAATAATATTGAATAGCCATTTCTGTAGTAGTTTATATTACTCTTTTCATGTTTGGGCGACAGCTTGATGCTTGGTTCTCAAAATATCAATATTTCTTTTATTTTGCCCGTTAACTTGGGATTTTGTCAAATCTTTTGTAAATTATGTTGACTAATTTTCATAGAAACACAATTTTGGAAGAGTGGATACGCCCGGAAAATTAAAATAGATGAAAAATAAAATGAGTTACAAAACATATCGATATTTTTAAATCCTTACAATCACTTTCGAAAAGTCAAAAGACAGCAATAGTGATTATGATGTTTAGGTTGAAAAATGAAATGAGTAGAACTTATTTAAAAATAATAGTTTGTAAGTATGTATTCGGATATTTGATATGGTACAACACATTTGTGGCAGCCCAAGCATATTAATATTTATGTACGTTTTAATTATTAATGTATGTACGTGTTAATTTGTGTAGTCTACATTCAAATAAAAAATAATGTTTCGCCGCCCATTTGTATAGATGTTTTGGTCGTTTATTGTCGAGTTCAATATTATTTCGATGTACTTAATTATATTTAGATATTTGTTTTTCTCTTTCTATATACTTTATATATGTTTCACACTAAATCTACAGCAAATCACAACTCAAAAATCACAAATATTCAGGAGAGACAAAAATTGTTTAAAAAAATAAAAGATGAAATTGAGTTGCATATTAATAGTGCATTTATTTAATTCGAGCAACATCTAGTGGTTTTTACTAGATTTCCCTTACAAAACAAAATCTATTTCAGCAGATTTTGACAAAGTAGTAGTAGTACTTTGTAAAACCACTATTATTTTTTCAAAATTTTATTATAAAAATCTAATTAAAAGTGCTTATAGGAATACCCCTTCCCCAGCACTTATTTCTATAGTTTCTGGCTGGGCTCCGCTACCACAGCTGTTATAGCTTACAAACACAAACAGAAAGTTTAATACTATGTTTGAAGTAAAGTGCCTGGTAAAAATTTGGTAAACTGATATTCAGTGTTGACATAAGCGAAGCTTTACTATGACACTAAATATCTGTCTTATCTACTCCTATCCCTTTCCGAAAGAAGTAACACGATTAATATAGGCATTTCTTTAGAAAAAAATGAAAAAGGAAAAATGAGAAAATTTTTTGTTGACGTGAAAAATGTCTGAGGGTATTATTCACAATACGAAAGTCAGTGAAAAGGGAAATATTTCGAGGGAAAAAATATTCATGATAGGGGTAATTAAGATAGTAAATCTGTAGTCGATAACTCGATAACATAAACTAGTCAGTACTACGAAGTTATTTCCATACTGCTCTCAAGCGATAAAAACGCAGTAAGTTGACTTTTTTGCGTTTAAACTTCTTCTTTATTGACTTTTTAAATTAATTTGCTCAGTAGTGAAAACTTACATATTTCTAAGCAATCATTTTGCGGTCTGCAGTGCATAACATTACCGAAATTCATGTAAAAAAACAGAAAGTGGAGGGAAAACAAAACTAATCACAATAAGTGCATTTCACTTACATTTAACAATACTACAATCGCTATATTAGTCAATAGCTTCAACAGTAACGACAGCAGTGCAATTCACTAAGTTTTAACGATCTAACACTTGTTAAAAATATCCACATGTTTTTTTGCTTGCACTAACGCATTTGCGATTCACTAACCTATGGTTAACAAATGAGAAATACAAACCAAAATGAATGGCAATGCTGCTAAACAAAATGGCAAAAGAAAAATAATAAACAAAACTTTCTACACAAATTTAAATTTTATTTCTAAAAAATTGTTTAAATTCATTTTTATAAGGTAGGTAAAATACATATTTATGTGTTTTAATTATAAATATTAATTATTTAGAATATTTTACATCTAATGGGCGACTTTATCTTTTGATATTTTGATAAAGTAAACGACGCAAAAATAGTTGTAGTTAAATTAACAATACTCGACTTGCTAAGAAAAACATCTGATTTATAACAACATCAAATGTTATTAAAAAGCATTTCTGAATAGCAAAGGCTTTCGTTTTGTTGTTAATGTTTTTAACGAGTCCCGAATCGTTAAAATTAAATAGTGAATCGCACTACAGGATTTTCTAACTACCTTTTAACAATAATAGACAACATTATTTTTCTACCCATACAAATTAGTAACATGTGGCATCTCTGTCCATTAAAGCGAAAAGCACAAAGAGGAACAGCAAAGAAAACAAATTCTTATTATTGAATTGTGTACTAAAGTCTGTATGAAATTATTATGTAGACTTTTATATAGGTATTTAAATAAATAAAACAACTTTTTTCGTGCTATATAGAAAGAATTAATTTAAGTTGACAATAACTTCAATAAAATAAAATGTAAATTTTATTTTATTTTATTAAATGAGTAAATATTATGTACTAACATACATATGTATGTTTATATTGTTTTTGCATTTTAACTATTAGAGTATGAAAACCAGACCCATTTTGCAAATGTTATCTTTCTAAATGTTCTTGTCGACAAAATAAACAACTCACAAATGATGGCCGTTTATTTAACGACAATGGACTTGTCAACAATAACAGCTGACTTCAAACAATGACGAGTGTTGTTTAAAACTGTTGCTGAGTAGCCAATTCGACAATTTTGTTGTTTTAATTTTTCAACGATTCGATATTCGTTAAAACAGGTTAGTAAATTGCAATAACGGTTGTCTTCAATAATTTAGGACACGATTTAAAATTCAAACATTGTGTTAATATAAACGTTTGTTAACCTTTGTCTACAAAGAGATTTTTATAACAAAGAAAATGAATCACTAAAAGAAGAGCAAAATTTTTTATTTTCCTATACAATTATCCCCCTCGGAACTTCATGGACTAAAATTATTGGTTATGAGGGAAAAAGAACCATTCATTTAATTTAGTTCATATTCCCATTGAAAATGTTACTAATTTTTAGATTTTGGCATAAAAGAAAGATCAGTTATTAAAGCCATTTTACACTATAATACGAGTAATAACACTTTTGAGAAAAATTTAACATTGACATGATTTGTTATTGTTTTTTGAAAAATTTCCAACAGCGATTAGATCAGCGTTGCATTTTTTCCAAAGGATTATACTGTGAAATTAACTAACTTGAACTAATTAGAAAAAATTAAACCATTGTAGGTAGTTACTAGTGTTATTTATACCGATTCTAGAAATTTTTCTCAAGTATTTACTACTGATTACGTAGATTTCTTTATTTAGATGTGTTTTTTTTAGTTAATTTTTCTATTTAGATGTTGCGTTTAGTTTTAGTTAAAATTATTCACCGACATATTGTAGTGAACTTAAATTTTAAAAGTAAAGCAAAAAACAATATTATCAAATTCCTATAGTCAAGTTAAAAAATTTCACATGTGGCATCACGCACGCACAATGATATTTAGATTAAATTTGTAAAGAGAATATTTAAGATTAACAAAGAGAGCAGAATATTGATATTCTCTTCTCAATCACAATTATTATTTTATTCTTTCACATGTGTGTTGTTTTTCTCAACACGTTTTGCGTTTTCCCATTTTATATTTTTATTCTTATTGCCTTTGGCTTTTGCATTTTTGTGTGTGTGCGGCTGTTTGTTTTTTATTTTGTATTTCACTTTAGTATGTTGAATTCAAACCGCTGTTTAGTTAAGTTGTTACGTTTCTGTTATTTTTATGTCTGTTGCTGCTTGATTTTTTCTTCATAGTAGTAGTTTTTGTATTTTTGGTTCGGTGTGTTTGTGTTATTTTTGCATTTGCTTACATTTTTTTTTGGTTTAGACGATAAATTATATTTTTTGTTATAAAAACACTACTTGTGTTTGTGTTTATTTTTAGGTGGATTTCATGTCGCTTTCGTATTATTAAGTATGGATGTGTTTGTAAGACTATGGGATTATTTTGAATATTATAATTATGTAGTTTGTTTTTGTTGTTGTTACACATTAAGAATTATCTATAATGTTAAAAATACCTACAACGCAACCTTGTAGTGGTTACTAATACCAGGGACAGTTATAACTTTGAACTGTACTAATTGGAATACCGTTGGAATGAACTATTTAATTCTTTAAATTAGATTTATAATTGCTGTTTGATTATTTATTTAGTTTTTTAATAATTTTCAAATAATCTTGTTTTTCCGTTGTTTTTTCTTTTTCTGCTCCTATTTAAACACACACTTGCACTGTAGAGAGATCAAATGAAAACTGTTTTCGTGTGTTAACCAAGCAGGCTGGCGTAGCTCATCGTCATCGTCCAAATAACTAACACTACTATACGTTGTATTGCTTTGAATGAGTAAGTGAGTAAGTGTGCGTGTGTGATTTTTTTCTTGTCACTTTGCTCTTGTACATGAAAAAAATTGTTTTTGTTGTTCGGTTTTATCGTTGGCGTATTCAGGATGTGTGAGTGAGTACAAGTTGGGTGTATGTGAGTAGATAGTGTGTCAATGTTTTTCGCATTCAGCCAGCTTGTTTGGCTTTATGTTCCTCTATGGGCAAGTATGTGTTATAAAGCAAGTAGGTATGTGTGTGTGTGTGTGTGTAATGCACATATTTTTAGCAGTGAAACTTTTTAAGATTTCTTTATTTTCTTAGATTTAAAAATTTAGATTTACCTATAATAATTTTAAATTGTTTAGAATTTTTGAAAGCGTTTCACATACCTTTTTTAATGCAATGGGAACAATTATTTAATCTTAATTTCCATTATTTTTTTTTAATTTAGGTTCCGGTTTTTCTTTCAATTTATAATTTGTGCACACTATCAATTTAAAATGTATCCATACATACATACATACATACTTGCATTAATAAGTATGTATATATATACATACTTATGGTTGCATGTAAATATCAGTTTGCCCATGAGTGTTTTAATAAATTTCAGTTAACATAAACGAATTCATTTGCATGTAGTGGTGTATGAATACACAGAATGCACAGTGCTTTACTGAAAGTAAAATACATTGTACCTACAATGTATTTTAGATTTATTTTTGGCAAATGAAGAGCCAAAGTTTTTTACAATGTAAATTCTGTAAATATGTTGGAATCAGATGAAGAAAAGATAATAGAAGGAAGTTTCGACTTGATTAAAAAATAGCATTTTATAAGAACTCAAAAAAATTTTTTTTGAAGAGTATGCCCAGCAGGAAATTAAGCGATAATTGTCTAAAAGCTGCTAGTACAATTACTAGAACTACAAACACTAGTGAAAACAGGGTTAGAACTTTCAATACAAAATACCTACTAGTGCTGATGAGTTGTAGTACTGAAAGTAGTTCAAGGGTAGTGGTACTTGCGAACTGATGGAATAGGTATTTGGGTAACAGAACAATTTAATATAGCTTTGGGTTTTTGTTCTTTGAAATTTAGTCTTTGCTTCATTCTATTTTATAATGAAAAATAAAATATTTTGATGCATTTAAAAGCTAGTAATAAACTGATTCAAAAGAACCCGAGCGGGTCCATGTGTAAAAGAATGATTCTAAAGCGAATGGTACTAGTGATTTTCCAAACACACTCAATGTTAATTTGAGCATTAAGATGGTAGAGGAAAGTTTACAGTTAAGAACTAGTACTGGTACTTTTTTTTACTAGTAAAACACTAGTGAGACAGGGTGTTTGATTACGTACCTATACATATGTATGTGTCTAAGATGATCATTTTTAATTTCTTAAACATTTATAATCAACGATAAACTTAACACAAAAGAAATTGTTAGAAATATCGGTTTGTCGTTTTATAGTTAAAACTTTACAAATTTCGAAATGTCAACATCCATACAATATCACTCTAATCACATTAGGGCGTTTGCTACAACAACGACTTGCAGTTCAAGTTCGTCAGACGAATGATATGATGGAAATTTTGTGTCTCTGTTACAAAGTCAATTAACTAAGCAACTATGTACTTAGTTTTCTAATGCTGTTCCGAAATGGTGTTGAGTTAGATAAAAACTTTAAAAAGGAAATAAAATTGCTGTTTCTTGAAGCTCTTCACCCTAGCTTCAAAAAACAGCGTTACATTCCGTTGAAGTAAAGTAAGTAAATTTTATTTTTTAATTTTAATTTTGGAAATTAAAATATATTATTTATCTATAATACTAGATTTTCGATACAAATTACGAATACTACTTCTACAGCAAAAAAGCTTTGTATTAGCTGCTTGATTTTAATGTCACTCTGAATTCGGAAACTACTGTGCATATGGAGAGATATGTAGCTAAGGTCCTCATACATATATCGAAATACTCAATTAGCCTTATTTTTTGACAATGCCGTCTTATATTCAAACTATAAAAAATAAGCGCATCATAAGTTAAGTTTTCAAATAAGTTTTGCACTAAAGGTGTCAGTCAAAAGTCTTTCTCCGTATAATTTAAGAATACTTTGTTATGTAACCAAAAATTTAATAATCTTTACTTTTTATACGAATAAACTCTCGAACTTTAATTTTTCATAATAAAACATAAACCGACTAGTGTTCATTTTCGCTGAATTAAAATTCATAAGCGTATCGGTATCTTCTATATTTTTGTTTGAGTATCAAAAAGGCATATTGATGCATCTCTGTTAAAAGCCTATATACCTAATCAATATATATATATATATATATATATATATATATATATATATATATATATATATATATATATATATATATATATATATATATATATATATTTTTAATATTTTGGAAGGCTTATCTATAATTGATTTAAACTTAAAATGTCAGAAAATTCTTTAAAATAATTAAGAAATTGTTATGTTTTACTTTCTAAGTTATTTTTTATCTTTAAATCATTTAATTAACTAAGGCCCATTATTATAACTTGACTTTAGCTAAAGTTAGGATTTTATTAGAGCGAAAGGTAGTTTTACGTTATAATAATGTGGAAAATAATCATTGCTATAACTTCTCCGTATAGTACATGATAGTTAAAAGTGGTTTTTACCATACTTTTAATAATGAAAAACTATTAATCGCTCCATCAAAATCCTAACATCTGCTAATAATGTGCCTAAAACTTTTCAGTTAAGGGAGTAATGTAAAATTATTCGCTAATTAACAGACAAAACAGATGATCATGTACAGCTTCAAATAAAGGGACAAAATAAAGGAGCCAAATAATACAGAATTATCTAAAGTTAACATATTTAATAAGCCATCATCATATTTTCAAGCATTTTAACTTGTTTAATTTTAAAGAGTTTATACAATTAAGAATTTCCTTAATAGTATTATTTTCTAGAGTAATTAAACTTTCATTCTAATTTAAAACATTTGACTGAAGATTTTTCGAAAAGAGCAACGAGGTCATTTATTTATAAAAAATCGTACAGCTACAAGTCGGTTTGTCACATTAAGGGTTCCGTAATAGTTTGTGATATTTAAAAGTACCACAAATAATGTGCTTAAGTTGTCAAATTTATAACAATTAATTTTACACCAACATAAAATTAACAACCAAAAAATTACAAATCAACTACCCCTTATTTGCGCACTTATTAAAATTTCATCCTAAAGGAATGCAAGTAATTTGTCTTCTATAAAAAATAAGCAACAAAGATTAACTCAAGTTTTAGATTTTTAAACTTTATTTTTAAATTATGCTTCCTTTTTATTTCTAGTCATAACGGGCATAAGAATACATCTTCTGTAAAAATTTAACGCGATTTTAAGTGACACTGCTTAACCTAAACAAGGGAGTAAGGCGTAAAATAACTGTAAAAAATTCTCATGTACATACAAAAAGTATGAAGCAAACCTAAATAGCGCGGCGTCAACGCTTTGCAATTGGAAAATCCAATTTTGACAGAGCGTTAGGTAGTGAAGTTGGGTGCAAACAAAATGTTTTTTTTTTTTTTTTTTGTAAGAGTGGTGCCATTTTTAGCTATTTTCTACGTTATCTAGCGATTTTATCTTTCTTTTGCTATTAAATTCATTAGATTTTAATAAACAAAATATGTTAATATTACTGTTCCTTACAAAACGTTGCGCTCTTATTTAAGTTTGTTCAAAGCTAGGCGCTAAACGTCGTTACGCCTAACGCCCTTGTTTAGGTTAGACAGACAGACATCGGAGCGATATTAACAGCGTATTTTTTCTACTTTGACCTTATTTATTGCTTATAAGTATGTATTCGGTTTTCATCTGATTTATGCGAATCCAAAGTCTGCATGAAAACTATCTTTATGCCCGCACAGTTTGGACAACATAGCTTTTTGATTCTATTAGGTTTTCTTCTGATTTGTATAAAAAATGGATTTATTATTGATTTCATTAGCCTAACTAATTATTGTTTTCAAAAAGGTATTCCTTATTGATTTCATTACGTTACCACATGATGACGTGTAAAACATCTTTTTATTTTTTTTAATAATTCTTGTTATTTATTTATTTGTGATTGTTTTGTGTAGCATTGTCTGGACTTAATTATGTAATTATATTTTATTTCTTTTTTTCTTTATGAGTACTTATTGTTAGTTCAGATACATTGGAGATACAATAAAAAATATGAAAAAAAAACTTTATACTTGTATGGTTTATCTCAGGGACCTCTCTTCTCTCTTTTTCCACACTCAATACCCATTTCTGAAAAGCTGAAACATTTATATTTAATACATAGTTTTACCTTCATTGATCCCACTGTGCATTATATTTCATGTACAACGTATATGTATGCATGTGTAAGTGCGTTTGCTTGCATTTAGCTTGTCATTAAACATTATGTTGTTTTACTTGCCTTCTTTTGCTTGGATTTTTTAGCTTTTTTACTTGTTTACAAAAACAAAAAAAAAAAAAAACAATTTAAAGCGTAGCATACGTAAATACAGTCAAACGTAGAAACATACTTACATCCACTGTATATCGATTGTGTGAACGTGTTGATTTGAAATGTTTAAGTATGGGTTACGAACTTTTTTTTAGTCATTCTTCGTCTTTCTTTTCTATTCCAATACTTCATATTCACTTAACAAACAGCATTTAATACCTCATACCCATACATGAATACAAGAAACAACAAGAAAAAAATTGTCTGTATGTAGTCTTGTATCAAAACCAGTATGAAGTTTTTTTTTCATTTATGCATTTTTCTGCTCCTGTTGTTGTTGTTGTTGGTCATATCTTTGGATTTTATTTATTTTTTTGCTGTTGTATAGATTTTGTAAAAGCCCGCATAACGAGCTTATTTTTTCTGTATTTCTATTCTTGTGTGCATGAGCATTTCAGTGATATAGGCTTTTTTCACTTAATTTGCTGAAGTATATGTAAGTAGGCATTCGTAGCAGGAGTTGGTTGTTTTCTTTAAACATTGATGTGTGTATTGGATCATAATTTCTTTTTAAAACAAATACACATGTTATAATTAAAAGATTATGGCTGAGTTTTACTAGCCCATTAGTGCAATAAGTCACTTCTTAACTTTTATAACATTCAACACTTAAGTATGTATGTATGTATGGCTGTATGGCCTTTCTCTGTGTTGGTATTTTTCTGCGTTAAGGTTTTTCTTTTTTATTTATGTCTGATGTTGCAAAGAAATACCAATGCATCATTGTGTTGCATACAAAAAGAGTATTTGAGTTTAAAGAAATATATGTATATGTATGTACATACAAAAATACATACTTACGTATGTACATATGAATGTGTGCATGTATATATACACATACTGAGTTTATGCTAGATAAACTGACAAAGAAAAAATCCTCTTGATCGTGACCATGTGGATGCAACAGCAAAATATCCAGTTTGCTGTAGCATTTTTAAAACTTAAGTCAACAACTATACAACCAAATTTCGTACAGAGGGAAAATCCATAAATGTAAATCAGTTGTTACTTAGCCGATTTGAAATTAAAAAATAACAATTGGTTTAAAAACAGGTTTATTGCTAAAATTTTCTATGGAAAATTATACCTATATACATAAATAATAAAAATTTCTTTTTAAAAATTTACTGTTCGATGTATCCAAATTATTTGTTTATTTGTATTGACTTAAACTTAAATAAAAATAGTTAATGGTTCCCTAGTTCACCCAGGAGCATAACAATTGTAAATGGCAAATTAACTGTAATGGAACTATTGAATATTAAATAAGTTTAAGACACGATGTGGTAAAACAGTCTGATATATGAATAATACTTCTTTGATTTCACGATCAGATTTACCAGGAGCTGGAAAAGAAAAGTGAATTGGATCAGTACTATGTATAGTACAACTTAAAAAAATCAAGTTGTTAAGTTTTTCATGTGTTATGGGGCACCCTTTAATTTTAAAATTAAAGACATATTTGCAAAAATTGAATCACTATTGAAACACCCTTTAAATTTTAGTAATTGTTGTTATAGCGGCCGTGGTCACTGATAGAACAGCCTTTAGTTATTAGTAATTGTTACAGCGGCCGAAGCAACACTTCTACTGTAAACATTTCAACAGTATAACTATTACGGTTCAAATAATAAAGCTACATACAAATCATGTCTCTGTGGGAACACCCTTTAATTTTGTTATTTATTATAGCGGCCATGGTAATTCTCTTTCTATGAATATCTCAAGAGTCTACCTATTACGATTAACAAAATAAGTTACTATACGTGAAAAGATGTAACTGTCGGAACACCCTTTAATTTTTATTACTTGTTTTAGCGGCCGTGGCAACACATCTGTACAAATTTCAGCAGTCTACCTATTACGGTTCAAAAAAAATAAGGCCTTATACATACAAGTCACGTAAAAAAAATTTGGCCATATTCATGCCCATATTCATGCAAATCATGTCACTGTCGGCCCACCCTTTAATTTTTACTTTTTGTTATAGTGGCCATAGTAATTCCTTTCAAGAGTCTATCTATTATCGTAAATAACACGACATAAACGTAAATATCACGTCACTTTCAGAACCCCTATAAGTTTTAGTATTTGTTGCTATAGCGGCCACAGTTATACACTTTCTGTGAAATTTTCAAAAGTCCTACCTATTATGGTTCATAACTTAGTCCATATACATGTAAATCACGCCAATATCGGAACACCCTTTCATTTTTAGGTTTATTTTTTATACTAGTTTATATAGAGAACTAAATTTTAATTACTGTTTGTAAATTTTTAGTGTATGCTTCTTACAGTTCAATAAATACATACATATACGTGAATAACACGTCTCTGTTGGAACACCCTATAAGTTTTAGTAGTTTTTGCTATAGCGGCAACAGTTACACAACTTCTGTGAACATTGCAAGAGTCTATCTATTACGGTTACAGAGATAACAGGCGCTGACAGACGGACGGCAGACATTGTAGCGAAAACAATAGGGTAACGGTTTTACCCTTTGGGTACGGAACCCTAAAAAAACAAGAATTAAACAGACTGAAAAAAATTTTAATATAAACTTTGTTTTCAACGATTATATTTTTTTTACGATTTTAGACGATCAGAAAAAGGTTTGGAGCTTTTGTCGTTTTTTTACGTAATTTCATTAAAAGCATATTTTAGAAGCATACTTTTAGGAGGTGTTAAATTTAATATATAATAAATTCGCCCAAAGCGTGTCGGATCAAACACGAAAGGTTCTGTATTTCCGAACAATATTTAATTTTACATTAAAGTACCATACATTAGGTGTTTATATTACATAAATTTCCCTATTGGGAAACAGTGTCTAAATACCTAACGAAATAGAACAAAATTTATAAGATTTATAAGATTTTTTTTTTTTCAATAAAAAAATATTATTATTTTAATAAGGAAAACCTTTTTAAACAAATCAAGAAGCAAACTTAGGATTTTTATTAGGTATTCTTCTTGTGTTTTCAAAAAGGTTTTCTTCTTGATTTTATTAGGCGATCTTGTTTTTTTTTATGAAAACAAAAAATTAACAAAAGGGGTTGCCTTACATTTTGCCTTCATATTATCCTCTATTTTTCCAGGGGGTGAAAGGCCAGGTAGGCTTCTTCTGATGGATTGTCTAGAGGGGGTTGAAGCTACTTAATTTTTAAAACCCGAAAAACCATGGTGAACATTTTTTCGTTCTCTGCCAGGGATCGAACCTGGGGTGCTTCGTTTTGTAGGCACGCACTTAACCACTACACCAAATGTATATTTTATGTTTTAAAGAACAGTTTCTATGTTGATTTATATAAAGGAAATAACAACAAAGCTAATATAATCAAGAAGATATCCTTATTAAGAAAATTAAAAAGATGATTTACACATGATCATGTGGCGACCTAATGAAATCAAAAAGGAATACTTTTTTGGAAAAATCAATAAGGTAGGCTAAAAAATCAATAATAAATCCATTTTTTATACAATTCAGAAGAAAACCTAATAGAATCAAAAAGCTTTTCTCCATGGATTGTTTCTTTTGTATCAAAAAAGAGTAAACAAATTGTGAATAACAAGTTTTCTTATTGATTTAAGGGATTCCCTTCTTGATAAAATTAAAAAGATTTACCACATGAAAATAATAAGGAATCTCTTCGAAAAAGACTTCCCTTCTCTCTGTTTGAATACCCCTTAGCCTAAAAACAAGTCATAGAGAAATTTTTTTGATTCTATTAGGCATTTTTGGCTCTGTGTAGTTAGGGTTCCATGTTCAGCAGCTGGTGTGATATTGTTATTGTTGTGGTTATAATAATTTTTATTTAATATATTCCTCACTATTTTTTACAAACTTAAAACGGTGACAGGGAAATAAATAATAATCAAATTAAAAATAGAATTAAATCTTAAGATGCCAATAAGCAACTTTTTTCTTGCTTGAGTCCAAACAATTAAATGATTATTTTTTAAAATGAGTGTTTATTAGTGTAAATGTTTCGCGCTCAAATCAAGTTTAGCGACAAAGTGCAGTTTTAGATAAATGGCTGTCGTAATAAACAAAACTAAGAGCAATTCTTTAAAAGTCGGTTGTGGTTCCAGCAGGATGGCGCTACAGTGCATAATGGACATTCTGTGATATTAAAGTATGATTATCTTGAATTGGCTGCCAAGATCACCAGACTTTTTAAGAGTCAGACTTAAGCTCGTAGGGTTCCGTACTACATTTTATCTATAATTTTAAAGGACCAAGTTTAAAATGGTTTTCAAGTCCTATGGGGCAAACCTAAATTTTAATTTTTTTGCATATTATAGCTAAGTACTAAATACTGTAAACAAATACTACCATAATACCCTATGATTGGTATTATTATTTTTGTACTTGTTATAGGGAAGAAATGTATACATACATTGTGTAGATTTAAAGTGTAAATCCATTCCGGTTCAAAAATAAGGCCACATACATACGTAAACACATATGTATATTTGTGTCACTTTCAAAACATCCTTCAATTTTTATTTTTTATTGTCGCAACACTCTATAACTTTTACTATGTTATAGAGCCCTTAGTAATACACCTTCTATTAAAATTTCAAGAGACTACCTATTCTGGACGTCAATGTCGTAAAAACATTTCATTTTTAGTTTTTTTTTTGTTATGAATGTAGTTTTAATTACTGTTTGTAAATTTCAAGTTTCTGCTTCTGACGGTTCAATAAATGAAGACATATACGCATATAACACGTCTCTTTCACAACACCCTATAAGTTTTAGTATTTCTTATTATAGCGGCCATAGTAATACAACTTGTGTAAAAATATCTTAAGTCTAGGAACCTTAAAATTATATTAATTAAATTCAATCATTATTAATTTTAATATTGAGAAAAACGATTAATAGAAGTGTCGATTTTTTTTTAAATTTGTATACATATGTACATCTGTATATGTATCATACTTGGGATTTTTTCATTGGCATTATTTCAAATAATTACAATGAAAAAAAATTTAACTACCATTTAATGCTATTGATTTATTTTTAAATACAATTGTTTTTATCAATGTAATGAAATTGTTAATTACTAATTATAATTGATAAAAAAGTCAATGTTTTTATTAAACGCAAATTTATGATCGCAGTAGGTTTTAATAACTAAGAATAAAGTATCCATTTCATGCCAGGTTATGCTTATTTTGAATCTATAATTTTTTATTCAATCTAGTGAGGCGCTACTATTACGTTCACTCTAGCTTTGAAAATCTGTACTACGCAATATCCAACGGGTTAAAAATTAGTTATAAAAATGTACTGAAATTTTTTATATTTTTTCTGATTTTTATTTATTTTTATAAGAAAACTAGCTATCCCCGGTCCGCATGGCTACACCTATCCACAAAAAAATACAATAAACACTTGGAAGAAAAGCATGACCAACCTTTAACGCGAAAACGCACGCTATTCTCAAGTCAAAAATGTTCCCATCCAACCTGTTTTTTGCTAGACTATACGTATTAACACGATAACAATGTTTTACTTTTAATGGGATGTGCCACTCCCAGTATCTTATCCAGTCTGTATTTTGCTAAACTATGCACATTAGTATGAGGGTTACTTGTGCAAAGTTTCAAGACTCTGCCTAATGTAGTTCTCTAGCTACGCGATAATAATTTTTCACTTTGTATAAGAGGTACTTTGTGGGGGGGGGGGGTACCATGCTCATTGCCCCAATTCAGCCTATGTTTTTCTGGACTATACGCATGAAGACTTTGAAGACCATACCTATTATAGTTCTCTATATACACAATAATAATTTTTTACTTTGTATGAGAGGTACCACGCCCACTGTCCCAATTCATTATGTATTTTGGCAGACTATGCGCCTTTGAACAAAGGCTACTCTTGCAAAGTTTCAAGGCGCTATATATTGCAGTTCGCCAGGAACAGGATAATAATTTTTCACTTTGTATGGGCGGTACCACGACATCTATTCCGGCTATAACTCATGAACCAACACACATACAAAGACCGTTTATACATAAAAACCTTGGTATTGATGGCACCTTTCATATAAACTAAAATGCAGAAATAAAATCGGTTCATGCATTCCAGAGAACATCAGTTACTAACACAATGCAACTTATTTTTATATATATAGAATATGGAGGTGGGACTTCTTTAAAAACATCACTACAAAAAGGTTGATTTAATCATTGATTAATGGTAATGATTTTGTTTTTGTTTTTAATAATTACTAATGAAACTTTTTCATTAAAAACCATTACCATTAATGAAAACAATCGTATTGAAAGGAAATTTGTTGGCATTATTTATAATTCAATGCTAATGAAATTGACAATTAAGTATTCAATCTAATGAATTAGTTCCATGTAGGATATGTATGTATGTACATTCGATATTTTAAGAATCATTAGATCAATTAATCTATATTTATTTAAAAGTATCGAAAATCCTTATATTTTTCAACTCAGGTTTCGAATTGTATTACTTTAATAAAAAATCGACTATACATACATACATACATACATACATACATACATACATACATACATACATACATACATAATTGGAAAAATTATACATACATATATGTACGAACTTAAAGCTACTTAGAATTGGTCTTTTATAAAGCTGTGTCAAACAATCGATGAAAAATAAAATTATTAAAAATTATTAATAAAAAATAGAGATCATACAATACAATACAAATTAATTTATTTCTATTAATTCCTCTATAAACGATCTTTTAACTGTTAGTGAGCTAAAAAACTTTTTGTTGCTGAAGAAGAGTTTTTTAAATATTGAATTCGTTTTCCAATGAACTAATTTATTTTTTTCACCAAAATTGCGTCTTTCTAACAAAAATATTTTTAGACATAATTTCTTTATTTCCTCTTTTTTTCATTTTTATTAAGATTTCATTTCTTTCTGCCCACACTATTCACACAATTTCAGCTTTTACACACTCATACATGCCCATGTTCTCTCTCGTGCACAAACACATAGATATTTCTTTGTCACACGCATACAAAATACTTGCAACCGTCAAATGTTAGACAACAAATTTTTACGAGCAATTATGGAATTACCCACAGTTGAAGTATAATTTCCTTCAGTGTGTGCGAGCGCATTTGAAATTGCTGAATACACAAACTGTAAATGTGTTAGTTATTCAGCCATGCGGTTGCTCTGTAAAATATGTGTAGCATTTTTTTTTTGTTGCCAAGACGATAAGAAAAATGTTTTTTATTTATTTAAAAATTGTAAATGTGTGGGTATATTTTGTTTAACATGAACATGAACACAAAATGTTTATGGGTTAGTTAGTTGAAAAAAAATTGCAATCACACAATCTTTTTCTCTGTTTTTTGTTGCTGTTTACTTCATCATTTAAAATAGAGTTTATTGTTTATCAAAGAGAAAAGTGAAATATGTAAATTACTTTTTTTTAACTTCCGGGTGGATTTCTCATGGCATGCTAAGCTTTTGTTTTAACAGGGGTTAAATTATAAATTACTTACACATTGCCATACATATTATTACCAACATTGCAATTGAATTTGTTTAAAACATACATACATATGTACATATGGTCAGTTTAGCATTTAAAAATAAGAAAAGTTATTGCTTCTTTTTTAATACAACGAGCGATCTTAAATAGAAAATGATGTTTCTCTGTATCACCTTCTTTTTCCCAACGTTCATATTCTATTTGCAGGTAATATGAACATACATACATATGTATATACATATGTATGGGTGTATATCTTTTAGAACGTCACAAAACTTAAGTCGGTGTGCATGTATTGGCTAGTTGGACATCTATGACCGTAGGTTCCTTAGAACTTTGTTTAAAAAAGGCTCCCGCCAGCCCATTAACCGCACCAAACAGTCACTCTTTGTGGGTGAATTGGTTTTTCCACAATCCACAATTGCGGCAATTCTGCTTATTGACGAATCCACTGAGGTCACAATGTGCCTCATAACTGCAGATGATTTTCTTCTTCGAAAATTGATGATCCAACGTTGCCATTTCTTGCCACCATTCTGACCATTGCTCGATTGTATATGTTTCCATGGTTAAAATTGAGTTAGTCTGAAATTGAGAACTGTCAAATTAAGTGCAGAAAAAAACTTAACGCTTAGGTGTGGTTCACATTCAACATCGGCCCTTAATATATATGTATGTATGTTTTTTTAGCGAGGTAAAATCATCGAAAGATATTGTGCGTGACTTTAACACACTAAAACACCTCAATCGTCGCTTCTATCTCGCCGGTACAACCGTGGAGTATTTCTTCTCCGAGATAGGTAGGTTTCAGTAACCTTTGCTATGATCTAGGATTCTACTCAATTAGCGAATAACCTGCCTAGCATAATTTGCGATATGACCCCAATTCTCAGGTGAATTTGAATCAGAAATATAGTAACGTAATATTAAATGTTACCGTGCTGCTATATCCATACATATACACACCTGATCAAAATAATAGAAACGCTAGAGGGTACTATTTTACGCAATGATTTTTCATCCTTCTGGTAACTTTAGCTTACTACACTTTCTTAATATTTTAGAAATATGTACGCCAACACTAAATCAGGCAAGCGTAAATAGTAATTAAGTACCGTTAGAATTGATCAAATTCAAAATTTGTTTAATCAAAAAAATAGATACACGTGAAATTTAAACCCAGTTTTAATAATCAAAACGAAATTTTTGTATAATATTTTTGAAGAAGTGGTAGGTAATCCCTATTAGAAAGAAAATTATTTGAATGTATCCTTAGATTATTGTATAGATGGGTGGAAATATACACTGTACTACAGAATTAGAGAGAGTTGTTGTTGAACTGCATAAAAATGGAAAATATTTAAAAGAAATTGCTGTCTCAACAGATCACTTCATTTTGTTCAAAACGCGTTAATAAAAAATATAACAATAGATAGACGTGGTAGGCCTAAAAAAACCAATGCAACATTTGATCGTTATATTGTCTCAATTTCAAACAAAAGACCCATTCAAGTTATCCAGACAGATTTCTGCCGAAATTGAAAATTCTATTAGCGCTCAAACAGCTCGGCGACGCTAGAAAATCTATTTTAATAAGAAAAAAAAAAAAAAATTGGCGATAAGGTTCAATTTGCAAAAGGTTATATACAAATTAGTCCGGACGTGAAGGTGAAAGAATCTCTATATTCTTTATAACTTATGGAGTGATGAAACTAAGATAAATTTGTTCGGAAACGGCTCCGAAAGGAATGTAAAAAGCTCTAAAAGTAAAGAATTCCATGTAAGATTTACGAAAAAAACCTTGAAACATGAAGCATAATATATTAAAATTTGTCAGTGTATCTATTATTTTGATCAGGTGTGTATATATATATGCCATACAATTTTCCGCTGCTTATAATATCCTGCATCTAGTATATACATACATACATAATTTGATTTTGATTGAAGTCTTTTGTTCTTCATTTCATACATAGATGAACTGCTCGATAGTCAGTAAGATATTTGCTACCAGATAACATTAAGGTAGAGTCAAAATTTGAAAACACAAAAGAACGCAAGGGATGTAAAACAAATTCGTTTCAAAAAGGACCAGCTAAAAAGGTCAAAATGACAAATAATTTTGTCTGGAAAAAACGGTGGAGCCATTAAATCAAATTTATTGCAAATGAAAATATTTCAGAAGTTATAAAAGAGATACATACATAATATTAAAATGTACTTTGCGTTTTTTTTAGTACATTTCCGCGTGATAAATAAGTTTTGCTAATTTAATTGCTTACCCATTTGAAAAAAAAAAATAATTTAGACACATTTATCAAAAACTCCATTTCTAAAAAACTAGTATAACCCAAGCAAGCACTCAAGTTGCATTCTATTTGCTATAATATGCTTGTTTGGGACGTTACAGGATCTGAAATTTAAACGAGACAAAATAATCCCTCTCACTAGCACATAATTTGCCTATGATAATGAAACAGCTGTGCCAACACACGTTGTGTGCGTCGTGACAATATTTAGTTTGATTTTGATTTTGATTTGAAAATAATCCACACCAAATTTAAAGATTCTTACTTTTATTATGATTCACGTATAAGTATTTTCTTTATATAAAGGTACCCATCCCTGGGTAAAATTGTAAAAATGTTTATAAAATTTTAAAAATTATTATAAAGCTCTGTAAATGCTGTTTAAAATATCCCGCATTAACCTTTAAAATATTACGCTTTCAATTTCGCAAATTTTACTGATATGCCTTAAGGTATGCATATCGGTAAAATTGCGTACTTTTTTCTCTGCCTTTTCTCCACTTTCTCTTGAAAATAAGAAGTATACAATATTTGAATCAAGATTTTAAGGTACCTCCTCACAAAATATTTTAAAATCCATACAGTAGTTTTTACGTGATGCGAACGCAAAAGAAAAGCAGACAGGCAGACGGAAATAAGTTACTATTTTATTATATGTATAGATAGATGATAATTTACATTGAATAAACATAATGATTGTTTTACTAAACGGAGTTTAGTTAAATGTTCCATTCAATTTATTTAAAAAATCTACTATCCAGTAACTGTTTTTAAAAAGCCACGATATTTAGGCAACGTTTTTTTTTATTATCCAGGCATTGATTACAATTCATTGAGTATCGTTTTAAATAATAATTTAAATATTTTTTTAGTTCCTCTGTTGCTCTAGCAGATCATATTTGGCAATAAAGCGCATTTTTTTTAGGAAGCAGAATTTACAATAATTGGTAAGTATAGTTATCTTTTTCTAAAAGACTCAGTTTCCATTGTAGGGTTTTCTCAAGCTGCAGATCTACATATGTAATACGATTCAATAAGTGTAAAATCGACCGATACCCTCAAATTCAATACCTCACACACAGCTTGTTTTAATCTATGTTATCAACGATCTTATTAGAAAAGAATCATAATTTTGAAAAAGTACGTATGATTTACATTTATTTGCTTTAAAATTCAAAAGGCTTTGAGTCTAGCTACTGACTGTATCAAGCGATTAAAAACAAGTCAAAGTGCTATATTCGGCCGTGCTGAATCTTCTATACCCTTCACCACGTTGATTTTATTTATACATATGTACATGTACAGCATTATCCATATTGTTAACTTTTTACATAAATTAAAATAAGTCGTATTGGAAAAAACTCATTATTCATGCCTTAAAGAAATAGAAGACAGCTACGACGCAGCTAAATAAAAACAAATTCCGTTGGCTACAATTGTCGCCTTCTTCTCAGGCACTCAATGATATTGAAGACGACAGCTACATCGTAAACGTAGAAATAATTATTTTGCTTTTATAAAATTAAATAACTTTTTCAAACAAATTATAAATATTTCCTCCAAAACTTTTTGTTTGTATATGAATTTGTAATTTACAATTTTATGACATTTGCTTTTGTTAAATAAAATAGAAATTAGCCTAAGTTGACGACAGTCACAACGGTGGTCTAGTAACCAAGTAGCTATATTGGCTTCAAAATAATCGTTTACCTATAAACGTGTGTATTTTATTTTTGACAGTTTTTTTTCGGTATCCTGATGATGTCTATTTGTTTAATGCATTTAGGTTCTAAAACAGAGATCTCATCTATTTAAGAATCAAATGCATTTAAAAAATATGTTACTCTATATACACACATACTTACATATGTATATTCTTAATATTAAATATATGTTATGTTACAGTCATGATTTTGATTTTCAAAGAAATATTGAAATTTTTGTTTTAATTTTTCGAAAATTGTTTGTAAAAATATTTTTTCTAAATTTTTTTTGTAAAATTTTAAATTTTTTTTTTTCGAATATTTTTCTGTAAAATATCTTTTTGAAAATATTTTGTAAACTTTTTTGTAAAAATTTTTAAATTAAATTTAAAAAAATTTTATTGAAATTTTTTTGTTAAATTTAGAACCTTTCTGCAATCTATATTGAGACTAAAGCAAAAAGAAATCCTTACAAAAAAAAATTTCCTCATATTGGCCCCCCATGTGCCTTTTAACTGCTCCTATTTACCAGTGGGTACCCTGTAGGTCCATTGGCTACCTCTATATGTATTGCTTTCTATAAAGGTCTCTAAACCAAATCAAAGAAATTACACACGGAATGACAAACTTAATCTTTCCACCAGTGGTGAAGGGTATAAAAATATGTTACTGTATATACATATATTCTTACTATTACAAATTTTTTTTTTAAATATTTCGAAAATTGTTTGTAAAAATTATTTGCATTACATTAAGCAAAAACGATCATGTGAGTTGTATTGGCTCTTGATAATGCATCCTGGTAATTGCCTTGTATGGTGCAGTTTATGTTTATGAAAGAGAATAATCATAAAGTCCTTTCGTTTTAAGCTTTTTTTCTTAAATTATTTTAGGAACTACTTTTTACTGCACACACTCATATGCTACACGATGGGCAAAAAAAAGAAAATAGCGGAAATACAATAGCTGACAAATACAAAAACAAGTTGTGCAAGAAACTGTTAGCTTATTATCGTTTGATTTAACGCCTATGGCTACTATTTGTGAAATCATGTTTAGCCCATATGTATTGCCATGTTTAGTCCATAAATTGTTATTAACTCTTCTGGTTTTTGAAACACACCTCGTATATCCAAAAATTCAACATGTATTAAGAATCCGTTATTACTTATACAACATACTAAAAATATTTTTCATAAATACTTAAAAACTTTAGTTTTTTATTACTTAGTCAATATGGTATAGTCAATTTCACCAATACATGCAAAATACAAAACACATTATGTGTTTACTGTGTAGTTATGTATGCGTCATTCCATTTTATACTCTACCAGCGATGACAGCGATGGTACAATTTAATTAATTATGGCACACAATTCACAAGTGTTAAAGATAATTTTATATACTGTATTAATTATGATTCTGAAACTTTGAAGGATTTGTTTTACACCCTTTAATTTTTATTGAATAAACTGAATAAATTCAATTTAAAAAATATGTATATATACATATACGCAGGAATAAGCCATTGAGATTAGATGGGTAGATGTAAACATGTAAATTGACATTCTGCAACCAAGTATTCATTCAGGCTTTAGTATTAGTATTAAGTCATTACTTTCATAATTTTTGTTTAAAAAGCAACGTATTTTCAAGTCATGGCGACAAAAACGGGAACTGGTGAAGAAAATGCTCATTCAAAACATAGTTGAAAACTAAAGCACTGTAAGCCATTTTACGTTACTTGTCAGAACTTGTTAGACCTGCTGGGGTGGTTTAAGTGATCTCGCATTCTTTTTCAAAGTTAAAAAATGAACTAGTGCAATCACCCATTTTTCTTTTAAACTAAAATTTGTATTCTTAAGTACTTGTTATTATTCAAAAACCTCCAGTGGGTCTTTTGTAGTTTTTAAACAGTCATTTTTAAAAAGAGATCATAGAGCATATAATTTTCAAAAATAATAAATTTATAAAATGGCGGCACTATTTTGCTGTCAGAAAAAGTAAACATCAGTACACATATACATACAAACATGCATCTTAGTTCGACTTCGTTAATAGTTAAATCACAAAGGACTCAAATTTCAAAAATTTTAATAGATACACATACAAAATTAAAACTAATTCATTAAGTTCAATTGAATTAATTCGTCTGTGAACTTCCCAAATTTTAAGACTATATATGCAGAGCGAGATTAAGGTCAAATATCACAATATTACCCTCTTTTGGTATATAAGTAGTAACTTGTAATTGAAATATTCGTGGCATGCAGTGTGGCTATTTTGTCTTTTTTGCAGATAAATTTAGCATTATTTTTTTTTAATTTTTTACTTTGAAGTTAGCATTTTTTTGCATTTTTCAATTACTCTTTTTTAGCATTTTTTTTGGATTATTAAATTTTGGAAAATATTGTACAATAATTTTGGTATTAAATAAAATCTACAAGTCGATTTATTTTTGTCCATTAATTGCAAAATAAGTGTATAATTTAAAAGGTTTAAATCAACTTAAATTTAATACAACATACAAACTAATCGATCAGCCGAATATTTTATTAAGGTTTTATTCTATAAATCGGCAAAATATTATGTTTAGTTACTAACTGTTTCACTAATACTCACAAAACCCAAATAATCCAATTGCGTAATTTTTAGAGTTTAAGTATTAAACTCTAAAAAACTCAAAATATCGTACTTAAGAGATTTCGAGCAAAATCTAGTTGTTTTTACTAGATTTCCCATACAAATCAAAATCTACTTCGTCACTAGATTTTGACGAAATATACTCAAAATCTAGTAGTACTTAATGATTGATGCAAGTATGGTTCTGCCCAAAATGTACTAAAAAAGAATACGCTGTACAAAAACAAATGACATTTTATTTAATAAATTTCTGAAAATATACAAAATTTTAACAAAATAATAAGAAAACTACTATATAAAATTAAAAATATGTAAAGTGAGAATGGACAAACAGGTAAGTCAATGAAATTTTAATAGCGAAATCTTGTTCGTGTTAAAAAAATGCAGTGTAAACGATGTAGATTTTGAAAAAGATTTCAATTCAAATCTACTAGTTTTCGCAGTAGTGTAAATGCCCTCTAAAGGATATATGAATTAAAACATTAAATTTAAATATTAACATTTTGGAAAACACAGCCGTTAGTTTTTACCATCCCAACGTTTCATTGTTAGTTTAAATAATACAAATTTAAAATAACAAATAAAATATATTTTGTACATTTAATGTAAAAAACGTACCATTTGGTACAATTTTGAAAATTTCGCTTAGCATCCCTGTTTTGTATTCTTTTGTATTGTATTACTTTGTTATTGAGCATTGCATGCATGTCTGACTGGCTGACGTTGTAGTACTTGTTTATGATGATCACCACCCCCCGTTTAAGTTGCATGAGTATGAATAAGTGTGTTTATACACACACTCTTAATTTTGTTTTAATACTTTTTTTTGTTTTTCTTGGTTTTGTGTCGTTTTTTTTTGTTGCTGCTGTTTTTCTATCACGTAAACAAAATGTAGTAGCAACATTAGTAGGTATGAATGTATAGATGATGTCTATACAAGTTTGATGAATAAACATACTTATGTACGTACATTAAGAATTGTACACTGCTGTTAAGGTAGTTGTGTGTTGTATCACTATTAATGCGTAAAAAGAAACTAAAAAAGAAAAAATAACATACACATACATAGTTGGAAATGAGACTCAGGAATAATACAAAAATTTATACAGAAGTTTACTCTTTTTATTTGTTACTCACTTGTTTATATGTAAATCCTACGAATGTGTGGGTCGTGTATAGAAAGATTGCGTGTGCCACTTGAAGGAATGCAAGAGTATGTGTGCGGGTACTTGTTTTTTATGAGAATGTAAGTTTACCATACAGGCATTGTAACGATGGAAATCTTAAAAGTCATCTCAAGTTGATTTTTTAAATACGTCTATGAAATAATTTTTTTTTTATAAAAAAATCGTTTTTTACATAATGCACGAAAATACATGTTTGAGGTAATCATACCCTCGGTTAATCATATTATGATTTAATTATATCGTTGTAGTCAAACCATATCTATTAACATAATATTGGTAACATATAATATGAAATAAGTTAAATAAATACCTATAGGGGTATACATAAATACATACATACAATACGAGCTCGGTTTGCGCCACCGAAAGGAAATCGGAGTTGTTGCTTTTACCGAAAAGTTGCAATAGCCGACCATTAAAAACGTAATTTAAAAAACAACACTTTTTAACATAAAATCACTTCACATAAAAAATTCATTTATTATAAGTAAAGTTAGGTAAAATTATTCCAATCTTACTTTTATTAAAAGATGTAAACAAAGTTGCAATATAAAAATTACATTTTTAATTTAAAAAAGAATTGCAATTGTGCTGCATCGTCAACGAAAAAATCTGTAATTTGAAGATTCAAGAATAAATAGACGCAGTTGCTTGTTTGGCAAACACGTATGTATATGAGCAAATTTGGTCTTTAACATGGCTTCTGACCTACGTGAGCTACTTAATTTGTGTCAATAATGGATCTAGACATTTAAAAGATAACATTTGAAGATATAAAGCCACGATAATAGTAAAAAATGTTATTAAAAAGGAGCCAATAGAACTTAAATTATGCGTTTACGCGACTAATTGTCCTTCATTAGATATAAATGCAATGTTCCACGTAACGTGAAGTATTTGGTGGTATGTTAGGAGTTTCTGGTGTATTAAATTTCAGTGTTTAATTTTTTAATATAATAATTGATTTTGTTGAATACCTATACGTGTTTTTTCGGCTACCTAATTTTGGTATATCTTACGTAAGGTAGTTTTGACCTTAATTATTTAAAAGCCGTGCAGTAACTAAAATATAAAAGTCAATATCAATGGTTATTTGACCAAACCGTAGATAGGCACGTGTTAAAATTACGTTTCTGAACGAAAAATTTTAAGACAAAAAGACAAAAGTTGCAGTTATCGAGGCTTTTTTTGTAAAAAATTGCACTTATAAAGACTGTCATGTAAAAAAATGACTGTTGCCTAATCGGGCTGTTGCTGTAATCGGTGGTTGGGCAAATCGAGCTCGCACTATATTTATAAAAACATAATTTATTAATTTATATAAGCATACCTTATATTAAATGACAGAATTATTTATTAGTTAATTTTTTAAGCATTTCATATAAGAAGTGACTCAATTCATAAGTTACTTAAGCTCTGTACAGACGGTTGTCAGATTTTACAATATTGACAGACCGAACAATGTACTGACAATGACAAGGCAATAAAAAATTGCCACCACAATGTAGATTGTCAGTTCACACGATTGCAAGACATTTGTCACAAAACTGACAATGCCATTGTAAGACAATTATCTTTCAATGCTTTTTCTGACAATATAGCCAGACAACAATTGTAAGTTCACACGATTGTTAGATTTTTATTGTATATTTTTCTGACAATATTGTAAGATCTGACTGCCGTTTGTACAGAGCATTAACGATGTCGAAAAATATCGTTCATTCACACAATTACATTTAAAACAAAACCAAATTTTTTGAATTTGTTAATATTTTTTTGAACATAAACCCGTAAATAACATTCTATTAACATTCTATTAATAAACAGTAACAAATACTTGTTTATCGTGATCATATTAATGATTAAATCAATTATAACTTATTCATCGCAACCATATATTGTTACAAAGAACATAAGATAGTATGGTCACAATACCATAACCTTGTTTTTTTCTGCGTGCAATAAGTTTTCTTCTGTTTAATACAATTGATCAATTCACAAGCCCCTCTTATATCGTGTAGGTAGCGTTTATTGAATTACACATTTGTTCATTTCAAGTTTGTTTAATTGTATTGTATAAAATCGGGTATAAGATCAATATAGACAGTTCGACGCAAGCAAGTAAAGTAAAGAGGACGCACGAAACTATAAGTATAATTAGAGAAATTATTGTAATATAAAATCGGAACTGAAGAAATATAATTTATTTCTTACTTTATTTTCTATTAAAAATTTACATTTATTATTCTTCTTTCCAAAAATAGCCATTCACTTCAGGGTGGTAGCATGAAATTCAGTCTTTCAACTGATGACGAAGCACAAAATATTTTGCATAAAAAAGTTTTATGAAAAATTGAGTAAACGCACCACAATTATGAATACCTACAGATAAAGTAATATTTTGATGTCGAAGACTACATGTTGGAAAAACTTGTGAAAGTGGTTAGTCAAACAAATGAAAATTTCAGTCTTCTTCGTCTTCCGAAAACACTAGGTTCGTAGTTGCATCTTTTGGTCATGTCCAGAAACGACGGTTGGATTTTAAACAATATTTTTTTATAATTCTTCTTTGTTTTTAGTTTACTTGTGTTTTATTGTTTTTCAATATTTTAGTTTGTTAATTTTTACATGTTGATTTTTTAATCTTTTGTTATCCTTTTTGTTTTTTTATTTTTGTGTCATGTAAAATTTTCTTTTCGTTTCTTAATTTTCATTATGTAGTTAAATATCCAAAATTGAGGTTATACACGATTACCAGAACGATTACACGTGGGTGATTAATGCAAACACCAATTAACTCTACCATAGTACAGCTAACCGTGGAAGCCAATCACCCAGTGCGAGAGTGAGACGCAAACCACTCGAAAGCGGAGCAACAAGAACGGCCTGATTAACTTTAAACGATAACGACAATGACGCGCGCACGTATTCCTCCACCCAGAGCTACTTTGCGATCCCCAATTTTAGTCTTATTGTATGTATCAAAAGTTGTTACGGACCTATTAGACTGGCAATGTTACCGTCTTGCTATTCTCTTTCCAACTCAGGAGGTTTAACCCTTCCCGCCTGTCGCGTATCCGAACGTATAAAAAAATACAGAACACAATTAACTGACACATAAACAACACTACACACAGAATCTCGGACCAGAAGGTCGTCTCGTTTGGCCTATCAATCAAGGTGTGAATAGAAATAAAATAAAATAAAGGCAATAAATGTAAATACATATAATAGACGCAATCATCGCTTTTGATGATTTACAATAGCGGATTTTCGGAAACTATGTATATCTGTTAGATCAGTATGCCAGAACTTTTCATAAATTAATTGGGGTCCACGGATAGACGAATATAGTTACTACACCTTAAAATATCCATAAAAAATATTCCCACATGCCACCTAGAGGCTAAATCTTGTTGCGGCCCTATAAGAACAAAATATACCCGTTTATGAAGACTAACTAAATTGAGCGGGTGACAGGTTGGAGGTAAAAATTAACTAAAAAAGCTTCAGGATATATAGGAAACTAAATCTGCCAATGCTAGCAGAAACCTTGTTTTACATATGAATACACAAGACAGCCTTGCTTATTTAAAAATTTATTTTTATAGAAAAATTAATGTAGTGTTGTGGTAAACTAGAGTTGTTTTGTCCTTTTCACGCTACTCCTCGTATTTTAACACACTCAAAACTAATGCATTCCAGTCAAAAAGTATTTTATGAAAACTACATACGCAAAAATTTAAATCTACGCGTTTAGTAAGTAAAACGTTGGACTAAAATAAAAAACGGGTATAAATAAAAATATTTATGTATGAATGTTAAAAATAAATAATATTAGGGTGTCTTTTATTTTTGTACGATATTAGTTGTTTTGTACATTAGTATGTGTGAGTTTATTAATATGTGAACTTTAATGTTTGGGGAACTTTGAGTAATTTTCCTTTGATTGCTTGAATATTAGTGAATTTTAACATTAGTGTTAGGCATTACACTAATGTATCAATCAAAAATTAAATAAATTTATAAATAATACACAAAAAGTGTTTGTTTGTATGTGTGAAAGCTATAGCTATAAAATTTTTACTGTTTGTTATTATTTTTCTGGTGGGTAGAATAGGATATATATGTATATACATATTTCATTCACATTTCAAGTGGGCACGGCACTTACCTTACAAAGTAAATATCATTGTGTAATAAGTTGAGTCTTAAAATTTGCAAGAAAAGCCCTCTTATTACTGTGTATAGCCGAGCAAAAAATGGTTGCAGTGGAACAGAGCGCGTGGTACCTCCTATATAAAGTGAATAATTGTTTTTGCGTACCCAGAGGAATATAATACATAGTCTTGAAATTTCACAGGTTCGTAAGAGATAACAATTCGTCATTCCTTATGAACCAGCGTGAGGCGAATCAGTACTTTTTGCTGGGAAACTGGATGGATTGGAATAGTCGGTATGATACCACTATTTATACTAAAATACCTAATAAGAACTCTCGAGTACTATCTTAAACGTGGCTTTATAATGTTTTCGTAGCGAAAGCGCTCGTCAACAGCCGTTGATAACTGCAGTGTTGCCGGAAGTGAAGCTCTTACTCTAACTAACTATCTGCCTTATCTACTTCTATCCCTTTCCAAAGGAAGTAACGCGATTAATTGAGTAGGGATTAATGTTGGCATTAACTGACCTAAAAAAAAAAACAGTATTTCATAAGTATTTCCAATCATCTTTGTTATCGTGTACAATCGTGTACCTGTCCAGCAAAAAATACTGCTTCGCCGTATCCAGGTTTGTACAAACCTGCTAGGGTATGACTTCATATTTGTTTGCAGTGTCCCACTTAGTAGAATTTCGTAATAAGCTCAGCTCAGTGTCGATGTCCTAAAATCATGCTACATTAGGTTCGCAATTTAGCGTAACTCCTCGTAGATTAAAACTTTTTTATCTCTGCCTTACAGTTGTGCTTTTTAGTATGCACTACTGTAAGGGAAAGTGTAAAAAAATTCGTTGGTTTTTGCAAACTTAACATTTTATAGGTGTCATAGGTACAAAACTGCATTTATTTACGGAACATTTATATGCTTTCTATTAAGAACTTTTATAAAGCAGGAAAAGAGTGTGCTGCTTACAAAAAATCATTTTTTTGCTCTACTTATCTGTAAAAATTAAATGTTTTTGAAATTCGAACAAATACTTATGCACATTTCTGAAGGCAATTATTGTTATTTTGGGTTAGCGATGCTTACCGGGTATAGCTAGTACTAAATATACATACATATTAGCTTCTCTTAGTTACATATAGAAACAATGCAAAAAAATATTCGTATACACTGTGTAAATGTAGTAAATTTTTTGCATTTATTTTTAATAGTCATTCACGTCGTCATTGATATGATGAACAACTACATACTAAATTTATCATAAAATTAAACAACACTACAATTGTATTTAACATCATTATCAGTGTTATTCATATAAATATGTATGTACATGCATGTACACGGCAGACACATACCTATGCATATAGATAAGAGTGTATATGTGTACATTGTTAATTCAAGAATAATTCTCTTCCATCTGTACATATTCTATTTTTTGGCTTCGTTTTTCCATTTTTTTCTCCTTGTCTTCGTCACAAAATTTTTGTTCACAATCTGTGCATGTGTGCATTTTGTTATTGAACGTTTAAATGTGTATGCGAGTTTATTTTGATTTTTTTCATTGTTTTGTTTCTCTCTATAGTGTTCGTACTTGTGACCGGCCCCAATACTTGTGCCCAAGTTGCTTATCACCTTTTAAAAAAATAAAGCAAAAAACAAAAATAAAAAATTTAAAATTGAAATATTTTTGTTGCAATTGTTTGCGTTTTGGCTAGCTTTGCTAATGCTATTGTCTTAATATATTGTTGCCTAACTTGTTTTGTTACTGGTAATACATTCATATATACAAACATACCAACATACTTACATACTTAAATAAAAATCGTAAAATCTAGCAACAGTTTGCATGCGTTATAGAAAAATTGAATATTTACTGGATCAGTTGCCATAGTGACATGTTACATGACACTAATACATTTTGAAGTTTGGTTGGTGGACACTTTTTAGATTTAAAAAGAACCCACAAATACATAAATATTTGAGATAATTTTATTTCTGATACAAGTCTTTAACTGCACCAGATTGAAATTCAATTCTTTTTTTATTTTACCAGTTTTTGAATTTACAAAAAAATATCCCCCTTCTATTACTTCCGTTTCCTTTTTCAACATTTATTCTTTCTTTTTATTACTCCTTTTTTCTTCATTCTTTTAGATGTTTGTTGTTCGAATTTCTAATAAAGAGTATTGGAATATCAAACAAAAAGAAGTGTGTGTGTAATTTATATTTTTGAAAAATCTCAAAAGTTACATGTTTACATTGCTCTAGTGTTGATGTTGCCGTCCAATTTCATTCGTTCATTTTACCATATTTTACCGTTTCTTCATTTTCGCTTTTGTTGTGTATTTTGATGAAAGCCTAAAAGTATTCTTTGAAAAATAAAATATTATAGTTATTACTAAGGTTTCTGGTGTAAATAATGTACATATGTACATGTTGTAGATATTTTTGTATTCCAGTAGATTTAGTAAAACAAAAATAACAAATTAAAGAATATAAAGATCTTTACATATAAATAAATTATTGAAAATATAATTTAACAATACCAAGTAAAAGTGCTATATTCGGCCCTGCCGAATCTTTTATACCCTTCACCGCGGTGATTTTATTTATACAGACATGTACATCCATATTGTTGACTCTTTACATAAATGTAAATAAATCATATGACAAAACTCATTACTCATACTTTAAAGAAATAGAATACAGCGGCGACGCAGCTAAATGAAAACAAATTCCGTTGGCTACAGATGTCGCCGTGTTGTCAGCTATTTAATGATATTGAAAACGACAGCTACATCGTAAACTCTGACATTGTTGTAGAAATAATTATTTTGCTTTTATAAAATTAAATAACTTTTTTAAAAAATTATAAATATTTCCTTCAAAATATTTTGTTTGTATATGAATTTGTAATTTACAATTTTGTGACATTTTCTTTTGTTGAATAAAATAGAAATTATCCTAAGTTGACGACAGCCACAACGGTGGTCGTGTAGCCATGTAGCTGTACTGGCTTTAAAATAATCGTTTACCTTTAAACGTGTGTATTTTATTTTTGACAGTTTGTAGTCGGTATCTTGATGTTGACTATGTTTTAAAACAGAGATCTCATCTATTTCAAAATCAAACGCATTTAAAAAACTATGTTACTCTATATACACACATACATATATTCTTAATATTAAAATATATTATGGTACAGTCATGATTTTCATTTTCACGGAAATATTGAAATTTTTTTTTTAATTTTTCGAAAAGCGTTTGTAAGTATTTCTTGTAAAAATATTGTTTTGAAAATTTTTTGGAAAATTTTTTAAAAAATTTTTTTCGAAAAATTTTCTTTGGAAATATCGTTTTGAAAACGGGTTGTAAAGTTTTTTTAATGTTGAAAAAATTTTAATTTTTTAATTAAAAAAAAAAATTAAAATATTTTAATTTTTTTTTTAATTTAAATTTTTTTTTTTTTAATTTTATAAAATTTTTTTTTATCAGTGGGTACCCTGTGAGTCAATTGGCTACCTCGCAGGGTGTTCTTGACCCCCCCCCCCCCCCCCAGATCTGTATGCACTCCTTGCGATCTACCTGTTGCGGTCTAATATTTATTTGACAAAAGTAAAAAGGAATCATTAAGACGAAAACAAAAATTAAAAAATATAGGTGGGCGTGGTTTTTGGCCCGCATCCTTTAAAGGAATGAACCGATGTTGCTGAATTGCAGTCCCAAAGTTTTCGAAACTATGCTTGACGGATTGGTGTGCTTAAATTTGTTGTATCTCTTCTGGTGCCTTGACAAATGACATTTCAACCCGAACACGGACAGACGGACAGAAGGACAGACGGACAGAAGGACAGACGGACAGAAGGACAGACGGACAGAAGGACAGACGGACAGACGGATAGACGGATATACGGACAGACGTACTTCGCTTAATCAACTTCTCTATGTATAAGGATCCAGAATATATATACTTTATGGGGTCGGAAATAAATATTGTAGAAATTACACACGGAATGACAAACTTATATATACCCTTTTCACCTGTGGTGAAGGGTATAGAAATATACAATGTAATCCTACATACTGTTATAGACAAAACGTTTGGATCTGAGATGTACCTACATACATATATGGTGTTAATTTTTTTTAATGTGCTGTTTCTGTATTCCAATTGAACAAATCGTCTAGAAGATTTGTATAAAAAGCACTTTATGCCTATATATATTTTCTAGACGATATACGATCGCAATTTTGATCGTTATAGTGTAACTTTGTTTTTCGGTAAAATTTCTAATTCGAATTTTGTTAGAAATTTCGTTTTTTATAAACTTTTATTACACTGCTTTGCACCGAAAATATTTCAAGATTATATTGCTTTATATTTTCACAACCTACTTACCGTGCTGATTACGAAAAATTATATTTTTTTCATTTCGGCCATGCGTATACTTCTCTTTAGCGCGTCACCCAGTGTCAAAGTATAGCAGGGACTGTAGGAAATCGTAGAGTTTTCTCTTGGTGTCTTTGGTTTAGCTTTGAAGCTATAAACTATATTTCTACCAATAAGCCAATTTATTTGCAGGACTTTTAAATTTATTTGTTTTAATTTTGATTCAATGTTTTTTTCAGGTCATGAGACGACCAAGTTGTTTGACCTTCGAATGCTGACGTATCATTTGGTTATTTCTTTTGAATAGGATCTACGCAATATGCATGTCATATTAGTTAATTCTTGGTCCTTACTAAACCATTTTTTCAAATAGAATTTATGGTCCTGTAAATATCGGCATATCGGTATGGAAAATTTGTGAGTGCTTAGAAAAGCTAGATCGTCTCCAAATGTCAATGTGTAGATTAGATTTATAGTTGGCGAATTTGGAATGCAAAATAAGTTTAAACACATATTTTACCATGGTCTTTATCATTCAAACAATGTTATTTGTAATTGCCACTCAAAAAAATTTTGCTTGATCTGTAAGTTGTAGTTGATAAAAACAAGATTTCGGAAAAATTTCTACATATGTTTTTTATGTGTCTGTCAATTAAAAAAGACACAAAACAAAAACACAGTATAACTTTTACTTTCAATTAAATATAAAAAAAAAGAATATTAACAAAACAATGTCAAGACATTTTAATACCTCAACATAACACAACAAAATAGTTGCAACATTACATTACCAAAAAACTACTACTAAAAAAATATTGTTATTACTTTTTTAAAATTTAAATTACTGCAGACATTTATACATAAACAAATTTGAATATTGTCAACAGGTTTTTGAAATGAAATTGCAAATAATAATTTCTATTGTCGACTAAATTTTTTGGCTTTATTCAAATGTTTTTTTTTTCTTTTGATAATTTTCACATTCCCAACATCAGTATGCAACAAATATCTCATTAGCCGCGCCTTGTGCATTGTTAACATTAACAAAATTATATTGGGAACATTTTTGGTTTGTTTATTTTGTTACTAGAACCTTTAGGATTGCAAAAGCCTTTTTATTTTTATGTCAAGTCTTAGATTGTTGCCTCTAAAACTCCCTCTGTTAGATTTTGGAAAAAGTTGTGCATTGCACATTCATACATAGACAGGAGAGAAAAGTTTGAGTTTAAACGATCAAGAAATACTCTTCTCGAATAAAGTTTATTTTTTTATTTTGTATATATAAACAGATTAATGCTTTATCTTATTTAATCTATCTATTGTGGATCAGATCCATGTTTTGCAAGTAGTCGACTGGAATAAAATATGTGGTCTGGCCTTTTTTGGAACTAATTTTACCGTTGTAATTCTAATCATTATATATTTATAAGTAATTCAAACTGGTATACTTTTACGTTTTTTCTTGATCTGCAAAATACTTGTAGAAAAATATTTTTAATATTTGTATCTCTACCTGAAAGAAATGGTTTGTGGGATGATCCGCTGTGCTTTTAATACAATGTGCCTCGTGTTGACCCGTTAAACCAATATCTGATAGTCGCAAGGACTGTTAGTATTACAATATTAAAATTGTACCGTCCCATTGATAAAATTGTACCAAATTTAGCAGTAATTGTAAAAAAATTTGGTATTAACTATAACTCCACCACAGTTTTTCCTGATCACGTCAGCGCCTTTCTTTGCCCTTTTCTGACGGTGTTATGCACACTAGACAGTACAAGTGCAATTAAGCGACAATAGCACACCTATAAATGTCATATCCCATAATCGCACAATATCGCACAGTGCACAATACGTACGCTAATGAGTAGCAATTTATAGGACATAAAAGTTTGGGCCCATGACCTAATCTCTTCTTTAGCGGTTGAAGGCCATGCAACTTAAGAGTGTAACAGCACACTAGATCAACCGTGCACCATCTCTGCGTGTATTGATCCAAACCACAGCCACACGTGAACCCCCGAAGGGGACCTCACCAACAACCAGCCACTGAGAGGTGTGGCTCTCTGTGGGGCTACCGGTTCCCGTGGTACCAGTCGGTTGGGCACTGGTCGAGCCTCGAAGAGTACCCGTGTGTTTTAAGACACAGACCTTTTCTTCCAGATTTAGGTTCTAGGAACTCTAGCGTCTGGTGCCCCCATTTTCCCCTTTTTTTCTTTTGCCATTCCTGCAGTGAGAATTGGAACCCCGGCGGGAATTCCACCACAGTTTTGTGGAACAATATTAACGTGAGTACCTGCCTACTCGGCCTAACCTCACGGTGGTCTTACCACCGAGTGAAACTTAGGCGTAGACTAGCGCCCCCATTGTGTAGTATAACAACACTTTACGATTGCCGCCAATCGCTTTTTGTGTGTGATACAGTCACAATGAGTAGCAATTTATATAATATGGCAAGCCTTTCCAAGGCAAGCCTAGATCCACATTATAACCTCTTGCTTAGGGGTTTGGAGACTATCCAAACTCCGTCTGTTGAGAGTGCAACAGCACACTTGATCGACCTTGCACCTTACCTACATAAATCGATCTTAAACCACAACCACCACGTATACCCTTGAACGGGACCTCACCAATAACCGGTCACAGAGAGGATACGCTCTCTGTGGGGCCACCGATTCCCGTGGTACCAGTCCTTTGGGCACTGGTCGGGCCTCGAAGAGGACCCGTGTAATAAAACAACAGACCTTTTCTTCCAGATTTAGGCTTTAGGAACCCTAGCGTCTGGTGTCCCTATTTTCCCTGAGTGAACCGCGTCAAAGCATTTGCCATTCCTGCAGTGGCAGTTGGAACCCCCGGGGGGAAATTCCACCACAGTTATCGGATTTTGATCTTAGAGTCATTTAATTACAAATTTTACAATTTCTCATTAGAAATAATGGAAAAATGTATCTGCCGAATACCGCCGCAAAAGGGCTTCAAAACTAAATTACCACTTACTTATATATAAAAGAGTTTCTAAAGTAAATTGTAAAAATAGTGGAAATAGGTACTTTAGTACCTATCGGTACCTATTGTTCACAATTTTTGTTCTTTGTGACAAGAGCTACAACTTTGCCTAGGAGAGTATATCAAAATTTCAAACGGTTTGCAAAATATGAGCTTGAGGAAATGATAATTTTTTGCAAACATGACATCGAGGCCCCACATCTTTGAGGGCCCATAAAAAAAAACTGGAGGACTTTGGGCAAAACTGGGAGACAAGGGTCTTTTTTTTTTGGTCTTTTATCACGTAGTGGTGTCCGTATATGGTTATTTTTTTCCGTGTTGCACTGTGTAATTCAAACCAAAAGTAGAAATTGATGAGAAAACTTTATCTTTAAAAAAAACTTATCCCTGAATAATCTGGAAAATACCAGCGTACCAACGTTGGATAATAAAATGATATACTAATTTTTTATTTTACATTTTCTACACAGAAATTATAACTTTAAAGAGTAAAAAAAAAAACACTCTTTAATACTTCGTTTGCAGAAAAATTAGTAAAATTCCTTTAGGACAAAGATAAATTATGACGACTAAAATTTTACAAATTTGTATAACTATACCAAGCTTAAAAAATGCATCAATTGTTCTTTTAATTTAATTAGTGGTTATACGGAACCCTGAACTTGGCCGGTTTATTTTGAATTATGTGGGATACAATACCGCGTTTTGTTTATAAAAAGTATACGGTAACATAAATTAAAATACAAATTATTTGTAATGTCCCTTAAACGGTAAATAAATTTATGATTTAAAACAAGATGTAGAGTACCCGAAAAGTTGAAATAAAAACAAAAACTGACGTAAACAATGACAATGCTCAGCAATTTGAATGCATTCACCCAACATTCAATATGAGACATAAATTTGACCTCATGCAATCATTAGACTAGAGCATGCTTTTCTTTAGAAGTATTGGTATGATTGTTTTTTTGGTTTCTTCGTATGTATGACTGTATGGTTATATGAGTGAATGCAACAGTTTAGTTTGGTCTAAAATAAAAAAATTCAATCAAATTCGAGTACAATTCATTGGAATATTGGCCTCATTTTGCAGGCTGACAACAGCCATGACACACAGCATTGGGCGTATCTTTTTTTTTTTGTATTTTAGCTGGCGCTGTTGCTGTCAAAGTAGTTGTTGCAGTTTACTGATATTCCTGTTGCCTTTGTTATAAGTACCAGCGAAATATATTGATGTTGAAAGTTTATTGTTTTGATTTAAGAATTCAGAGTTTTGCTTTATGTGTGTCTTATGTAGACGAATGTAAATGATCTTGCAGTGTAAGTGTTCCCCAAACTTTTTGGGGTTTTAAAAACTTTTAAAGGAATATAGCATGAGCAAGATTTGACACAACTTAATACACAATGTAAAGTATGATGATGTGGAGTCCACAAAAAGTGGTTTAGATATAAAATTGTTACAAATAAAATTTTTTTCTTTATTTCATAAAACAATTTCTGGGAAGTTTTTTTCCTGCCTATTAATTTTTTTCTTAAGTATACGAGTACTATTTTTTTTCTTTTTTTTTTAAGACATTAAACCTAGTACTTCTTAACATTTTCTAGTTTTATACCCTGATCACGTCCAATCTATACATATAATAAAGTTGTAAATCATTTCCGTCTGTCTGTCAGTCAGTCACGTAAAAACCACTGGATGGATTGTAACAAAATTTTGTGAGAAGGTACCTAAGTATCCTGGACCCAATAAAGGATACTTTTTTTCCGCAAAAATATCTTATTTCCAAGAAAAAGTGGAGAAAAAGCAGTGACAGTACCCAGTTAAACCAATCGGATATAAATAATTTATTTTTTATAAAGTAAAAAAATATATAAACTGATATGTAGCATATCTTAAGGCGGAACTAAGTACTGCTTAGTACAGAACGTCACCTTTAATTTTTGAAAGTTGTATATTTTAAAACATAGATCGTTTTAACTACTTAGTACGGCACGGCACCTTTAATTTTTGATATTTAAACACAGATGGCGCTTAAAAAATATGAATTACTTACTGCCAAATATCCAATTGAATAAAATTGTATTTGTTTTAAGTCGCGTGCGTGTTGTATAATTTGGTTATTTTGTGAAATATGTACATACGTAGGTAATTATGCGATTACATTGTTTTTGTTATTTAGCGTTAATTTTTAAAATTTGGTAAGAATACTACGACTTGAATGTGGCTATAAAATTCTGTTATTGTTAGTATCTTCTTAGTTTAGTTGGATTTTTCTCTTGTAGGTGCTTCTCTATATAAGTAAGTCTTACAATAGGTGTGGAATACTGTCAAAGCAAAATCGAGCAATATATTATCAAGATGCCTACGACGTGGCGGGCACAGCTAGTTTTCAATATATACTCACTATTTCTTGCAACGTGTATTGATAATGATGTCTAAACAAATAGCTAATGACCGGAAGGTATAACAACAAATATTCAATCAATTTAATAATTATTTCAAATTAAAAGCAAGTTGCCTTAATTTTAAGTGAATCACCAGTACATTTATGGCGAATTAAATATTTATGTAACCTTTTGCATGCAGTTCAAAGAACAGTTCATAAGGATTAAAAAAAACATATTTTCTATTCAAAACTAATTTTTGTAATCCCTGCATACTTAGCAGTTTAAGAATCCCTTATGCCGATGACAATTTTTAAAATAAATGGATGTTTAGAGTTTGATTCTATTAACATGTTGTAATATTTTGAACCCTTTTTTATTCATGTTGGCATTTATAACGGTTTGTTTTTTTTTGTTTAAATACCAAAAACAAAAAGCACATTTAGGTATTACAACACAGGTTGTACTAAATATTTTATGTTCGTGAAAATGTGAGTTGTTTGTTTACCCTACACAACCGAAGAAAATGTTTATTGCATTTGTGAACTTGTTTGTATTACCCTACACCTGTTAGTAAACTTATCGAATACTAAGGTTCTTGTGGGTCAAACTTCATACATATATCCCGACAGCGCCTTGTGTTGGTTCCAATCTATCAGGACTCTTATTAATAGTTCACAAAGAAAAATATTTACTGAAATCAATTGGGTACTTTTTGAAATAAACAGACAGAGCACCTCCTTTTTACACATAAACCCCCATTGGTTAGTAATTTACAAATACCTTACTTTCGTTGAGTCTCGTGTTAGCACTAGCCTTTATTCTGTAACTGATTTATTCTGTAACTTTTTTTTTCTTTTGCGGATACTTTTCTTCCGCAAAAGAAAATGGAGAAAAAGCAGTGTACTTTCACTGCAGCTATTTTAGTAAGGACGAGACTTTTTATAAAGTAAATACATAAACCATAACTAAAGCCCTAAAAAAGTAAGGGTCTTTGGTGTCGATTGCTTTGAAAGCAAAATCTAACAAAATATTGCAAGTGCGTTGATAAAGCGGCGGGAACAGCTAGTAAATAATAAATTTTTAGGCCGAAATTCACTTAAGCCATTTGTATTTTCTTGAAAAAAAAATAAAAATTTTTTTATAAACAACTATAATTTCTGCAGGGGATCAATTGTTCGGACTGTCCTACCTAATTCCTTTTATTCTTGTATTTTGGGTGTTCTTTTGTATTTTAAAATTAGTGGAATTTGGACGTTGTGACCGTCGATGCCAATTTTGGCTTAAAGAATATTTATTTTGTTTGGAATTACAAATACTTTTAGTACCTATGAGTACAATGCCAAATAAAAGTGCATGACTAAGACTTAAAATATTTCGTATTGTTGGGAATGCTGGCTGTTGTATTAAATAATACTTTGTAAATGATCTGAATGTGTTTTTTTTATATTTTGATTTTGGTATTTTTAACGTTTAGAAAGGTTTTATATTTATTTTTTAATGGTTTAAAAATTTAATTTTATTTAACTATTTTTGAGCATTTGCTAAGTAAATTTATTGTATGATTAGTTGAAATTATTATTTTAAAGAACTTGGTAATTCCATTTTTTTAGTCTTCGACCATAAATGGCGTCAAGAAAATTAATTTCAAATTTAATTACAAATTGTGTCGATAAATTATATTTAATTTTTGAGTCATTAAAATTTAATGGGAATAGTAATAAAAATATTTAGTTTTAAATTTTCTCATAATTTATGTGATTTTAATTTTTGAGATGAAAACATAAAGAGCAATTAAAATACATACTAAAACTCTTAATAGTGTCATTTTAATTAATATCGTTAGTATAAAGGGTCTTTTTTTGTTTAGGAGACAACAAATTTAAATTGGCAACACTGTTTTTTATGCTGCAGCCATTTTGATAATGTTTGGTTGTTTCAGAGCAAGGCGAATTCATACCAGGTGTGAGCAGTAGGACTACAACTACAACAAAACAACAACTTTGACATTAGATTAGCAGATATAAAACAATGTATTTTTTGACAAGACATTAGCAAAAAAACGAGAGCAAAAAAACAATCAGCTGGGCTATCGACTCCACCTGGTATGAATTTGTCTTGTTTCAGAGTTAATAGTAAGGCGAATACACATCGGGTGTCTTGTCAAAAATACATTGTTTTATATCTGCTAGTAGAATGTTAAAGTTGTTGTTTTGTACCAAGCATGAACAATATTCTTATTTTGATCTCAGATTTAGCAGCCGAAATTTTTGCATAGAAACCTCATTTTCACATTTGTTTTTGTGCCGATTTCAATTATCTATACATATCCGTCTGTCTGTCTGATTTTCGTTTGTGTTCGCATCACGTAAAAACTACTGGATGGATTTTAACAAAATTTTGTGAGAAATATCTTATTTCCATGAGAAAAAGGAGAAAAAGCAGTGAAAAACGTAATTTCCGGTTTAAAGGTACTGGAAATTTTGGTTTAAAACTGGGATATTTTCAACACGGTATTTTACATGTTCAATACACTGTTTTATTTATTTTAATTTTACTATTACGCAACAGATGGCGCCAGTTGAATACAATTTGTATTTTTACTTTGTCTAATTACATTTTATTAAAATATTTTTGACACCTCTTACTCGAGGGCTTTACAATAATTTTAAGAATTAAAATTTTTTTTAAATTTTTAAAATTTTATCCAAGGATGGGTACCTTTATATAAAGAAATATAATAAACTATAACTGAAGCACTATAAAAGTAAGATTCTTACAATTAGTGTGGAATACTTTAAAAGCAAAATAGAGTAAAATATTGTCAGGATGCCCACGACGTGGCGGGCACAGCTAGTTATTAAATATTTTTATAGAAAGAAAGAGTAACTAATTTCGTCGATACCGATATAAGGTATATCAATACGATGTTTGGGTAACAGTATTGGAATCGTATTGGAAAAAAGGCGTATCAATGCTTCCCTACTAATTACATTCTCAACTCAAAAGTAAATGATATGTATATATATATATATATATATTTTTTTTTTTTTCTATATATTTCCAAATTTTATAATTTTTCTTTAAATTATTATTTTCAAAAAAATTCAAATGGTTATTTATTAACACCCACAACATAAAACGGCTTCAAGCCTGTGCATGAAGTGAGATCAAACCAAAATAAATTTGAAAAGTGAAAAATGCTTATCAAACAAGCATATTTGGATTAATAGCCCCGCAAGAAGTCGTGACAATTTTATAATCCAAAAAAAGAAAAGAGTGATAAATGATTAGTTTTACCAAAATTTTGGGGTTTTTTTCTCTTCGCGGTCTTATTTATAATACAAGTTGCGTAACATTGAACACAGCAAAAATGTGAACAAAATAAAAAAAAAAAATTATAAAAAGAGCAGATTGCAACAAGAATGAGACATATGCAAAATTAATTTAGCAAAAACGACTTATTGAGTGAACATACTAAACGAATACGAAATAAAAAATTTTAATACGTAACATAACAAAAAGGTTAAAATAAATGAAAACGCCGTTTAATGGCCGTTAATATACATGAAGTGATGTATGAGAGTGTATTATAAATGTGGTGCAGTTTTTTAAACCACTGACTAACTAGGTATTTAAGCCTTAAGTTCCAACATTTTTTTAGTTACCAACAGCCTTTTTGCTTTAATGTGATAATATATTTTTAAAGTAAAACAACAAATTGATTGTAGTTGTTCAACTGAATAACACCAAATATTAAGGTCCATTTTATGATTGTATTAACTATACTACTACACACAGAAACTTTTAAAATTACTATATTGACTATGGAACTATAAATAAATTACACATACTCTACTTTGCATTTTTGCCGCCAAATGCACCAAATACAGTATGGTTGGCGGTAGAAATTTGATATTATATTCCCACTAAAAGATGCAAAAGAAGTGGAATTTAATGTTTAAGTAATTCTTTTATTTGCAATGTTTGTAAGTTATATGACTTAAATCACACCGTTTTTAGGAGTGGTTTGGAAGTCGAAAGTAGAATTAAAAAAAATGTTAGTTTTGAATTAAAAAAATTACTGTCCTTGGAATTGAAGTTCTATACTTAGATTAGTAGTGCCCGCCACGTCGTGGGCGTCCTGACAATATTTTGCTTTGAAAGTATTCCACACCAATTTTTATAGTGCTTCAGTTGTGGTTTATGTATTTACTTTATATAAAGGTACCCATCCCTGGATAAAATTCTAAAGTTTATAAAAAAAATTTTAATTCAAAAACGTATTCCTCTATAAGAGGTGTGTAAAATATTTTAATAACAATGTAATTCCACAAAGTTAAAATACAAATTAAATAAAAATTTTATTCAACTTGCGCCATCTGTAGCGCAGTAGGTTCTTAAAGTATCCCATTTTCAAAAACAAAAAGGTGAGTTAAAAAAATAACCGTGTTGAAAAAAATCCGTGTTGAAAAATCCCAGTTTTAAAGCGAAAATATGAGTACCTTTAAACCGGAAATTGTGTTTTCATTGCTTTTTCTCCACTTTCTCTTGGAAATAATATATTTTTGCGGGAAACAAACGTATTCTATATTGGGATCAGGATACTAAGGTAGATCCTCATAAAATTTTGTTAAAATCCATCCAGTAGTTTTTACGTGATGAGAACACAGGTGAAAAGCAGACAGACAGACAGACAGACAGACGGAAATAAGTTACGATTTTATTATATGTATAGATGTTTATAGTTATGTATAGATATGTATAGATATGTATAGATATAGATTGCCTTATTAAAGAAAAGTGGCTTTGTTAGAAGGATAACATCATGTCATTACACGCAGAGAAAAAAATATGGCTTTGATTTGGTCACAAGAGCCATCTTTTGTTTTATGTAATAATATATCATTATTATGGCCATGATAAATAAGTTTTTGTTACGTTTTAATCATTAAAACGTAAATGTAAACTTTTATTAGAATTCTAAAATAATATTGTATTTATAACTATAAAAGATATACTATTAGTAATCAAATTATGATAAGTTTGCTCGTATGTATGTAACTACAGTATGACTGCAAATAAACAAATAATGTTTGGTATTTTGCAGTCTTCTGTTTACACGCAAAGAAAAAATATGGTTAAACCATAATAATATTTTGGAACATATTATGGTCTTAAATATAACATAACATTGTAAAATACAACCATAATTATGTTTACAATATAAACATACTATAATATAATGTGAAACATGTAAATAGTTATATTTGAAAACATATGTTTATTTATAAATAACAAAAAACAAATCCGCGAATATTTCCATTTAGACTTACATACATATTTTGATATTTTCTGCTTACCTTTTTATATGTTTGATATTTTTAAATTAAAACTATCATTTAAAATAAAAAGCAAATTTATTTGCTGACAACAAATGTGCATTTATTGTTTTTATTATTTTTACGCATATTTCTGAACTAAACAAAGGTTAAAACCAAAATATGTATTTTTAAAACCAAGCACTATTTGTTTATTTTTAGCCATACTTAACATACTATGTTTAATAATAATATATTATGGTTATAAATATTATTTTATTTTTAAATATTAAAAATAATTTGGTTGTGGTTTGAATTTTAGCATGGCTTAAATCAACCATGTTGCTTTTTTGGTGCGTATAACCATTGAATGATTAACTGTTAACAAATAAAATAACTATAATTTGTTCGCAGCAAGCATGTATTGGTACAGAGAACATAGTGTAGTTACCGTGGCCATACAATAACCATATTTTTTCCTTGCGTGTAGTGTTTAAACATTTTTAGAATCTAATTTTATTGGTTTGTGTTTCAAAAAATAATAATTTATCTAGTGCTTACAAAATAAACTAATAAATAATTTTTGTATCACCATATTTATTTAAATTATTTTATATTTTATAATAATATAACATAATAATAATATAATACAAAAATCATTATAATATGGTAATTTTATATTTTACAATGTACTTTTTAAGTTAGGTAATAATATGATGATAATATAACAATATTATTTTATGTTGATAATAATATGGTTTGTCTACATCTATTATAATCATAATATGTTGCTCTTAGATATGGTTACCTCAACCATGTTTTTTATTGTAGTGGTAGTCTCTTTTTTTAAAAGAGGAATAACGAAGCAGACCACTTCCTTAACGGGTCTCTTTTCGATCCCCCTTCTGTCCCCTATGATTATAGACAACCGAAATGTAATTACGGCAACCTTAACCTCATAGAGTTACGTGCTACAACCAACCTTTAATCTTGACTAGTGATTTTGGACTGGTAACTGTCGGCCTTCTTTCTCATCACGCAGTCTCTGGTAATTACTAGCATATGTTCAAAGCTCAGATCCCCCATGGCATCCACATTTAACAAGCTTCTACCAGTGGTCCTAAGTCCTATGCTAGCCAGTGCAACACTGGCTGGTTAATACAGACATAAAGGCAGTCAAATGTAAAATATTGCATATCTAAAACATAATATACTTAACATTTCTACACAATATTTTAAGGCGACAATATCTTACAATTTTCTATAAAATAAAATGAATAATTGACTAAATAATTTCAGTAAATTCGAAAAAATAAATACGACATTTTAAACTTAACCAAATGGAAATGGTGTCCCAAAGTATCGCATTTTTATGAATTATTATTTTTTGCTATTGCGGTAAAAAATTATTTCTCCTTCGTTTCCTGTTAGTCGCTAAACTTTTGCCGAATTTAAGTTAGAATTTATGCTTCAGAGCAAAAGTTGATTGAACTTATACTTTACTGGTTATTCGGTCACATCAAAAACATGTTGTATGCAAAAAAAAAACTATTCTGTTTGGACTTAACAACTTAAATGTGTTTCTTAATAATAGCGTTTAAATCAGCATACTTCAACTACCAAAAAAAAAAAAAAAAAATTAATTCTAGTTTTATATTTCGTTATTTATGTAAATTTTTTTTCTGTATGATTTGGGTGAGAGGCCTCTTAAATCGTGCCATTAGATATTGTCGTTGTATGTTTGTTTCTGTTTTATCTGCAACATACCCTGTGGTGTGTAATTAATCTCTATTTACGACATCCTTCCAACAACAACAAAAAATATATATATCGTGATTAAAAATGTTTAAGACATAAATTAAATTTAAAAAAATAATAGCAAAAAAAAAAAAAACTCTAACACGTTCCTTTCTAGTCTTTGAAGTTGTTTTTTTTTTTGGTTAAAGTGTGTTTGTAATAGCACGTTTTTGAGACAAATCTTAAGTAGCAGTTTTCAAGTGCTTAAAATAAAAATTAATAAAAATGGTTTTATGATTGTATTTTATCTAACATTTTAATTAAAATCTGCTATTAAAAAATACAATTTGTAAAAATATTAACATCGCAGCTGGAGTTCTTAACTTATCTATGATCTCTTTAAGCTGTAAATGACTATATCTTTTTTAGAGCAAGTTTTAAAGATTATCTAGGATTTTATTTTATTAATAATTATGATCTAAACGAACCTGAGCTTTTTAAAATATGTTCTAACAATTTTCCGGTTTTTTTTATATTTTCTGTTTTTTGACTGATTCGTCAGGATCATATAAATAAAACAAAGGGTCTTTCAAGAAACTGGTAAGATTGATAACCCTTTGTAGCTTTCGTCCTTAGCAAGTCGCATACCAAGCTTGAGGCATCCATCTCTTGCCTCTGAGTCCGAGTTTTATAAACAGATGGCCTTTTTCAACTTTTCTTTCAACGTCTATCTATGTTTCAAGTTTTACTGTTTAGTTTTTCACAATTGTCTCGCCTATAGGTCTGAGTTTATTAAACAGATGATAAGTTCTATTTATGTTTTGAATTTTATTTGAATAGTTTTGATCGTTGTTGCCGTTTTTCCTCTTTTCTCCATTTCATGTAAGACATAGAAAAAACGTAGTCTATTGCATAGTCTATTGCGCATAAGAATCTCTCAAGTTTAATTTAAATTGGGCTAACCGTTTACCAGGTGTGAATGATATATGTATAAACAAACTTTCAAAGAAATTTGTAATTTGTATTATTTGTTTGTATATTTTAATGCATAGTGCTTCGCTTCTGTAATTAAAATGAGAATTTATTCAAAATGATCCATAATCTTTGTACACAGATTTTTTGCGCCAATTAAAGGTTTTAATTAGTTTCAGATACAAATTTAATTAATATTTTAATTTAAAAAAATTGTATTACATTTTTAATTAAGAATGATTAAAATAATATTTCAATTAAATAAATTATTGAATTAATTAAAACTGAATTAAAGTTGTATCTGTGACTAATTAAAATCTTCAATTGTTTCAAAATATTGTTTTGCTGTGTAATATACATTAGTTCATGAAACGGGCCACAGGTATATATTTATTACTCAGAACAATTTTTACAACTTAATCCATTTTTTTAGTTTGCGCAGCTAGAATTAGTTAGATTTTTTAATAACGTTAACTCTAAAAGTGGATCATCAGTGGATCTAAAAGTGTACAAGGCCTTATACCATGTTTCCACGACAAAACAAAGAACTTGCTTCGCTCTCTAAATCATGATTGCGAATTATACCGTTTCCAAGACGCATAATTGTGTTTCGTTAAGTTTTGATTTTCAAATTTATTGCACGATTTTGTTTTTTACAACTTAATATATTTTTGTTTATGTTTTATTTATCAATTTTAATTATTTGTTTATTTATATATAAACAACACTTAATTTTATTTTGTTCTTTGTTTATATTTTTATGTAAACAAAGAGCGCTAGTTCAGATAAACTTGCGAGTAGATTCAACCTGAATCATCTCAAAACAAAGTGCTTCGGTCTCAAAATTTTGTATGGCGAAGCATGTTGATTATAACATTATTGGAATGTGAATTACGAATGAGAAAGCGAAGCATGCATTTTGGGCTCCGTGCTATTAGTTATATTACGACTTTACTTATCCTTTACAACTTTGCACAACTAACAAGCAAGTGCCTACAATAATTGTAATACATATTCTTATCTTAACATTATTTGAAGTCTAAATAAGAGTTTAAGTCTAAAATAAGAAACAAATATCCTTATTATGTCCAGCCAGAGTAAGCCAAAAAATTGTATGTTTAATGGTTGCTGTTATCATTTGCGAGTCATCCCTCTGATGTAGGGACTAGAAGAGCAATATCCCCTCTTCTTAGTGGAAAGCAACGTTACTGCCAGTGTTGGGATCTGACAATATTTAAATTGTACAATATTTAAATTCTCTCTTCAAAGGCATTTTAAACTACTTTAACTAATATATGTGTTTGCTCGATGTACAGCCTTTCTGGCTTAGAATTTGCCTCAGCTTAATTTAATCTTCTTAATTGGCTTGGACATGTTTGATAGAAGACTTAGAGGTTTATATGGTTCTACTTTTCTTGATTTAGAAATCATAGTTATCAGAGGAATCTTTTAATTTTAGATTAAAAATCAAGTTATTCTTTTTAGTGATATACGGGGCAACTCAAATAGTATGTTGGTTTTATTTTAGCCAGTGTATTTATTGGTATTAGTGCCCTTTCAATCTCAGGAATTTCTTCAAATCTTAGGGGCACTGACCTCAATACGTGGCAATTCACCTATGTCTATCAGTACATTTGTAGTCCAACAAATAGATTCCCTTTTTTGGTTTTCGGTATCATTTCTTGCCCAGCTTCCACATAAAGTTCGCAATGGTGGCTTACGCATGTGTGGTTTTACGTATGTCTTCTAAGGTGTCTACATGCACGTCATAATAAAATAAATGATCTGATTGAAGAGTTGGGTCGAGGACTATCAGCTAATTTTTCAGAAATGCTATTTTTCGAGATTTCAGTAGCTCTCTTAACCGTTCCATGATTGGGTAGTCAGGAGAACGAACGTGTCTTGGGAAGTAAGGGGGGATTGCAGAGTGTCAAGGTCAATCTAGCCTAGATTGGACGCTGCGAAAACCGAGATACTTCTGGGTCTAGACAGGAAGGTTCTAAGTGATAGGGTTGATCACTGGTCATTGCGCCATTAGGGCAATGGCTAGAAACTGGGTTGTCGGCACACCAGATTTTTGTAGGATGTACGAGGATGAGGAGGAGTTGTAAACTGTTGAGCATGTCGTGTGTCACTGCCCGGTATTACAAAGCCGCAGACTTAGATGGATAGGTGATAGATTTCTCGAGGGGCTCTTCGACATCGCGCGTTGTAAAATCGAGGATGTCGTCGGCTTCATCAAGGAAATCGGGTGGCTGAGTGATTGGTGGCAGAAAGCATAATAAGTGTCTCTTTTTCCCCATAGTTTTCTTAGTTTGTAGTTTAGCTGAAGGGAATCACAATGGACCAACAGGTCTCCGAGTGGATGTGCCATGTTTGGCACAACCCTTCCAAACCTAACCTAACCTAACCGTTCCATGCATTTATTAAGTTTTAAGTTGAGGACATATTCATAAAAATAAAACCTATTTGAAATGTATTTTAGAACAACTTTTGTATGAAAAATTTGTTCTAAAATATATTTTATTTTTTTATGAATATGGGCATTAGAGTTTAATAAAAAATATATGATTATTTTTTATTACTGCATATATAAGGTTTATTCAAGTAATGCTTAAATTAATTATTTAAATTGTAACAATTTAATTGCAATCATGCTTATACTTTTTCATAATAATTTGACATATTAATATTTAATAATAGAAACTTTGTCAATACATAATTTGTTTGGTTCAGGAACAATTTTATTTATATAAATAAAATGAGTATTATTAAAATAGAAATATTTTCAAAAGGGTGTGTTTTAACTTTAATGACCAACCAAAACAATAAAAAAGACAAATTCTTAATAAAACATTTACGAACAATCAATGCATTAACCTTTTATAAATCAATAGAAATAAAAATATTTTAATCAAACAATTAAACTTTTTTGCAAACTATTCCTTTTTCTTTTTCGTTGCTTATGATCTGTTCATGATTTATTTTTTAAATAAAATAACCAAAAGGTGTGGTTGTTATCCAAATTAAAAAATGCTTAAAATTTAATTTTAAAGAAAAGGGAAACTTTAATAGTGAAATAACAACACTGAAGAACAATTTGATACTAAACTAAAATAAAAGACATGGCTGCAGTAACCATAAGAGCAACATATTATGGTTGAATTATATGGTTGTAATGCAACAATATTATTGTTACATCGGATGTTCGTTTTAAGTCCGATAGCATTTACTAAAGGGCTAATTGTCAAAAGAGCTATCATAAAGTACTAAATTTTTAGACAGTACTTATGATCACTATATGCTAAATTTGCCAAATTATCCAGACTTAATTTGGTAATCCCTGAACAATTCGCAAAACTTAAAGACTTTGTTTGTTAATAAATAAAATTAGGATACGAGCCATACAGCGACAAAAATCATCGGCGTCGAGACCAATTGGCTTTCAAGGCCATGCGATTTGACATCTCTCGATTACTGTCGTCTTGAAGGCCAACACTGTTTATGTTATTCGTAATAAACGGCCAGCAATGCTTAGAACAGTAGCTCAAAATATGACATGCAGTACACAATACACAGTAGATTTTTTTAGAACTATATTGTTTTTTAATATAATAAATAAAAAGTATAAATGTCATTGGCGTAGAAAGGCCATTCTGGGGATTGCAATGCCCCCTCCAGACTTGCTGTTGACCCCCAAAAAAATTAAAAAACTTATACTTCATATATATTTTAAGACTATTATAGTCAAATAAAAATCCTTTTGACCCCTTCCCCCTAGAATATTTGACCTCCACCGCTAATGATAAATGTATTATAATAAAATATGAATCAAAATTATTATATATTGATAAAATATCAACATTATATAGTTAAATTAAGTAATAATATTATGATGCTGTATGTATGAAAAAAACTTTGTAAAAGTAAAAAGTATAGTACAATCCAACCATGCAACTTTTTTTTGTGATAAAACTTGAAATATTTTTTTTAGAATTTTTGTGTCTTTTTTTACGCAAAAATACCTCATTGCCAAATGGATATCTAGATATAAAACCCCCGAATGAACACAATTTTATCGATTTAAAAGGCTGCCAACTTGTATTTTTCTTAACGGGAAAATTCAGATACTAACTATAGAATAAAATGACATTTAAAATTTTTTAAATTAACTATATTTTGTCTTCCACAAATATATGTATATAGTTACAGATAATATTATAAAGTTATCGTGACTATAATAGGAACATACATTTTATTTTCTCTATTATTATTCAATAATTTTTCTGCACAAAAGGTTTAAAATATGATTTATCGTACTTATATATCTTTACCCTGCTGAAAATTTTAAAATTAATAAACTTTTTTGTTAGTTATTGTAATTTAATTGAAATAAAACTATTTTAGCAAAAAAAATTAAAAATATTTAAAACAAAAAATAAATACTTCAGAGTCTTGCTATTCAATATTAAAAAAAAAAAACAAACTTTATTTATAATAGAAATAAACACAGAAAAGCATTGAAAAGGCACTGGTATATAAAACATCTATTGTGGTTTGAGCACGACAAATATTGTTTCTTTGTTGCTAAAAAGATTTTGCAATTGTTTTAATGCTGTTGTGGTTGAGGCTGCAAGGTGTAAGGTCAGATTGATGTTTTCATTTTTTCTTGGCACGAGTCAATCAATAAAAAGTATTTAATAAAAAAAAAACATTGTTCATCTCCCAGAATGAAATATCTGAATATCAGATATTTTGTAGTTTTTATTGTTTTAAATAAGATTAAATCTATTATAAAGAACAACTATGTCATCTTAATGGTAGATAATTTGAAGTATAGATTGTAAATATTTATTGGCGGTATCATGTAATTTTTTCAATAAAGAAATCAAATCAAGTGTTTGTAATTTTTGACACGTTTAAGGGTGTGTTGTGTCTTAAAATACTGTCTATGACAAATATGACAAATATAATGTCAATATTTTTAATGCGGATGTTTTACTAATAATAGTTTAGCGAATTAAAAGTGACTTTTAAATCAGTTAAGCAATAAATAAATTAATAGATTTTAAGTCATTACGTAGATTGTGGTAATAAAAGATTAGCACCGGATTTGGCAACACGATTTCAGTAACAAATGTCATCTATGACATAAAAATAAAAAAATGAACTAAATTTAATATCGAATATTTAAAATTGTACATATAAGTCGAACTATTTATTTTACATACAGATGAAATTTCAAGTCAAGCTTAAGTTCGTTTTATTCTCTCTAAGAAAGAATAAATTCAATTACAAATGATGATTGACAGTTTTCTCGTATTCCTTTATCTGAGTTTGGTTGGTTAAATAGATGATGCTTACAACTAAACACTATCCTGAGTAGATAGACACGAAGAGTGCTGATGTCGAACGTAGCTGTCTAGAAAATGAGCATTCCGCTCTGCTGGTGTCTAAAAATTTAATTTTCCCAATTTTTCTTTGATATTATCACCTAATTTGTAATTTAATTTATTCTTTCTTAGAGAGAATAAAACGAACTTAAGCTTGACTTTAAATTTCATCTGTATATAAATTTAATATTTTTGAGAATATTATTAGAAATAACAAATATTTCCTTTATTTATGGAACACGATTTACTTCATGTTACATACGCAGCTGACTTCGAAGTTAATTATCCTGACAGTCCAATTTTCCAAGACCTTGTTAATTATTTATGGTTCTCTCTCGTGAATAATATTAACATTGTTGTTATTACATTGTTGTGGTGGGGTCACAACAACCATATTATGTTCTCTGTAATAAAATATGGTTGCGATGAGCAAATTTTAGGTGCTTGTCGTGACTTTGGTCAGGATTAACAAGTTTTGGTTAAAATTTCATCACGAAATGGTTTCCACGTACCAAAAATGCAACATAGTTGTGTGTAATTTCTACAATATTCATTTCCAACCCCATAAAGTATATACATATATTCTGGATGTTTATATATAGAAAAGTTTATTAAGCGATGTCCGTCTGTCCGAGTTAGGGTAGTAATATCGTTTGCCAAGGCACCAGACGAGATACGGAAGATTTAAGCCCACTAATCTGCCAGGTATAGTTTCGAAAATTTTGGGATTGTAATTCAGCAACATCAGACGATTCCTTTGGAGGCTGCGGGCAAAAAACCACCCCCACCTATATTTATTCAAGTTTTTTTCTGTATTTTTTTCGGTTGTAATGATTCCGATTTTGTGAAGTAAATATTAGACCGCGATAGGTAGATCTGCATACAGATCTCGGGGCATCAATAGTCAATAGGGGGTCAATACGAGGAAATTTTTTATGGATTTTTTTTGCTTTACTATGACCATTCTAACGCAATATAGATTGCAGAAAGTTCATAATTTTTACAAAAAAAACTTTTACAAAAAATTTTCAAGTTTTTAAAAAATTTTATAAAATATTTCTAAAAAATTTTTTCAAAATATTTAAAAAAAAATTTCCAAAAAGTACAAAAAATTTCCCAAAAATATTTACAAAAAAATTTACAAAAAAAATTTACAAACAATTTTTAAAAAAAATTTACAAAATAATTTAAAAAGAAACATAAGAGGGAACACAATATCTAGTATTACTACATATGGTGAAGTGTTTATAAGATTCGGCATGGCAGAATATAGCACTCTCACTTGTTAAAAGATAATATTATCGAGTAATGGTATTTTCTCCCATTCTAGGTGAGGAACATTCTTTAATTCGTCAACCGTACTTTCGTAGGTTGTAATTGATACTTTGACCTTCAGAATGGAAGGCAGGCACTGGTTTAAATAAATAAAGAAATAAACTTTTTCTTCTAAAAGAGGTTACCTTTCGGGAGGGTAGAGTCATTGAAATGGTTTAAATCGAATTGTTTGTATGCTAAAAGTAACAAAGCTTCATTTAAAATATTTTTACAGCAGACTTCTTGTTTTGCTTTTAGTACCTCGAACACCTCTGCGTATATATCCCCCTTGCTATCAACAACCAAAACTGCGGTATCTCTGAAAGAGAAGACCCACAAAAACCATTTGCCTCGCAAGAATTTCTGAAGAAACTCTGGTTTTTATAGTTCGCAAGTGATCTATATGAATATGCAATTCTATGATGGGGAAGAGGAGACTCGATAAAAATATAATTTTCCCATAGTTTGCCTGAAAATTTCCCATAGTTTGCCTGAAATCATTGAGGACCGAAAAGTACAAAAACGCAGCCATTAAGTTAGTAGTCGATTTAGGCATTCCCCGCATTGAAATAATAAAATCTACAGTTAGTTAATTTAGTTTGTGAAGCATTCATCTTAGAAGTTTATACTAACAGTATTCATATGCAAGCTATGGTCAGAAAACAGCTGTTAAAGATATACATATACAAATATATATTGTTTAATATTGTTTAATGAAGTTCTAAAATGAATTTAGAAGAAGAATTGGGGGAATATGACAAAGGCTGCAGAAACCAAGTTGAGAATATCAGTGATGCAGGTGAAACTATACCGGACGCTTTCCAAGACACAAAACTAAAAAATAAAAGAAATAAAAAATAAGTGTGATTTGCTGTAAAACTAATAAAGTTGAGAGTTTGCGGTTTCATCGAAAAGACCGACAAATTTCCGACCGGTTTTTCGACCATAAGCCATCTCCAGGTCACATATTATACTGATAATTTTAATAGCACTACAAATAAAAATATTTCCTTTTCCAAATGATTGAAATAAAACAAAGCTGGACTGAAAAGTTCACGAACAAAAAGTACAAAACATCAATAATATTTAACAAAAGCTATTTAAGGCGTTGACGAAAGAGGCGTTTTAAAAACACTCACCTTCAAGCTAAAGATATCAAAATTTAAAAAAAACCGTAACAACATCGAAATAACCCCTTTATTTTTTTTTTTTTTTTTTGTAAAAAAGTGTAGACTTCAATTGTTGCCAAGTCTTTATTATTAAAACTATTAAGTTAAACAAAACTGTAACAGTTTCATCTTGGTTTATTGTTTAAATGGTCAGTAGGAAAATATATTAATGCTTTTATTGTGTTTTTTTTTTCTTTTTTACAAGAAAATTATTACGGAAAAAAAGAAAAGTAAAAGTAATAATAGGGTTGTGTTAACACAAATAGACTATGGCTAAGACTTTTAACTATTTACGGCACTTGTAGGCAAGTAGACGTTGTACATAATAGGATATATTTGTAACAGGTTATTTATTTATTTTTTTAATTTGTATTAAACAATTACTATGATCTTATAATAAAAGTAGTTTAAGATTAGAGTGCTAGCAAAAGTATAATACTTTTGTTGTTGTTAAGGAGGGTTTCAAAATAATTGTATAAAATAAACAGTTTGCTTTCAATATTTTTTACTTTTTATATTTAAACTTTTTATTTAATTATTTGTGTTGTTAAACTTTCAATAAGAAAGGAAAACGTGTAGATGTAGTATTATTTAGCTAAATGTAACACACACTTTTCGATAGAAAACGAAATTGTTTTACAGCCAAGAAACAAACATCTGCGTACATGCGTTTTATTGCCAATGTCAGCAGACACAAGTATATGAAGTGTATGAAAATGTTGTAGTACATGGTCATGAGCGTAACATTGTGTGCATTTAAATAACAAAAACTGTTAAATAATAAATTTTACTTGATATAAATCAACTAATTCAAAAACTTAAATAAGCAGAACGGTCCTCAAATAATAACACGTCGAAATTGGTCAAATAAACTATGTTTTTAAACTCAGCCTCTTCTCAGCGTTATGGACAGCTTATACGTTAATCAGAGAATCGATGAAAATACTTTTACAAGTATGATTTAATTTTTGGAGAAAGAAAACATCAGAGACTTAATGATCTTGGTAAGAATTTATGTAACTACAAGTACATAAATACAAAACAGTAGCAGAAATCTTACTCAATATAATATGTCACTGCACACGACAGAATTAAACGAAAAAGAGAAGTTTAAAGATTTAATGAGAATTGACAAATATAACATCTAATGAAAACGCTTAAGAGCAAGAAAAGAGATGTCGTGGCTAAGAAATATACAATAACAAAGACTTCTAAATGCAGAAAAATATAGACAACTTATCATTGCTGAATAATAGATTGAAATTATTGTCTTATAATGTATGATTTCTGAGATCCGACTATGGATGGACGAGAAAAAGATTTTATGTAATCATAACCATAAGAGCTAGTAGTATCCTTGGGAATCATCATATACATATCTGATTAACTCTAACAATAAGGGTCTTTTAATTTGTTTGAATGCATTATAATTATACATGATAACACCAAACATACAAGCTAATCATCCTACATCTAGAGAACTACATGACCTTCAGCAAAGAAATTTCGTTATTAATGTACGTGGTTGAACTTAAAATTGTTGATAAAACTTAACTTTAAACCAAAGAATTCCGGAAGAGACAAAAAACATTAATCGCGGCTTTCGAGTTTTTAATTAAGAGACTTTACAGGCTAACTGACGTTCCACCTTCCACCTTCCACCTTCCACCTTACTCTTGGCATCAAAGAAAAGTCTGCATCACAGAGACGTTTAGGAAACGCCACCTGAAATAAATGGCAAATGATAAATATTAAGCAAAACCCCACACCGCATAGCAATCATCACTATACAATCATATTGAGCCGTTGTTCTTAGACAACGACAGATAGCAGCCCACTCAACATGGGGCAGGTTCGAATAGAATTATATCCTACTAAGCTGTACAAACATAAAGATTAACGAAAAGGAGCACAGGCAAAAAAAAGGGGATACTTTGTTCATTCCTGTTACTCCCAAGAGAAGTAACAGGAAAAAAAAAATTATTACATCTAGCGACCTTCAATTTTGTGTGAGCAACTCTGTTGCCAAGCTGCATTGTCGATCAAAATTATCGGAATTAGGTCACTGTGTATGCCATGCCTTCGATATTTGCTGACGACATAGCTGTCCTAAGAATTCGCAAAGTCTTCAAGTAACTTTACGATATTAACACAATCATGGAAAAACATTTGAATGAATGAAATATTAAGTTGAATGAAACAAATGTACTCGTGAAACAAATGTACTCTCTGAACTGAAAAATTAACTGATTTTGATAAATTAGTATGTGCGACTTTTTATCATTTGGCGTGCTGTTTGTAATTAGATATCGTGATACTACTTGTGGACTTTTGTGCTTTTTGGCATATCTGAAATATACAGCAAATATATCACCTAGAGAAATTCCGTCGCCAATTGCCTGAGGTGAGCTTAAAAAAATTTCCCTCTTTCAAAATGAACTTTCATTCTGTTTTTCAAACAGTTTTTGATTTGTTTAGCTTTAGTTTTCTGAATATTTTGTTAAACGGTTGAGACACGTCTATGAAAAGCTCAAACGCTATTTTAACTATATTTACTAATCTGTGTGTTTGTTCGATTATACTATGTTTCCTTCTGAACCTAAGTTGATGGTTCGGATGCATACCTTCTCGCTTATATTTTGGTTCAGCTTAGTTATTTTAATATTCTCAAATGGGTCTCTTTGATTCTATATTTGTATGATATCTTTCCGGCTTAGGAATCAATTCCAATCTGGAGGAAGGTAAGATGTAAAAAGGCATTAAAAATAAATACTTTCTGGTGGAAAACGATGCAACTCATATAGCATCTTGAGCTGGATTCATCCATATCAGTGGCTTTCTTGAGGTTTTAATCAGTTACACAGTGCAACACGGGAAAAAATAACCATATACGGACACCACTACGTGATAAAAGACCAAAAAAAAGACCCCTGTCTCCCAGTTTTGCCCAAAGTCCTCCAGGTTTTTTTTATGGGCCCTCAAAGATGTGGGCCCTGGATGTCATTTTTACAAAAAAATGATCATTTGCTCAAGCTCATATTTCGCAAACCGTTTGGAATTTTGATATACTCTCTGAGGCAAAGTTGTAACTCTTGTCATAAAAAAGGTAGCGCTTAGGTAGTCGCAAAAGTGAAAAATTTCCCGGCTACCTAAGCGCTACCTAAACGGTGTTAAGAATCATTCCTAGGAAGTTCATATGTTTTTTATGTTCACAATTTTTGTTCTTTATGACAAGAGCTACAACTTTGCCTCAGAGAGTATATCAAAATTCCAAACGGTTTGCAAAATATGAGCTTGAGTAAATGATCATTTTTTTGCAAAAATGACATCGAGGCCCCACATCTTTGAGGGCCCATAAAAAAAATCTGGAGGACTTTGGGAAAAACTGGGAGACAGAGGTCTTTTTTTTTGGTCTTTTATGACGTAGTGGTGTCCGTATATGGTTATTTTGCCATAACTTAAAAAATTACACAGTGTGTTATTAACCTTTCAATACCTTGGAATTAAAATCTTATGGAACTGCCGCACTAACATCGACACGGCTAAGCTAAGCTATAGCTGACGAAATATTTGGAGTAAAAACTTTTTTCAGACTATTTAAAATACGCAATACTTAATTTTTAGTGTTTATGTGAATGTATTTTTAAACTTTCCATTAATTTAAATATTATACTCATGACTCCACCTGCACCACTCTACTTTTATTAATACACAATTTTTATCTGGTGATAAAATCTTATTCTTTTTAGTTTCCAAAATACGATAAAAAGGTAAGACATTCCACTCATCACTATATTTTTCACCTTTCAAAAACAACTATTTTATTCATGTACTTGATCTTACAACAAAAACTTCCTGATTAAACATTGAGCGGATGAAAGAAAAAGAAAAAAAAAACTTTTTAGCACAACAAATACAAAAAATAAAACAATTAAACAACTGTAAAATATGTTTACGGCTTACAACAATCCTGTTGTACTTTCAACAATTTTATTTGAACCAGATTAATGACAAAGAGTTTAGCCAAGCGACCTTGAAAGCAACACTCATAATCGATTTACGAGAGTGCTTTCAGTTTGAAAGCCTGTTTCAAAATGTTTTATTATTAATTGGTGGCAAAAACAGTTTAAAAATATAATCGACAGTTAAAAAAAAAAATACATTTTCAACCTAAAAGTTATTATGAAATGTATTGTAGATTATAAATCCGGTTTCAATTATTAACATGAAGTAGGTGTTGCTATATTCTTTATGGTTTTACATTTGTCTTTTTAGCAACAATTATTATTTATTTTATTTGTTTGTACTCAAAATATATTATTATGTGAAATGTATTATTGTCAAAAAGAAAAAGACTTATGGGCAAATATTATTAATTTGTTAAATTGTAATACGTTTTTGTATTAATGAATTAACAAAAATTCTTATTTTTAAGATTAAAGAACGAGTAATATTATAAAAAGGAGTAATATTATTAAGAGATAAATATGTTATTTTTTTCAATTTAATTTAAAGTCAATTAAAAAATATTTGATTGTTATCTTTAAGTTAAAAATATTTAACAATTTGTCCCTGCTTGCTTTTTCGGCTGCCTTTAAAACGAGCGAAATAAAAACGAAAAAAATTAAATACGTAATTTTTAAAAGCACCTTCTGCGTATAAAAGAAAAAGAAAAGCGGCTTAAGAAGATGAGCAAATTTACATACATCTCTTAGTTTAAATTCTTTAATTTTAAATTATATACAAATTGTCCATTTGAGTAATATGTGACCCGGTCTATGAAAAGGTGGCTTATGACTCAAAAACAAAATTTCGAAAAATTAGCTGTTAAAGATAAACAATGCATTTCGTCAGTTTTTTAGTAGTTTTTCTTTTGCATTATCATATCTGCAATGGCGGCTGGTTCGAGGACTCAACACTACCATTTTATTAAATTTCCTATTTTTTAAATTTCCTATTTTTCGGTATTTTCAAGGCCAGATATGCTATCACTAATATTGATACATATGAAGAGTTGCTGCAGTGCGTCGTACAATCGTCACCAGGTGCCATAATACAGCTGTTTTTAGACACTTCTAAGCAAGTTAGGACTTTCTAGTTAGAGCGTCTCAAAAACTATCGAAACCAAAAAAAAAAGTGGAAACATTTTTTTGGAGTCATAAGCCACCTTTTCATAGGCCTTGTCACATATATTGATTCGATCAACTGCGCCACTTTGAATTGATAAAATTCACAGTGCAACACGGAAAAAAAATAACCATATACGGACACCACTACGTGATAAAAGACCAAAAAAAAAGACCCCTGTCTCCCAGTTTTGCCCAAAGTCCTCCAGGTTTTTTTTTATGGGCCCTCAAAGATGTGGGGCCTCGATGTCATTTGTGCAAAAAAATTATCATTTACTCAAGCTCATATTTTGCAAATCGTTTGGAATTTTGATATACTCTCTGAGGCAAAGTTGTAGCTCTTGTCATAAAGAACAAAAATTGTGAATATAGACCAGTAATTTCTAAACTAAAGCTAAATTTGAGCGAACAAGGATGTATTCCGAATAATCAATTCGGATCACTGAGCAAATGCACAGATTGGTAAATGTAGTAAAAAACGCTTTTGGGGAAAGATGTCTCAAGCATTTGACAAAGTTCGGAACGAAGATACAGCAAAACTTGTCCAAAAATATCTAGAAGTTTTTAAAGTTTTTAAAAACTTAATTAAATGGTCGTAATTTTATACTGTTGACTGTTCCCACAGCGGCTTCGGCTGACTGTTCCCACAGCGGTCTTCAGACTGACTGGTCCCACAGCGGTCTTCGGCTGCCTGTTCCCTAGTGTAAGAAAACTCTTTAGTATTGTAGAAACTATATTGTAAGAACCGTTTGTAAGTATTTACGAAACTAGATTAAGTACCCCGAACCAGTATCATCCGCATCTGTGTAACCCGAACCAGTATTATCCAGCGAACGACTAGATGTAACCCGAACCTGCGTACTCATGTGTGGCAGTTATCGTTTAATTTCGTATTGTAATTAATTATTAAAGTAAATAAAGGAAAACAGATTAATTAAGCCCAAGAAGGGAAAAATAATCTTTTATATTACTTAAGGTTTGTGGATTCGTAAGTAGACCCTGGACGAGGCTAAGCTACCTCAGCCTACGACAAAACCACGTTACAGGAGATTTTTCGAGCTTTTTAAACCTTATCCAATTAAAGCCGGAGTTCCGGGTGGTTAAGTTTTAAGGGCCGATCTTGAATGTGAACCAAACCTAAACGTCAAGTTTTTTCTGCATTTAATTTGATATTTCTCAATTTCAGACTAACTCAATTTGAAACATGGAAAGAGCGTTGCTCAATAGTGTTATCCCACGTGGTGACGATGTCAATTGGCCGCTAAGATCATGTGATTTGACACCGTTGGACTTCTTTTTTTGGGGTTATTTCAAAGAAAAGGTGTACTTCGATAAGCTAGCAACAATTTAAGAGCTAAAGGATGAGAAAATTCGGCACATTAATGGCATAGAACCTCTATTATGCCTCAGTGTCACCGAAAATTTGAGGCATCGGTTGGAGGTGCGCCATTTAGCCGATATTTTGTTTCATACATAATTGAACTATACTAATATTATCAAAATAAAAAGAAATGACAATAATTTCCTGAATAATTTGTGTTATAATCAATATCGGCCCTTAAAATTTAACCACCCTTTACAAGGTAGTATTTTGGGAGCCAATTTATATTTGTTATACACATCAGATATGCCAATCAGCAACCAAGTCCATACATTCTAATATTTTCAAGACCATAAGGTTTTAATGATTTTGCTCTCCTATTTGAATAAACAATCGAATTATACCTTGCACAGGATCAAATAGCGTGGTAATGAGAAGGGAGCATAAAGAGCAAAAGTTACAAAGTCACTAGATTTAGAGCAAATGCTAATGTCGATATAATAATCTATTTAAATTAATGCTAAGATATGATTTCATGTATCTAATTTTGGCCGGAGACATATGACCCGTCCTGTTGAAACCAACATTTCAGGCAAGTCCAGCTCTTCTATTTTGGCCTAAAAAATGTGATCAGCGAACTGCGCCGAATCGATAATTGACGGTCATCTACAACACTGCACGCAAAGAAAAACATGGTTGAGGTAACCATAATCTAAGAGCAACATATTATGGTTAAATTATACGGTTGTAGTGAAACCATATTATTGTAGAAAATTATAATATTATGGTTAAATTAGCGATTATAATATAGTTAAAAAATATGAAATGTGAAATGGATATGGTAGTTTTTTTTACATTTTAAAATACAAAATTAATAATTATTTTTTTATTAATGATTTTATATAAAATACACACAGATGAGCATTTTTCTTCTTCCAAACCGTGTTTCAAAAAAATAAGGGTGGAAACACTTTGGTTATCGATTTCACGGCATTCGAACATGGCCCATACTATAGCAGTTCATGGATTTACCAGTAAGGAATTGTAAATCCTTAAAACGTTTCAAGATTTCTATCATTACTCTGTTCATGTTGTTCTTGAAGACATCATCTCTTTTCCTATTCAGCCAACACCTTTTTCATGTAGTCTTTAAGTATAAAGTCAAGTCTTTTTTGTCTCCGAAAGCAAAGCATTATTGTAAACGATGATTGAAAACAACGTCAACGCCGATCTCAACGGTTGAGATGTAGCCTCATCAGCTTCTTCAGCTGAGTGATTTACATCTTTAATTTAAATCTCACTTCGTAATTTAAATCATCCATCAATTTAGTTTTTAAGTATCTGCGAAAATTTCATTGATGTTCATGATATTAAGGTTTTATTACTTTTTGTGGTATAAAAATTAAAAATAACTTGCAGTCTCACACCGAGCGGATACGAATTGCGGGAATCCAGAGAAGATGGTTGCCACCCGCTCATTTAATTTTAAATTAAATTCCCGAAACAATAGTTTATACATTTTTTTAATTATTTTTTTATGCACAATCCAATAAACTCCGATGACATAAACAAACAAACAAATAATATTTATTTTTAAAAAATTTTTTGTTTACCTACGAAAAAACCTTGGTTGTGGAGTAAAATTGAAAAGTTAAAACCAACCATGTTGAATTTTTTGTACGTGGTAACCATTTAATGATAAAATTTGAACCAAAACTTTTTTATCGGTACTAAAATAATGTTACAAACAACTAAAATTTGTTCATCGCAACCATATATTGTTACAGAAAACATAATGTGGTTCCTGTGAACATAACATAACCATGGTATTTCTCTGCTTGTGCTGGATATGCTGCTGCGATATTTTTCTCTGCCCGTACTCTACATTAGTGTTGGCGGTTTAATGTCCAACTGGATATCATTGGTGCGCTTCGCTGCCCCTTTTAATAAAATAAACATTCGGAAGAAAAAGTATGGCCATGCTTAACCACGAAAACGCATGTACTTCTCTTAAAATTTACTTATGTTTTCGAGCTAAGAGAACAACATGCACATACATATTTGTTTATTGGTGTTAGTAAAAACTTTATAGTCGTATTAGTCCTAAAGTACTGAACCGATTTAAATAAAATTAAGATTGTGCACATCTGTGTAAAAAAAGCTTTAAAACCATATAAGTCTTTCCAAAACCGGTGCAGTATTACGGACGTAAAATGGATTACAAAAAACGTGTTTGCCTATTAATTATATAGATAAGGTAAATTTGGTCGCCTTAGAAGGTCACCAAGAATACCTAAACTGACCATAAAATGAAGAGGTGCACGATGCACTTTCTTACCGAGCATGAATTTTGATAAAATTTAATAATCTGCAAGCGTTGTTCGTTTGTAAGTCGATTTATGGTTAAATTATAGACCTAACTGAACATTTTTAACAGTAACATGTTACACGACAATAGCGGAGCTGCCAAAATCACTGTTGCGGAAAAGAAAGTTTCTAAAAAAAAGTTCAACAATCCCCTGACGAAAATTGCTAAGGAACGTGGAATTTTGAAATAATTTAGGGCAGCAGTATTCTTATTTAGTGTCCCGATTGCATGGCTTACTTTTTTCACTTAAATGTCAATTTCTCTTAAAGAATATTATTCTTAAAAGAAACATCTATCATGTAATCGAATAAGACAAATCAAAAACATTTTGATAGCAAGTTCTCGATATCAAAGTTATCTAAAAATATTTTTTTTATTTTGTAATCACAGCCTATAATTATTAAGAATCTATTAATCTTTTTTTTTATATAATTTAACTATTGTGCTACAGCGTAATCACTTGTTCCAAGGAAGACTGAATATAAAACCCGTGTAAAAGTAATACTGTTGCTACAAAACAAGTCATAAATTACAAGTCATTAGAAATTAGCTTAAGACCATAAACTGCAAGAAAATAACAAAAATAAATCACCTTAAAAAGCAATTTGTGTGGCTTATTGTAGTAAATATTGAACGTTTTTCATTTCGATAATTTAATAACCGTGAAAATTGTTGTAGAATGGACTCAGTGATAATTGAAGCTAATTTTAATTGTTGTTTTTCTTGTACATTTTGTTAGTATAACATTTCGAATGACCATCAGAGTTTTTTTCTTTATTTTGATTTTATTGTTATTATTTTATATCCAACAGTTTAGTTAGCTTTAATTTTGTCGGCTTTTAACAATTATTTAAAATAATCGTTTGTTGCCATTTTAAAGTCTCTATTTATATTTTTTTCTAATATTATTTTTGCTTTAAGTTAATTTGACTTAATAGGTAAATTTTAATTAAAACCATTCGTTGTTTTATAGTATTTTTAATTGAACTATATCCGTCCTTACTTTGATTGTTTAAATTTGTTTAATACCAACATTTTTAGGTATTAAATTTTTTATTGGACGTTTTTTACTGTTGTGTGTGTTTAAAATCTTTTGTTGAAAAAAGGCTATGTGTTAATAAAGTTAATATATAATAGAACTGATATATTTCACTACTATGGTTCTACAACTTATAGTTGAATTTCTGTTGAATTAATGATGTTTTTAATACTAAAAAATTTAACAAAAAATTCTTTTTATACTATTGTCATACCTTTCGGTGAAGACCGTCGTCACTGGCTGTAACGACATCATTTTCAAGCCGCGTTTAAAATATGAAAATGATGTCTTTACATCGAAAGCGCTCGCCAAACGTACCAAAACAACAGGCAATGACGACAGTCTTCATCGAAAGGTATAACAACAGTATTTTATTTACTGGTGAAACAAATCCAATCAATTTAATACCAATTCTTTTTATTATTATTTGCTATTCCTTCTGCATTCCTATACCACACTAAAAAATAATTCTTAGCAGTTTTTCATGCAGTTGGCTTGATTATTCATTTAAGTAATTTGTAATGAAACAAGTGACTTTCTCAATACTAATAAAGAGCCGACTTAAACCATACTGACTTCCTGAAAATACCTGTTTAACGTAAGCCCCTTTGTAAACTTCGTGTCAAGGTTGGGCAAAAACTTCACTGAAAAAGTAATTTTAATGCAACAAGCGACTTTTACAAAATTAATGTAGTCGGATCTTTAAAATTCTTGACTTTATGATTTTCCTAAGAATTATTTATAATGTTAAAAAATAAAAAACTAAAAAATTAAAGTAAAAGTAAAAACCATTAAAAATCTATTAATTCCGATTATATTGATTGATATTGATGAGTAGTTGCCACGATGTTGGAGCAGCAATCACCCTTCAGTTTGACTTTCAAATCATTGAAAAGGCATTTATTAGCAAGCCCAAAACCAAAACTAGATAGTAATGTTATATCTCCGGGCAATTAAAATATATATTTTTATTTTAAATGATAAAAAATAAAAATTTCTTTGATTACCATGATTCCTAAGCCGGAAAAAGATTACACGAAGTGGGATGAATCGTATAGGATCAGAAAAATAGAAGTTATTCTAAAATTATTGCATATCAAGTTACTTAGGCAACATCTAAAAATTTATACAACATTACGTATTCAATGATTTGGATCAACTTATTTATTTTTGACAAAAAATGATGGAGATATGACATACTCGTATATGTATGTATATATACAGGAAAAAAATGCCTTACGTCTAATGAATTTTTCAATAATTATCGTATGGTGAATAAAATACGAACAACTGCAATACTGTTGTTAAAAATGTAACCATGATGCTTACAACAAAAAAATATACCTAAAGTTGAACTGCACTATCTACTTACAGAAAAAAAAAAAAAAAATTAGAATCCGCTGGTCACTTGACATTAGTTTTGAAAATTTTACTAAACGAGTTGAACCGACATAAAATAATTTGTAAATTTTGTGAAGAAAATTTAGATAAAATAAAATGTAAAATTTTTAAACATTTTCAGAACATGGGTTTAAAAAAAAAACGTTAATTTATAGTGCAATATACAAATTAATAAATAATAAATCAAATTAAATTATAAAAATGTAGTAGGAAATTTAGTTTACAAGACGCCTAACTTCTAGCTTAACTAAAGGCTGAAACAATAGGCTACAGTGCCAAATCGTATCGTCAATAAGGTAAAAAATATGACTGTGACAAAAACACATTACAGAAATATTTAGAATCCATGGGAATTGGAAAAACGAAGAAAAAATCAGCATCATTCACCACTGAAACACAAAAGCAGGTTATGCAAACTCTCCAAAAATTACTTTTCCTGCTCACCATAGTACAAATGCGTGATGGATAACTTGTCATATTTCACCGTCGGAGGCAATGAATGGCAGCCAAAATATTACTTTAAGTCTTCCAGACACAAAGCACCCGAAGAAACTAATTTATCCAAAAGTAAAAGGTTCCAGGAAAAGTTTTTTTGTGGTTAGCCGTAAGCGAACGTGGCATCAAAGAAGCAGTTTTTTACAGTTGGTTTAGCTGTGAATGCCCAAGTTTATAATGAAAAATGTGTGCCAGCTCTTAGCAACTATATCCCAAAAAAAAATAAATCTTTAATTAAAATAACTTATATTACACATATATTTGTTACTTTTAAGTTTGTTCGGATTTCATTCACCAAACGTTAATTATATAATTTAATTTTACATGAACTATTTTATAAGTGAGAATTAATAATTTCAGGTTTAAGTTCTTTATTATAAGGAAATAAAGAGAAAAGACACTAGCATAATGTAATGCATTTTCTTAATGGCTACATCCGTCTTCAGCATTCTTCGCATCTATCTACAAAGTATTTTTAATTGTAATCATTTTTCTATTCAAAAAAATTATTACCGAGGAATAGAATATGAGAAATTTTTCAACTGTACAGTCTGGATGAAGTTAAAAGACCGAGATCATCGAATAAGATTCCGAAGAAACAAGATTACTGCTCAGGATTACGGAGAATGTTATCTAGCACAAGGTCCTATAGAAGCCCTTGTCAAAAGCTTCCTTCTCATTATCGAACTCAGATCTGAGACCCAATAATCCAGACAATCAATTTCAATATGTAATAGCAGTAAAAAGTTGCCATGTGATATTGTAAAGTCAATTGAACACCATTAGAGAAGGGTAAGAGCTGCTGCAAATCACAACGCCACAGATCGAGATATATTTAAATTTATCAAATTTCAATACAATTGGATCTGTAAACACTGTGTTATAGAAATAAAGGGACCCATCTAACTACATTAAATAAATTTTAGTCAAAGAAAAATTATTGCAATGTCATATCTACCCCCTATCTTACTACAACAAAGAAAAAAAGTAAATTAAAAAAATATATTTTTCATGTTTTAATACCCCACTTAGGTATTTACACATAAAAATATAAAGTTTATGAAATGACGATGTACAACAAATGTTTATGTTATGCATTATTTTAGTTTTAATTAGGCTTAGTTTTAATGAAATTGAAAGAAGAGACATAAAAAACTGACAGTAAAATAAGAAATATAACTCTATAATATTTAAAGACAAAAAATTATTTTCAAGGCTCCTGCGGCACCTCAAGATGTGGTTCTATAACAATATAACTTTGTAGAAAAACTTCTCACATAAAAACACAAATTTTAGTCACTATTAGAACAGGTAATACAAAAAAATATTGTTTGCCCTATACCATCGTTTCAGCCTACTGTATGTATAATCGTATTTTAAATATTTTGTTTTTTTTTTAAGTCAACAGTTTCATGTTATTCAATTGACTAAATTGTATTTATAAAAACTAACGGCCGTGTTTATGATTTTTTTTTTATTATTAGGGAGTATAAAAGTTTGTATGTAAGAATTGTTTTATAACAATATTTTAAAACTTTTTTTTTTTATTAATAAGGCAGTAACCATATATTTAAAAACAAATTTAACCTAAGGGTAATTTGCGCTATATTTCATAATTAATCTAAGTATGTTATTACAAAAGATTATTAGAGATTTTTTGTAGTGTAATGATATAAATCCGCCTTTCTTGCTGCTTGAGTTTTAAATTAGAAACTGGATTTGTCAAATAATTACTCAATATCGAAAATTATTTCAACTTAATTAATCAATCACATTTACCTGTAAGCGCTACTGATAATAATACTACTGTAACACATACATCAATTAAGAATTTAAGTATAAATTCATAAAATAACAAAGACTTAAAACAACAAATATCTATACATACATAAAGGGTGTTTTTTATAGAGGTATAGAACTTTAAGTTGGCATTACTTTTGAAGATGGCGACCGATTTAACAGCTGTAAAGTGATTTATTCTCAGTTTGGTTTGACAATACATCATGAATAGACTCACGCCTGAACAACGCTTGCAAATAGTGCCCAAAACGAGATTACCGTTGTTCCCGATTTTCATAAGCGAATTTTGTTTAGCCATGCAGCGCACTTCTGGTTGAATCGCTACGTCAACAAGCAAAACTACCGCATTTGGAGTGAAGGTAATCCTCAAGTGTATGTCGAAACACCGTTACATCCAGAAAAACTGACTGTTTGGTGCGCTTTATGGGCTGGTGGAATCATTGCCAGAACGTTACAGAAAATGGTGATCGGTATAGAGCCATGATTACTAACTTTTTCATTCGTGAATAGAATAACCATGATGTCCAGGAGATGTGGTTTCAACAAGCCGGCACAATATGTCACACAGCTCGTGCCACAATAGATTTTTTGAAAGACTCGTTTGGTGACCGCCTAATTTCACGTTTTGGACCTGTGAATTGGCCTCCAAGATCTTGTGATTTAACACCGCTAGACTACTTTCTGTGGGGCTATGTAATTTCATTGGTCTATGCGGATAAGCCACAAAGGCTTGACCATTTGGAAGACAACATGCCGCGTGTTATTGCCGATATACGGCCACAAATATTGGAAAAAGTCATCGAAAATTGGACGTCCAGGTGGGACTACATTCGCGCCAGCCGTGGCGGTCATATGCCAGAAATCATATATAAAATGTAATGCCACAAGATTATCTTTCGGATAAATAAAATTCATGTCAATCGAATAATCCATCGTTGTTTTATTGCAACTTAATGTTCTATACCTCTATAAAAACACCCTTTATAATAAAATATTAACTCATTTCCGTCTGTCTGTTTCTTCTGTATGTGTTCGCATCACGCAAAAACTACTGGATGGATTTAAATTTTTGTGGGGAGATACCTTAGTATCCCGATTCTTATATGGGATACTTTCCTCCACAAAAATATCTTATTTCCAAGAGTAAGTGAAAAAAAGCAGTAAAAGTACAGCGATTCAAAGGTACTGCATACTTTAAGGCATATTTTTTTAAAGCGGGTTATTTTAAAGAGGGTTGTGCAACAGATGGCGCTGTTTTAACATAATGACAAAATATGAATTACTTCCTACCAAATAGCCATTTGAATAAAAATTGTATTTTTACTTTGGGGACTTACATTGTTATTAAAATATTTTAAACACCTTTTACAGAGCTTTACAATAAATTTTATAAATTTAGAATTATATATATAAATTTTAGAATTTCATCCTGGGATGGTTACCTTTATATAAAGTAAATACATGAGAGTCTTAAAATTTGATGTACATTACGTTCAAAGCCAAATCAAACAAAATATTATCAGGACGTACACAAAATGAGTGGGCACAGCTAGTATATAATAAAAATATAAATTTTATGGTTAAAATAATGTTTCACTGAAACAATATTATCACTGTGAAACAAAGCTCATTAAATTATTTTCATCTGCATAAAATTATCACCTTTGATGTAAAAATATTATTATTAATAAATTTCTAGTTTAAATGCATTTTTTTTAATACAATTAATAATATTTTCATATTTTAATCTAACTCATGCCTTTATTATATTAGATGATTAGGAATTAAAGAACTTGTTTTGTATTTAATATTATTTTATTAATTTTTATCTCTTCACTTTAACATGTAGAAAGAAAATAATTAATTTTGCATACTTTCCAAGAACATGTTTTCTGCAAAAGAGGTTTTAGTTATAAAAGTGCACAGTTCTTTGTGTAAATATTTTTATATCGAATGGGTATGCAAATCTCAAGGTCAGTTGAAGGACAGTGTAACAAAATACAAAAATGGATAAAAAATAAATTAAAATTGGGACAAGTTTTTCGAAATTAACAATGTAATCTGAACCAAATTTTGTTTACAAAATTTAATTTTAGTTAATTAAGCTTTCGCTGTAATCACCCTTAAGTCAGTTAGGTACATACATTTTTTCATTACGTGTAATTGTATTTCAATTTCTTCAATATAAATGACTGATTGTAAATTAATGATTTTACATCTTGGAATATTTGTATTTTACAGGGCTTCAATCTATTCAATATAAACAAATGAAAAAAGGGCTGTAAAATGGAAGAAATTTAAAATTAACTTCAGAAAAAATATTTCAGTTGACGTATAAAATAGATTTTTTTTTGCAATTTATACATACATACATACATACATATGTATGTATGAACATATGTGTGTATTTTTTATTTTAAAGATTTGTGACAATAAATTATATATGTTTGCGGTCAACTTCAACGTGTTGTTGAAAATTAAAACTAATAAATAACTTCTCCGTGCATATCTTTATATAAGAGCGACTAGGAACGGAATTATTTTTAAGGACAATTTGGAAAAATCTTCAAAATAAAAAACCAAATGATGGCAATGTGAATTTGAATTTGTTATTCCTCTTATAAGAGAAATGAAGCTAATAAGGAAATAATGTTATGCATTTTTATTTTCAGATAATGCTGAAGATTTTTATCTAATAAAGATCTTTAAATATGTATAAGGAATGTAAAAATGATCTAATAATTTTAGTTAATTTAACTACATTTTTTCATATTTTTACCCTGTTAAACAACGAAAAAGTAGTCATATTGAAGAAGTTTCTTAAATATAACGAATTTAATAAAATAATTTTTTTACGAAAATAGTCTATATATTTGACTAAAAAGTTTGTCAGCTGTATAATAACCTACTTTTCTTCAATTCTACATCCCACTTTTTGGTTCACTGCATGAGATGCCTACAGTCTCAGACAGCTTACGCACATTTATTTACCAATGGTCCAGTATCATTCCATGGTTTTATCGACTTTTTCTGGCGTAAAGATTTATTTTGGGTGAGGTGGCGACTTTTTATCCATTGAAATTGATAGTCCAGAGTTCGTATAGTATTTATCAAGCCATTCTTTGGTTTTGGTGATGTTTTTTTACGAAAAAAATAATGTGTGATCAAAACGAAACTAATAGACTTAGCTTGCATTAGACCGAGCTTGCCCTCGCATATTTATTTAAAAAACTATTAACTTATTGTAATTTTTTATTTATTAATTTATTGTAATTTATTAATTTTTAAATGATCATGTGTTCAAAAACCAAAATATTTAATAGTTTAAAAAATTTTGAATAACGGAATATAATTTTTAGTAAAATAAGTGACTATCATCAGTTCATAAATGATTGAGGAGGCAGTTTTTGAATTTGACAATAGATTTGATTTTCAGCGAATAGAAGCAGAGCTGAAAGATTAAAAAATTTTTAGGTTATTTTTTACTAGCTGTGCCGTGGGCGTCCTGACAATATTTTGCTCGATTTTGTTTTTCCACACCAATTGTAAGACTCTTACTTTTATAGTGCTTCAGTTATGATTACTTTGGATAAGAAAAACTTGGATAAAATTGTAAAATTTATAAAAAAAAATTTATAAATTATTACAAAGCTCTGTAAAAGGTGTTTAAAATATTTTAATAACACTGTAATTCTACAAAGTAAAAATACAAATCAAATACAAATTTTATTTATTTGGCGCATAATGTTGCGCAATAGTGTTTAAAATTTCCCAGTTTTAAACCGAAAACTTCAGTCGTTTTAAACCAGAAATCGCGTTTGTTCACTGCTTTTTCTCCACTTTCTTTTGGAAAAAAGGTATCCTATTTTGGAAACGTATCCTATATTTGCGGAAAAAAGTATCGTATATTGGAATCAGGATGCTAAGGTTCCTCCGCACAAAATTTTGTTAAAATCCATTCAGTAGTTTTTACGCGATTCAAACACAAATGAAAAGCAGACAGACAGACGGAAATGTGTTACTATCTTATTATATGTATAAAAATAGATTAAATCACATACTAGATAATAGCAAATTTTTTAATGTAAAGAAAAACAATTTAAGGTTTAAACGAAACTAAAATATTCTATAGCTTTTGGAGGAAGTATTTTTAATACATACTAACTCTGGAAAAAGATAATGAGGAAACGAAAATGTAAATATTATACTCTAAGCCTTGAGTAGAGTTCCCATCTACAAGAATTAAAAAAATCATAAAAAATTAAATAACAATATAACGATTAAATTTTTTACACCTTTTTCTATTTAGTTGATGAGAAATTCAGAACGTCACTTCCGTTATGATGATAGATTAAGAACTTAGGTGGATATCAAGTAATCAAAAATAATAATTGGTTTTTGTTTTACAATTTTTTAAGAACTTTAAATCTTTTTTTGTTTAACAACTAATATTTTTTGCACTTATAAGACACCGTGCAGCTATAATTCTTTAAAAACAAGTGTCATAATTATAGCAAATTTTTATATAAAAACTGTAATAAATTATATTTTTATTAGCCTGAAATTAATAAAAAAAACTATCTTTCTGTTAAACAACAACAAACACCCTCTAGCTGTTTTAATATTTTCGTTACAACTGCAAGTTGAACGATTCGCATGTTAGTGTGAACCACATTCTGTTCTCATGATTAGTAAAACGACTACATGATACTCAAATAAATTAAAATTTTAAGTAGTCTACCTGCCATTACGGCAAACTAGTTCAATTAATTTTTTTTCTCTTTAAATTCAACTTTATTTAAATGATGAATTATAATTATTCATTTGAACTTCCCTTGAAAACAGATATGAACATTGTTTTAAAACAGGCTGCCTGTAAGAAACGCCACATGTTTGGTAGACCTTAAAATTAGTAAAATCTTCATTTAGTCAAAAGTAATTGGAAATTTCAAAAAATATTATTAAAATCATTAATAATTTTTTTAAGCAACAATGAATTGTTATTTGTTCATTGTGCAAATGACACATGGTAAGCAGTTTTCGAAAAAAAAAACATTTTGTGACTCAAAGAGCATGAAATATTTAATTAAAAAATTTGTACATTGTTGTTAAAATAATTGTAGACTATCTTAGGCATTGGATAATGTTTATTATAGAATCAAGGTCGGAAAATTTATTAATGGCCGAGGAAGGTCATCGCTGTCCACTGTGAAATTTTTGCAAATTTTTTTGTATGACATTAACTATTTATATTTACTTTCTTATAAAATTAAAAAATTTATGTTAAAACACAAAAGTGTAAAATAAATGCAGCTTCAAAAGAAGAGACAACTATAGAAATAAAAGTTCATAAAATAAATTGAAGGACATTTTAGCAACATAGCATGTCAGGCAATATCAGCTGGAATTCAAATTCGCAATGGTTAAGTTTTTAGTAAAATTTTAACAAACCAAACCCCAATTCCATTTATCACCAGACACTGTCGATTGTATATGTTTCTTAAGTTTGTCATTTACTTCTGCGCAATTGTAAATTTATTATTTGTATATTGAAATTTTAAGGTCAAGTGATTGGATTAGCTAGAGTACGAGTATGTGAATGCTTTTATTGAAAGTTTATTTTTTAAATCTTTTTTTTTTTGGTCTCATTCTCAATTTTGCTTTCAATGTTAATCATTTTAACACTTATTGTCATACACAAATTTTGTTATATTCAGCGTGTTGAGTTTTGATGTAAATTTCAGAAATTTTTATATTTTTAAAACATTAAGTTGTCAAACACGCTTGTAATACAGTGGAATGCAATTACTCAAAATAAAAAAAAAAAAAAAAAAATAATAATAAACAAATAAAACCAAAAATACCTAAAGTTTTGAAGTTTAAGTAAAACAAATCCAAGCAGTGAGAATGCATGTATGCTTCCCTATAATTAGTTACCACTGTATTAATGATCTCCTGAGTACTCTTGTGTATACATGAGAGGTAGTCACTGCAATTTGTTTCAATCTACGAATTCTATGCATAACGATGCCGCGGTGTGCTTTTGTGATAACGAAAGTTTTATCTAACATATGTTGTTTCTCAATAATTTGAAAAATATATTAATTAAAACATATATTATATACGTGTTAATTATCTATATATTTAGGTATTACCTATATATACCTAAGCCTCCCTTGCGAACTTCAGCTGGAGGCTGGGCAAGGACTGATACCGAAAAAGGAAATTTATTTGCTGGAAATTTGAAAAAGGTTTTTACCCCAAATATATCGACTGATATAGTTGAGTTGCCAGTTCTCGAGGCTAGTGATGCAGTACCGATAAGATTTGAATTTGGTGATCTTGAAAAGGCAATAACGGATTTGAACACCAAAAAAGCCCTTGGCGTTGATAAAACCAGTAACAAGATGTTATTGAGTTGCCCCGTGTAGCTCGCAGAATCGTTCTTTTTATTTTTAATGCCATTTTACGTTTTGAGTACTTTCCCACAGATTGGAAGGTGTCCTTGGTTACCATGATTCCTAAACCAGGAAAAGACCACACAAAAATTGAATCATACAGACCTATAAGCCTTTTGTCAAATATGTCAAAGCTGTTTGAGAGTATGTTAATAACTAAGCTTAACCCTATTCTAAGCGACAAAGGATGTATTCCAAACCATCAATTCGGCTTCAGGAAAAAACATAGTACGATCGAACAAACTCACAGGTTAGTCAATGTTGTTAAGAAGACATTTGAAGAGAGAAAATACTGCTCTGCGCTTTTTATCGACGTTTCTCAAGCATTCGATAAGGTATGGCATGAAGGCCTAATATATAAGCTAAAACTGAATTTGCCCGTAAACCTATATAAGCTGCTAGATAGTTATTTAACCGAACGAAAATTTATTGTGAAAGAAGGAGATTTTTTGAGCTCACCCCAGCCAATCGAAGCCGGAGTTCCCCAAGGTAGTATATTGGGGCCCTTTTTATACTTATTGTATACTTCAGACATGCCAACTAGTAACCGAGTTCACACATCGACATTTGCTGACGACACAGCTTTTTTGAGCATTCACGAAAGACCCGAAGTAGCATCACGATATTTACAAGACCACATATCCAATTTAGAAAAATGGTTGAAGAAATGAAGAATAAAAGTGAATGAAAAAAAATGTACTCACATAACTTTCACACTGCGTAGAGAATCTTGCCCCCCTATTCGGATAAATAACCAAACGATACCTCAGCTTTCAGACGTCAAATATCTCGGCATACATCTTGACCGGCGCCTTACATGGAAACGCCACAAAGTTAACACAAATGAAGTTGAAAGCAGTCCAACTAAACTGGCTAATTGGCAGAAATTCTACTCTAGCTTTAGATTGCAAACTTTTATTATACAAGTCAATTCTAAAACCAATAGGTGTTATGGCATTCAATTATGGGGCACTGCCTCAGCTACCAACGTAGAAAAAATTCAAAGGCGCCAAAATAAGATTCTACGTATTATTACATCTGCTCCCTGGTATATAAAAAATTCGAACAGATCTAAACGTGCCATCAGTTAAAGCAGAAATAGCGAAACTTGCCATAAGGTATTTAAAGAAGCTTGAAACTCATCCGAATCCACTGGCCCGTAACATACTAACTGAACCTGGTTACATTAGACTAAGAAGGAGGGAAACTGCTTCTCTCATCCATACATCAGAGGGATAACCCACAAATTACAGTAACCGTGAAACATACATTTTTTTTGTCCAGCACTGGTTGGACTTAACAAGTATATTTTTAGACTTAAGATATGAGTACTTATTGATAGTTCAATTATATTGAAGATACAATAAATAAAAATTGCGAAAAAAAATATTATATATATGTAGGCTAATATGTAGGCTAATAATTATCTGTTATATTCTATAGTGGGATTTGTCTTTATAACTACAATTTCATTATTAAGATTAAAATAAATGTATCCTTTGATATCGATTTTCTAGAACTTTTGAGACACAAGTAAGAAGTCGAATGTCTATTTAAATTATTGACATTAATACAGTGTGTTATACTGATAGCAACCCAAGAGGAAAAGGGACCAACACAAATCTTGTCACGTGACGAATTCTTAAGTGATAGATACCATTTCGAATTTAAACATTTTCTATCAACGCGACCTCTGTCTAGGAATGGAGTCAATTGACACTGTTAAGATACTCTGCGATAGGTTAGTGCCATTTACTATAATATTAGCGTAACTCTAGGTAAATTGTGTATTTTTTAAGACTTTTAAATCAGTTACGTGATGTGTTCTCTAATAGTATTATTTAAAAAAATTTTTTAGCTTTTAATTTTGGAGAGTTTAGTGAAATAGTTTTTAAAGGTAACATTTTTCACTATTGGAGTGTAGTGCTGATTTGGACACTAACACTAAATTTAGTTATAGCGAAAATAGATATACGGAGTGATGTCTTACCGTTTAGGAATTTTTGACCCTGTATCAACATCTTTTACTTGAAGAGACAACATACTGACAACTCTAGATTATAGTGGATTGTAAGAAATTCTAGGGGTAACCAGAGCTGAAGAGCTGGTTTATTATTGGTGTAGGGGGGATATCGAAGCAGACCACTTTCTTAAAGGGAGCCTTTTCCACCTCCTTTCTTTTTCAATGTTTATAGGCAACCGATTTATAATTTACGGCAACTTTACTTTCATTGAGTCACTTGCTACCACCAAACTTTATTCTTGACTTTAGTGATTTCAGACTGTTGACTGGTTAATCCCGGGATATTTTCTCATCACGCGCAAAGTTTAGATCCCCCATGGCATCCACATTTAAAAAGTTTCCGCCCGTGGTCCTAAGTCTTATGATAGCTAGTGCTAGAAATACATACATATTGTACGCTACCGTCTCAGCCTCATCCAGGCACAGTATTCAAGCATCATCTTCTTCGATTGTCATCTTGGCTAAATGATACAGATGTGTTCAAGATTAACGTGGGCTCCTGCCACGGTGGCTTTATTCCACGGTGCTCCAAACACCGAGTGAAATAAAGACGTAGACTAGCGCCCCCATTGTGTAGTATAACAACACTTTACGATTGCCACCAATAGCAATTTGTGTGCATACAGTCACAATGAGTAGCAATTTATACAATATGGCAAGCCTTTCCAAGGCAAGCCTAGATCCATATTATAACCTCTTGCTTAGGGGTTTGGAGACTATTCAAACTCCGTCTGTTGAGAGCGCTACAGCACACTTAATCGACCTTGCACCACATCTACATGAATCGATCTTAAACCACAACCCACGTGTACCCCCGAAGGGGACCTCACCAATAACCGGTTACAGAGAGGATAGGCTCTCTGTGGGTCCACCGATTCCCATGTACTATTCCTTTGGGCACTGGTCGGGCCTCGAAGAGGACCCGTATGTTTTAACACACAGACCTTTTCTTCCAGATTTAGGCTCTACGAACCCTAGCGTCTGGTGCCCCTATTTTCCCCAAGTGAATCGAGTCAAAGCATTTGCCATTCCTGCAGTGACAATTGGAACCCCCGGGGGTATGGCTAAATGATACTTGAAATATCCATGAGGAGCTGCTTAGAATAATTCGAAAGTTTTTAACATGTAAGCAATATAACTAGCATTAACTAGGTACTCCCATAAATATATTGTGAAGGTCAAGCATTTTTCAGACACTAAATTCAATTCTGGGCAGTTCATGAATTAAGAATTTTTGTTTTACATAAATTGCAGTTGAATTTAAGAAATTTTTTACTTCGAAGTGGTTTATCTTAAACAGTAAATAACTTATTTTTTTTTATTGTAAATATCTTTCCGCAGTGTATACTTAAAATAACTTAATATACAGTTACTAAGATACGAATACATGATATATGCGCCCATTTACTCATAACAGGAAACAAACTGATCTAGCTCACTAACAGAGTATAGCTGCCAATATATAACTTAAAAAAAGCATAATTTTTAATAGATTTACTTTGAAATGTATTTCCACTTCTATAATTTATTCCATTTTTTCCTACGAACTTTGGGAAAAACTTGTTTTATAGTCTGGTGACAATTTTTGTGACAACTGCAGACAGACAAAAATTTCAATAGCTAATCCTACGATATTAAGCCTTAAATCTTTCGATCTTAAGTCAAATAAATAAATAAATTTTTTACTTGGTTGTTAAAAACACTAAATAAAGCCTACATTTTTAAAGTTTGTATCTTAAGTCTTTTGTTTCTGACAATGTGAGCACGAAATATAAAAATAAATATAAAAAACGTGTTGTTTCATATAAAACAGATGTTTAATAGGGAAATAATAACGGAAACACTTCTTGCTTTTTAATATTAAATCTATATCTGTACAACTAGAACAATGAAGCGGATATGCTGACAATTAAAAAATCATTTTTAGTAAACCAATATGGCGTTTAGCAAAATGTTTATACGAGCATAAAAAAGTATTTTTGTAAGCAGCTTAATTAATTTACTGCTCAATCAGTCGTTAAGATACAAAAATCATAAAACTGAAAATTGCAAATTCATGCCATTTGTGGCCTTTACAAAAATTAGTCTTTTTGAGAGAAAAAAAAAAAAGAAAAGGAAAAATATAATCGACATTATTTAAAGTAACCAATACCAAATGCAACTAAACATTAAATCATTTTAAGTTGCTAAGCTGTAAAAATAAATTCAATAAAAACAAAATATGAAAAAAAAGATTAAAAACAAACAACAATTTAAGAAACTTGAAAGAAACCAATACTCATTTTAAGGTGGAGCACTTCAAGACTGACTGACTAGCTGGTCTGGCCACAAACAGAATTAAAACATATTCTAATATAAAACTATATAAGCTCACTTAAACTTTGTAAGTTGTAGTATGAGTTTTGGTACAAATACTAAGATATTTTATATTTACATTTACTTTAATAAATATTAATTATCTTCTACACAGGCTTGGAATTACTGTTTTGTTATTTGTTTTCTAAGTCGTTCAGGTTTTTGCAACTAAACTAAACTAAAGTAAAAGTTTGAAGTTGATTTGGTTAAACTGGGGTGTGTTGTATTGTTATATATTTGCCCTACAGTGGACATAGTTTTATGTTTAGTATTTGTATGTATAAGATTGATAAAAGTTTGGAATTATTTAATACCACGTAATAAGAATTTGTAGTTTATAAGATAATTCAGTACACAATACCTTAGGTATTATTAGTGCAAACTACTTAAATAAGGAATGCAATTTTTTATAACTTTGAATAAATATGTATATGTTATAATTTGGGTATCACAGAATAATAATATTTTGCGCTTATAAACGCCCAAAATTTTGTTTATATAAATGCTTACAGACCGTTAAAAAGAAAGAAAAAATAAAATTAAATATGAGTATTTAAAAATAACATAACAAAACATTAACAGAAAATTCAGTAAGACTGTGTAAGTTGTATGGAAAACTTAAGGTGTTAAGTAGCGGATAGAACATCGAGGAACATTAAATTAATACTGCTATCAAAAAATTCTGATATAATAGCAGCATTTAATAATTTAAATAAAAACACCAAATGGAGCATTTGTTCTTAGACTTTTTAAATTAGTCAATTTGATAACAGATATCCTTGATGTACAGCGGAAGATTAAAAGCATGAGAGCCTTAGCAGAATAAGAGAAACTGTTTTTGAACCGATTCTATGCGATTATCTAACAATCAGCTAACAATTTAAGTCATCTGCGTACAATATAACATTGCAAAACTTTATTATGAAAGGACAATTTATGTATAAATTGGCCTTCTTCCTTCTTATAGATAGTATTACTGAAATCAACACAGAGTTGATTTTATTCAGCATAAAGAATTCTAAGTAAATCCCATTTAGCTTTATCGATATTTTAATTATTAATGTGGTAAAAGGTAAGGAAATAAATAATGTTTTTTTATAATATTTATTTTATATTGTGTTATAAAGAAACATATGTATGTATATGTCGCACTTGATCAACAAGAGGGTATTAACCCAAAATTTTTAAAATTTCACTTTTTGCAAGAAATCAACCAACAACATCAATATCTATCTACTGTAAACATTTTAACGTATTCTGATTACTCTTTCATCTCGAAACCCACATATGAGAACATTTTCGTGAAAGTATCTTGAATACCTTTATATCAACAAAAAGTTATTATTTTGATTTGAGCCTTTATTGAAGTCAAAAATAATCATTGTTTTATTTAAAATTAGTTATATTTTGAGTTAATACTATTTTCTTGATAACATTTTTTACTTTTATAAAATTATTCATATTTTTTGAATTGTGACTCTTTTTATGAAATAATTCAATCCTTCTTTGCTTATAACCATTTTTATGATATCCTATTATATTATATTATATATTATATTTATATTATATATCCATTTGTTATCAGCAATCCATTTGCTGCGATAAGTAATTTTTCGTTATAATAATGAGGCTAAGGCTCATTGCTATAACTTGTCCTTATAGTACGTGAAAGTTAAAAGTGGTTTTTAGCTTACTTTTAATAACGAAAAACTATTTATCGCTCCAACAAAATCATTACTTTTTTTTTACTTAGCTAAAGTTAGGATTTTGTTGGAGCGATAAGTAGTTTTTCGTTATAATAATGTGGGTAATGCTCATTGCTATATCTTGTCCTTATAGTACGTGATAGTTAAAAGTGGTTTTTAGCTTACTTTTAATAACGAAAAACTATTTATCGCTCCAACAAAATCCTAACTTTAGCTAAAGTTATAATAATGGGCCAAAGAAACTGATAAATAAAGCCATCTCAGTGAGGTATTTCTCAGTGAGGTGTTTATCAGTGAAGATCTATTAAAAAAGAAGAAAAATTTAAGTCAATACTTCTTCAAAAATGTCTAAATTTTATTGAACAAAAGTTTTACTTAGCGTATCCAATTTAAAACATAAAGATATGCTCCGTATGCTGTTATCGTTTGAAACAATTTTATCCTGACCCCTGTATATAAGAAAGTTTGGCCTTCAGTGTCCGCGCTTTAAATATATTCTTTTACAAACAATATTTTAAAGCCTAACTCCTTCATAGGTGTTCCAAGTTCCAAACAAATTTACCCAATAGTTTACAAGTTATATACTTAATACTTATATTATATACTTAATACTTAATACAAGATATTGGCGGTTGGTCCAATTGTGCAGTATTTAACAAAATAGAGTTTCCTTTGATTTCAAATTGAACTGTATCAGTAATAGCTATTTTTTTATTTTTTAATTAATTTTAAATTAATTTTGAAATCCTGAGGAATAAGACTTAAATGGCTTATTATTATAACTTGCCAATAGCTAAAGATTTTATGGGAGAGATAGGTATGTACTTTAATTTTACAATACGATTGCAAAATATATCCCACGTTAATTCCCCCCCCCCCGGGAGCACTAATTGTCATTGCTGTACATTCTCAAAGCTTTGTCGCCCATTTGATCAGCCATTGCACTTGAACATCCAGAAATTGAACCCACAACACCTAGACTGATAGTCTTTCACACTACCCCACTACCCTGGGCCATTTAAAAATTTAATACGCATTTTATGAATGAAAAACTTGTGAACAAATAGATCACACAGGATACACAGTTAAATCTTAAAAGTGCAAAAACTAGATTAGTGTGAACATATGTTTTTTTCATAAAAAATTAAAAAAACATTTGTTTTTAATTTTAATTAATTATGATTTTTAAATGAACTGATTAACACTTAAGTGGTAGACCGTACCATATAAACAATTTTTCCGATCCCACTGTAATTAAACAAACATTTTCTGTCTCTGAAATATTTTATTTAGGTGGTGCTTGCGCGACGTTATTACCTTTAATTATCAAGTTGAGAAGTACATTGTAAAAATAATTTGCTTTTGTGTAATTAATATTGTTTTTTATTTATTTTTTGTTTTCATTAATAATATTGTTGCTACGATCGCAATTCATTAATATAGTTTATGTTGTGTTTAGTTTTATTTGTTTCAATTATTTTACTAAGAAGGTCAACTGGTTTCACCGTGTAAATTTTTAAGTTTGCTTTTACAGCAAATATTCTAACGATATGAAGGTGTTAGTGGCAGCTATAATGGTTGTAGTGGTAACAACTAAGTTAGCCCGTTATAAACATATTTATTACTTTACCTTCTAACTATAAGTTTCTCTTAGTTTATACTTGTTTTTATTATTGTTTTAATGTTTCGTGTTTTGCTGCCTTAAATTTGATTATTTTTTGGTAGTAAACACAATTTCGATTGCTCCGTTTTAGTAAAGTTTCTTAAATTTTCTAGAATAACTTTAATTTTTCCTATGAGATTTGAGTATTTTTATTTGTTACCAAGTTTAGAAGTTTGCGTTTTTTTTTTGTGGAGGTTTAAGGTGTGGTGTGAATTGCTTATATCTTTTCACAAGAACTTTTTTTTTAAATTATATTTTATTATTGTAAAAAAATTGATTGTAGCCAAGGGAATTTTAAATAATGTTTTTGTTTTGAAGCGAAATATTTATTTATTTAGCCTCTCACTTATTAGAATCAGACAGAAATTGAAAGGGCTGCTTTCAAAAATAGAACATTTCTTAAGTGCTGAACCTTTTTATAAGAATATTTTTAATATAAAATTAAAATAAATAAAACTTTATTTTATTAATGTTATGTGTTGGATACCCAGTATCCTGAAAAATCCTGGAGTACCTCACAATTAACTTCTTTGTTATTGTTTGAAAGATTATAGATTGCTTTAATTTTTGTAGTAATCCACATAGTAACATTTAAGCTCTGCAAGCAAAACAAATGTGACGCATCCGCAAATTTGAAAATAATGGTCAAATTAGTTTTCACGATGGTAATATCAGTGAAAACATGATTTCCGGATTTTCGGAGGTAATAATTTTGTTTAAAAAAATTTATAAATTTTTTGTGCCTTGAGAATTAAAATTATCTTTGTTTATCTGCATGTAAATTTATAGTTTTTAGGGCAAGTACAGGGTGGGCCAAAAGAAACCAAGGGCTCTCCAAAAATTTGTCTTAAAAGTGCCATTGTGTCTCGGGCAGTATGGGCAGTGGCTCCGTCCTGCTGAAACCACATACCAGGTCTGTTTTCAAGAGCAGGACGTAAAAAATTTTCTATCATAAACCGATACCGCTCTCCATTTACGGTTACAGCACTTCCATCTTCATTCTCGAAGAAGTAGGGCCCAATGACATTTTCAGATGTGATCCCACACCATACTGTACACCTGATGGGGTGCAATTGGCGTTGATGAATGGCTCTTGGATTTTCAGAACCCCAAGACCTACAGTTCTGCTTATTAACAAAGCCTTTCAAATGAAAATGAGCTTCATCACTCATAATCAAATTTTCAATAATGTCGGCGATATGCTCTTTGCGTTAAAATAATTGATCTCTGGTTTAAATAATACAATTCCAAGTGTTGTCTATATAATCTGAAAGAAAAAATAAAAAAAGTTAATAAACAAAAAAGTTATTAAACTTTTACACCCCTTGGTTTCTTTTGGCCCACCCTGTAGAATAAAAATTAGAGCAATTTCATCTTTTGGCCAGTTCAAAAAGATTTCGGGTTAAATTTGCCTCTATATAAAATTATAAGTTTTATTCAAATCTTTAGTCTCAAAAATTATAAAATAATAAATAACCATTTGATTTATAGTCATTTTGACGATTTTGGTCCAAAAATGGCAAAATTCCGTTTTGAAGATTTTTGCTTCAAAAATGACGATTTTTTACAACGCAAAAAATACGAGTGTTTTAAAATACAAAGTTTTGAAATTTTAGTTTCAACAATTTAAAAAATTGTGGTAATTAAAGTCAAAAAGGGCTTGTTCGCTTACTAATATTATGTGTACGATTCTTTAAAGATGTTTTTTGTTAACTTCCAGTGTTGTGAGGATTGATAATTCCCAAACATTTTATTAATAGAATTTATGGTATCCTTCAAAATCAAGAGCGTTTTTGTACATTAAAAAATTTTAGTTTAATTAAATGCATTAACCACATAGACATCAGGCTACCTTGTACCATAAAATATATTCATTTATAGTAAAACGATTATTTTGAAGTCATAAAAGATACACGACCATCGTTATGTCTGTAGTCAAATTAGGGAATTTTATATTTTTGTATGCAACAATTTTATTTATTCAACAAAAGAAAATGTTTCAAGATTACAAATTCATTTACATGCCAAAGGTTTTGAAGAAATAATTATTTTTTGAAAAAGTTATTTTATAGGAGTAAAATATTTATTTCTGCAACAATGTCAGAGTTTACGAAATAGCTGTTGTCTTTAATATCAGTAGCTGACTACACTGCGACAATTGAGCCAACGGAAGTTGTAGTTGCATAGCTGCTGTCGTCTATGTGTTTAAAACATTTTTGATTTCCGTATACATTAAACATGTATGTCTAAATTAACTTAATATGATTTCTTTGATTGCATTTAAGCAAAAATATAAACAAATTCTTTGACGATATTTTAAAGCTGAAAAGACGATTTTTTTAATTTTTTCTTAAATTGACCTCTTTGCGTATCATCTTCATGATATTTAAGCGCGAGAAGCAATATCCCTCCTTCTGCTAAACAAAAAATATATAATGAGTGGTTTTTTATGTTTAATATTTGTGGATCATCTTCTGAATATTCTCCTCCTTCTTAGTTCAATGTAAACAGTGCCAAAATAAAATAGATACTTGTTGCTATAAGACTAGGTCCCGCAAAATCGCTCTAAATCTATCACTGTCTTCCTCACTAGCCACTTCAGGTTGAGAAAGTTTCTCGAAAGATTAGCTACCAACAGCTGATGTCTTCTGTTCTTGGGACAAGGAGTATACAGAGCATATTCTGGAGAATTGTTATGCTCTGTGTCATAATAAATACAACTATCATAAGTATTTCTCGTTATTATTTTTATTTAAATTATCAATATAACTTAATTTTCTATCTATATTATTTCCTAGCGCTAGACATTCATACAGTTCTTGTCTAGCACTGGCTGGACTTAAGCATTAAGAATTTTTGGTTCAAGAATTTCCTAACTGGATTACCATTAAGTTGGATTTTAACATGGCGTGAGAGTGATCTAATGCAAACACTTTATTCTTGGTTTTAAATAATTAACACAGAAAAAAATCTTTGGCACTAATGAAAGGTTTAAAATTAAAGTTAAATTAATTTTTTACTTGATTTAAATATATATTTTTTTAAAACAGAACAAAAAATCGTAACTAGACAAATAATTTAATCAATTAAAAATATTAATTTAAATTTTAATCTGAAACCAATTAAAACCTTTAATTGGTGAAAATATTTTTTTTGTGTGAAGTAGGTAAATTGAAAATTTGTCATATTTAGTCATTTGAAATAATGTCATATTTAGTAAATATTTAAAAGACTTTTTCTTTTATACTAATTACGCTTCTGAAGTTTAATGTAATGTGTTTCATGATCGAGTAACAGAATTTGGCAATCACAAAAGTAAGTCATTATGTGGCAAATAGTTTTTTTTGGTAATGACTACTTTTTTGCTGGTAATGTATAATTTACGCATAGGACCAGTATAGAATTCAAATTAAAGATTCATCTATTTAACCAACCAAACTCAGATAAAGCAATACGAGAAAAATCGGATTCAATCATCTATAGTCAGTTGGTAAGAACGGATCCGAAATTTCTCGTATTCCTTTATCCGAGTTTGACTGTGTTGACATTCTCAGCTGCAGCTAAAAAAAGAAACATCCGATACTTACAAATATCATCTAAAGTTTGAGAAGTTTTGTACCTCATTTTTGTAACAAAAGTGAGAAACTTCTTACATGTATTTCTCACTGAAGTCATAGAAGCGAAGCTTTGGCTTTATCTAATTTGAACAATGACCTTGTAAATTTAAAAAGCCACGTTTGAAACTTTATTTAGGGTGTTTAAAGCTTAAGTAGCTAAATAGCAATATTTTTTCTATTAAACCTTACACCAATTTATCATACCTTACATATTGTTGTCAAACTATTTTTTACAACCTTTTACATCGTTACACATTTGCACTCAAATGTAATTTTTCCATCCATACTATTCAACATGAACTGCAGTGTAAAGCAAAAGGTATATTTTCAGCCTATTAAAGTCAATAAATAGTTTCTGCTTAACTCTTGAATTTCTCACAATAGCTCTGATATTTTCAATGGCATTGACTCTGACTTTTTTGAATGCGAATATAATCTTTCAAATCTACTTACAAAATTACGGAAATGATCAGCATTGGGCGGTTTTAATGTTTGGCCACTGACCAATTGGCATCAACAGAGAGAAATAAACGCACAAAAAAGCTAATTAAAACATTTCAATTACTTGCCAAAACGACTTAACAAATTGACCGCACAAAATATTTTAAATTTAAAAAAAGTGTAGATAAATACAACTTGCAGCTCTATTAAAGTAAAAAAAAAACAAATGTTTTATTTGATGTATTGATGCTTTTTTGTGGCACAGACAATTTCTTATAAATCTCGTTAAATTTAAACACCATCATTTGAAATTTCAGATACTAACTAGGATTTCTATGAATAATGTGTGTTTGTTTCGGTTTTTTGTTAACAAAAGTAAATAATGATAATGACGGTAAGGCTTAGGTTGAACATAAATAAAAGTAAATGTTTCAATGCAACATCAATGTGTTAACAAAAATCTTATATTCCGTACACTTCATTTTAATTAAAAAAATAAAACGTAAAACATAAAAAAACATGCATGTAACAGTTAAGTTGAGATGAATGTCCCAATTAAATTTTTGTGAGATGTCTTTAATCAAGAAGCTAAAACTGTATTGTTTTCTTAAAATTAAATTGTTAATTATGTGAACACTTAATCTTTTTAAAATTTAATTAATTTTAATTTTAAAGGTCAATTCAATTTGAAAAAATTAAATCAGTTTACATATTGACAACTATATAGATAAAAGAAGTAAATGTCTACTAGTGCAAGAAATGCATGTTGATTAGGGTGGTATAAAGAAATAAATCTTGTTTTATAATAAATAATTAATTAATAAGAATTAAAGTTCCGCCAGAGATAAAAAAAGATTTGGATTCCATAGTGGTGCTGGCGAAGTATTGAGTAGTGGGTACCATGTATCGAATATTCATATTTTTTTTGAGTACTCAACACACAGTATTAATTAATCGATACTTTTAGGGTAGTATTTTTAAAAATAACTTGAATAAAATATTTGAAATTATTGAGTATCATTGAGTAACCAATTTAAAACCTAATTTTTAACCAGAGGCGTTTTGAAATATTTGAGATTGTGTATGTTTAAATTTTGAATTTTGTCTTGTTATCTGTTTTAAGCTTAAAACAATATTAGTTTTAAGAGCCAATTAAACAGCTGAAATTTAAAATAAAAACTAAGAGCAGATTTGCTATCCACGGATAGTTTTCAATTTTAATATCCGAAGAAAAAACGTCACAATAAAAATATTCTGTTCTCTGTAGCAAACAACTGTATAGTTGTTTGTAGTTTGGCAATGATGAACAAGTTTTAGAAAAAAATTTATCAGCAAAGAGTTACTACACTAAAAAAATGCAATATGGTTAGTTTGTAGTGTAGAATTTTAGCTAAAGTGAAAAATAATTTAGTACAACTTTTGGCATATGTGACCCGGCCTATGAAAAGGTGGCTTATGACTCAGCAAAAATGTTTCCACTTTTTGTTGTTGTTGTTGTTGCATTGTTTATCTTTAACAGCTAATTTGTCGAAATTTTTTTTTTTGAGTCATAAGCCACTTTTTCCCTTTTCAGAAACCGGGTCACTCAAAATATGCACAAATACAAACAAATAATGTTTGGTGCAACCAGAGTATTTTTAAATTTTTAAAATTAGTTTTTTACATCATTTATTTTTTTTTTGATGGTTGGCTTTCTAGATGAAATCTTTTAAGTAGAATCAAGTGACTCCGTTTTGACACCGCCATACTCGTTCAGACAATAACGTCGATCCAAATTTGGATCCTAGTGAATAGTTATACGTAAACTTTCGCATCGAGATATTTAGTGTTGTCAACTATTCAACTGTTCGCTCTAAGAAATATGCGTCTCGATACATGGATTGCTGGACATTCGAATACATCATTTCATATTTATCCAGCTCCGACAGGGGAGTTCCAGTCTTCTAAGACGTGTACCGATCGCTCAATGATCTCTAACACAGCCAGCAACCTTGAGATGTCTTTCCTATTCTTATTTACCAATTATGTAGAAAGCTCGCCATTATAACACCACCCCATTTTATTTGAAATCTTACAACTGTTGAGTTTGCACCATCTTACCACAACTCTATGAGGGTAACAACCGAAATAATAGTTTAAAACGGTACCAAGCGACATATCGACCGATAGAGTATTGGACACATACGGAGCGGAACCAGCACTGCTAATCAGTTATGCTTGATTTTGGCAATTTTTATTGCTTTAATCTTAAATTATTTTTCTTCAAAATACAGACCTGAAAATTAATTTCAGTTAAGTATAAAGAAGATGGACAAAAGATATATCAAGAATCAATGCAAAAGTAATACAAACGAATGCATATAAAATGAAAATAAAGGATGTGAGTTAAATGTTTTTGGAGGATAGAATCATTTGATTAAAGTTAAATATATTTTTAGTCTTCTTACTAACGAACTCACTAGCAAGTTATAATAAATGTTAAATAACAATTATAAAATCAAAAGGATGAACTATCATTCAAATTATTAGAGCGAAAACTTCAAATATTGGTTAGTAATTTCATTAAGGCTGTTTGTTATAGGTAGAAAAAAATATTATGAAAGTAAATTTTCAATTGCTGAATATACCATAATAGTATTATGCAAATGAATTTTTGAAGTCAGGTTTAAATTCGTTTTATTCTCTCTCAGTTTTTTGCTAACAGAAGGTTGGCTGAAGCATCAAAAAAATATCATACAAGAGGGAAGCTTCGTATTCCTTGATCTCTTAAGGCTCAACTATAATATGCATAAGCTAGCTTAAGCCAACTTAAGCAACTGTGCAATTACATATAAATCATATGTGGCAAACTATAATGTACTTAACAACACTTTTCGTTGAGTTTCGTCAAATGTCATTTGCTTAAGCAAAGTCCGAAACCGATCGCACATTCCGTACGGAAACAGCTGTTTGTGCTTTGTGTTTTACATATGAATGTATATTCGTAAAAAATTGTAATGGAGAATGAAAGTGAACAAATTATATATAAATTTAATATAAAATGTTTAAAAAAAGAAGTTTTTATAAGAAAAAAGGGAGGCGTTGTATAATAATCGAAATTAAAAAGAAAGAGCATTTTATTGTTTATGAGTTGAGTGATGCACACCGCTGTATTTTTTAGTACTTTTGACCAAAATTACACAAACAGCCAAAAATGTTAAATTTTTCTTTCGAAATTGCCTTAAAACTATTAAAAATAATTATTAATTTGTATATGAATGGTATTAGGTACATAAAATATGTTTATTTAACACCTTTTTGTTGACAAATTTAATTTATTCAGAAAAAAATTATTATTTTTCAAAAGTACGAATAAAACAAATGTGCAACTGTGTCATGATAGTTTTTAGATTCATGTATGTACATTGTAGCCACCTAAAAGTCTTCAATAAGTTGCTTAAGCATTTGACAGACTTTTCGTTCATTTTTTGATATTAGCTTAAGCCAGTTATGCATATTATAGTTGGGCCTTTAGAAATTGGTCATTTTTTCTAAATAATTAATCATGTATTTTGTAAAAAATATTCTTTAAACTTAGAGAGAATAAAACTAACTTAGGCCTGACTTAAAAAATTCATTTGCTTGTTAATAAATAATAAAATTTAAATACTCATTATTTTAGTGGTAATATTAATACAAAAGCAATAAAATTCATTTTACGAAAAATAAAGCTCGCCCTAATTTAAACTGTTGAACAGCTATTGATTTTTTAATGAATGTCTGCCCGTCTTTTTGTATAACAGCACCACCTTGGCCAATAATCAGCTTGCTGAACCCATTGACTTTTAATCAGTAATAATTGAAGTGCCAATAATGCGAGCACTCACTTACACCAAACAACAAATTACGTTTCTCAATCAGAAAGCCTTGTCCACACATAATGTTTGACGTTTTTAAAAGATGTAGTATTGTTGTTGTAAAAGTAAGTATTACACATGTTTATATGCACGTGGAAAAATAAATATTTATCGTATTTGACTTTATGTAAAAAGTACTCTATTTTAGCCAAAAGCTATACTTTATTACCAATTGGTTTTTTTCCTTTACAATTCATTCATAAAACTAACAGTTAATTGAATTTATTAGCCGCAATGTTTGCTTCTCATTAACTCTTGCGTTGCATTTAAATTGCTCTCTATACCTGATTTTTATGTGAAAGAAGTTAGTCCAATTTATCGATTAACTATTCATTTCTTATAACTTTTAACCACCACAATTCAAATTAATTATCGTATGTCTATATAAATTTTTTTTAATAAATTTAAAAACATAAATTTAAACTAGTAAATTCCATAGAGTTGCTTGTGTTGTTCGCGAGTGTTAAAATGTTGCGACGCAGCAACACAAACATATATATGTATGTATGTTATGAATGGAAAGTCAGACAAATAACTAAATATAACTGAATAGACTTACGCAAAATATTTTATTTTGTTTAAACAGCAAGGTTTAATGTCTCCCTCTCCTTACTGACAATAAACACATGGTGATCGCCAATTTTATTTATTTATTAACGATTTTTTCGTATAGAGTCTATTATTACAGATATAAAAGTCGATTTTATTGATTATTTTTTTGCACATTAATCTCTTGTTATTTTGGCTGCAAAAAGATCTACTATCATTTTCCCATAATTAATCAAAATCATTAATGTACGATAAAGATCTATAAAGCAGAAATTCATCATTGTTGTATAAAAATAAGCGCTCGTTTTAATAAATATAAACAGCGTAAACCAAAATTTCAATAGCATTGGTTTACAAATAGTTTTTAGAGACTGTTATATTTGTTTTCCATATTTTATTCAGCGTAGATTGCAATTTAAATACCATATTTTAATGCAAACCTACGATTACATACTGCAAATTCAGGACATAACAGTAAAAAAAATTATTAATTAAAATTACTGAATTATGTCAAAAGCAAGAAGTTGTATCTTATTTTTAACATCTTAAGTATACAACTACACCCAATTCTATTTTTACACGGTCTTTTTTTACACGATTTTGATTTAACATGGTTTGAAAATAAAAAAAATAATTTTTTACACGATTTTATTCCATTTAGCAAGATTCAAAATCCTTTGAGCTTAGATTTTATTTGTAAAATTTAAGTTTCATATCAAAAATTTAGAGGAATTCCATTTTTGTGCTTACAAGCATTTTTCTTGGTAGAGCAATTGAAATGTGTTAATATTTTGTGAATTATCAATGCATCTCTAAAAGAAGACGTCGAAAATTACAAACACAAAACTACAACGTAAAGCCATTTCTTCAGAAAACAATATTGAAATTTTAGATCGCCTTCGAAATGGAGAAGGCTCAATATTTCTTGTCAAAATGTTCGGTTTAAACGAAGTCACAGTAATAACTATAAAAAAATTTAAATTCAATTAGTCAATCGTTGATTTCTGGAACGAAACTATCTGTTAAGTTTTCATCATACACTAAAGATGCAAATAAACGGTGAAAATACACTTTATATGTACATGCATATATGTGTAAAAATAAATATGATTTCTTGTTCCTAAAAAAATTATCGTTTTTAACTATTTTTAATAGGTTTTAGAGATAAGGAACCAATCACCTATTTTTTGTATATAATGCAATGTCTTTTTTTACACGGGTTTTTCTGGAACCAATACCGTGCAAAAACATAATTAGGTGTATTTCTTTGGAAGGGAATGGAAAATGTACTTTTTTTATTAATTATATTATTTAATATTGTGTAGTACACATTGATATTCTGAGCTCTGATATACATCGCTTTGTGATGTATTTTCTCTAATTTTTTAAAGAAATATTTTAACATATTTCTGATGACACAAAAAGATTTTTCATTGAACAGAATCATATAAGTGTTAAAAATCCAAGACATGCAAAATTATATAATATTGAATATGTTGTAAAACATTAAAATATTATCTGAACGTTTCAGTACATTTTAATCAAGTTCGCAATTTTTTTACAAATTAGTTTATTGTTATGGTGTTAGTATCTTTCTGAAGAAAAATTTTGATATTTTTACCAAACGTCAAACTTATACATATTTCAACATCCTTTCGGAAAATACATTCGTTAAATTAGTGTTCAAAAGAAATATAATTTTGTGTTGAATAATAATAAAAAAAAAACTGTTTGTGGTTTCAAACCCCAGTTCAAAAATAAATGAGCACTGCACTAGCACAGGCAATTGAGGCAATGTTGAGATTGCTGCCGTTGGACTTTTTCATTAGGTCGACAATGTCAGCTTAGCGGATGAAGAACGATGCCATTTGGCAGAGTTTTGGGCCGAACATCGGGCAGAAGAGAATTCTGAACCTAGTTAGGTAGAGGATTAGGGAAGCTCAAATGTGCGATGGAACGCATGAGTAGCAGGAAAATAGTCGCAAGTCTGAATCTTACACTCATTGTAAAAGGTGTTACACACACCGACTGTTTACCACGCAGAATTGCTATGGTTGCTGTATGCGTTGGATCACCTGCTCGAAAGAAAGGTTCTCATTGCATTTGACAACTAGACGCTTATAAAACGCAGTAAGCAAATGAAGATGTATTCAATACTAGTACTGGAATGCGTCTTAAAACTTAACAGATGTACCTCGGTTAATGAACTAACGCTGATGTGGGTTCAAGAACACATAGGCACAGCTGTTAATTAAGCAATAGACCCACTAGCAAAAAGGGGATCTGCTGTGAAGTTCTGTGGACCGGAACTACAATAGCATAGAACTACATAGCATAGAGAAATGGCCAAATGAGAAGGAAGGTTCTATAATAGGTGAACTGATTAAACCTCAAACAGCCTTTGGCAAGAAGGCCATTAAGGTGCTTAAAGATGATAGAAGTACTTTAAGCTGGATAACTGGGTTTGTGATAGGTCATGGAGACTTTTCTACTCAAGATGAAAATCGAAGAAAATGACAGAAATGTTGCAGTCTACACCTGGAGGAGGCTGAGACGATAGCGCACATTATGTGTTAATATCTAGCACTGGCTACCATAAGGACCACGGGCAGAAAATTGTTAAACTTCAATGCCATGGGGGATCTAAGCCTTGGGCAAATGCTAGCTAGCACTAGAGACTCCGTGATGACAGTCTGAAATTACTAAAGTCAAGATTAAAGCATAAAGTAAGGCTGCCGTAAATTACAAGATGGTAAGGACGGGGGTCGAAAAGTGACCCATATAGGGAGCGATCTGCTTCGGTATCCCCGATACATTAATATTAATATACAAAATTAAACGACTAATAAAAAAGTTGTCGAGTATCCCAAAAAAAATATAGAAAAACCTCGAAATTCTAAAACTAGAGCTGCACAAAAAAAAAAAATCAATTTAGTTCTGAAAATACCATGCACCCTATAGGTTTTATCTTAAAAGTTTTTCATGCTCCAAACAAAAATATTCATTTTGTACTGCTGAGTGAAAATGATTTGAAACATTATTATTTATCAGATTAAAATCATTCGTGAGTATTTAAGCTAAGCTATGAGATGCATATGTATTATGATAGCAACTATAAAATAAAAAAGATATTTTCAAAACGATATTAAGTTTTTAGAATTATACAAGCATAATATAAATTTATACAAGCCTATGAACGGCACGCTTGTGACTTAAGTCTTTTGTTTAGAATTCAACTGCTATATTTACATTTATAGCAGTTATTAAAAATCTCAGTTTATAATATACAAAAACTTCCTATTTCGCAATTTTATACGACTGTGCACTTTTGGCAATTTAATTTTCTGATGGCTGTCATTTTGGCGCCAATGCAATATTTAGCTTTTAATAAACAAATGTTCTATTTTTCTAACAACAACAACAATTACTTATTTTTATTAATTCAAATAACGAAAATCAATATCGATTGATCTCTTTTTTTAGATATATGTATGTATGCAAATAACATTCAAAAACTATATTTGATAATTTTAACACTCCAACACTTCTTGTCTAACTACACAATTTTAACTTGCACTATTTTGCCAAAATTGTGCTGATACGTCCTTGGAAATTATAAATCACGATTCTAAACAATCATTATTTCCGCCCGCGTATATTGTTGAATTTTTTTTTTATAGTAAAAATACTAATGACTAAAATGTTGCACGGTTTATACTAGCGCAGTAGTGTTAGTGCTAGACAAACCTTTTATAGCTGTTATTAAGTCACACAAAACAAAATTTATTTTGATTTGTTTGACAGAGCAACATGTCAATTAATACCTTTAGTACAATGTTGGGTGGATAGACGCCATAGTTTTAAGTGTTTTATTTTTATTTAATTTGTTTTACAACCTTTTTTAGCTCTTAATAATACCCAGTGGACAAAATATTTCTGAAGAGAAATATTAAAAATTTCAACGTGTAGAGGTGACAAATTGAATCAATTTAAGCATAATTTTATTTTTGCATAATTCTACTTTTGAAACTATGTTCCTTATATATAAATTGTTGAAATTGTGAATTTAAAATTTAATTTTTTTGACATTTAATTCGAATTAATATACGTATGTATTTATTATCATATTCCATCAGTGTTATAGACTGTTTACATGGAATTTATATTCTTTTCTCTTATTAAAAAGTTTTGAATATTTCGCTGATTATAGTGCGCCTTCAGGTGCTCTTTGGTCTGCCTGCGTGTGGCATGACATATTTCATTAAATGGTTTTCGTAGTATATATCCCAGCCAGGAGTACTTTCGCCGTTTTATTTGAACATTTATATTTTCTTCTTTTGTAAGTTCGAAAAGTTCTCCATTGCTGATTGTTCGTGGCCATCATATTCTCAGTATATTTCTCAGATATCGTAGACTAGCACTGATTCGACGCATGCCTTATAGTCGACTATTTTAGTCGTCGGGGTAAGTTTGCTCCGATGTTTTTAGGTTGATGGAAGGCGATTCTGGAGTTCACTATGCGATTTTCTAATTCATCATCTACAGTGCCTCCTTGTAATGTGATCATTATTTTTTTGCAGTATTTTTTAACATTTTCAATCGTTGTACCGGCTATATTAAAATCGCCCGCTTCTGTGCGTGCCACTGAGCAGTTATTGAAAATTGGTCGTCGACCTTAGATTACATCTCATCTTATCTGCTACTCGATAGCTGTGCTGAAAGGTTCGCTTGTGATGCCGTTGTGTATAACTCATACGCTTGAATCATCATATTGAATTTTGTTAAAGCGGAATATTTTCTCTGTGATGCCCTTGTTTTTTATAACCACCCAAATGCTTTCCCGGTCAATGAAATTGGAAAGCTTTCTCAAAGTTGATGAAGGTCATGTACACAGACGATTTTAATTCGTCGATTTATAAAGATATTCTTTCTTCAAGTTCATTTATTTCAAGGAATTTGTGTAAGGTCGAGTTTTATTAATCGTAAAACACATTTTTTTAAATTAAATTTAAATTTGACCTCCAACTATACACAATCATATTGTTAGTTGAAATATTACTGAACCGTAAATTGCTTTTTTAGAAATTATTGCTGCACGCAAAGAAAAAAGCATGGTTGAGGTAAGCATAATCTAGTAGCAACATATTATGATAAATTATTTAATATTATGCTAAATACCCATAACGTTTTATAACAAAAATGAAATTTATTTGCTGGGGGAAAGAGCTGGTTCCTATACATATTTCACTAGTTGCTCAGGCCAGATCATCAAGAAACCTTTTTCCTAATTTTATTATCATGATTATATTATATGCCTATATGACACAACCATATTATTAAAATAAATTATAATACGAACATATCATGGTTAAATTAAACTATAATAGTATGACTAGTATAACTTTGGTTATGGTTTGAAATTTAGCAAAAAAATAGTTAAAACCAACCATGTTGTAATAACAATTTAATGATGAAATCTGAATCAAAGTTTATTTATGGTGACAAAAGTAATTTTAAAAACAACTATATTATTACAAAGAACATAATATGACTCTTCTGACCATACCACAACCATCGTTTTTCTTTACGTGTTGGTGAGCTGCCTTTAGCGGAGGTATAAAATCTTGCAATTTTTGTATTTTGTAGTAACTCAATCATAAAATGCCATAATACTGATGCGCGTGAGTTTTATATTTTCTATATTTTTAACTGCAAAGATAAATCGTTGCTTTTCTAAACAACATAATGGACAGACGTTTGTCAAGCTCGCTGTCATTAGCAGTTTGAATATACAACAGCGTGGCATTGGTAACATTTCGTAGGAATAACCCTTATGAACTAAGAACATCTTTAAAGAAGATTTATTTTGAATTTTGAGTTTTTACTATTTAAGTTGTTTTGATTTAAAATTTCTTCACCTAATAAAACATAAATAATAGTAAACAAATAAATTTAGAAAATTTTTGCATATCCAATTTATAGAATCTTTTAAATAAATTGAAAATTTTGCAACTATCATCCAAGGAGGCTTTGAGTGTTATGCCTTGAATTAAATGTAATACTGTACATTTGATTGCTTTACATAAATAAATTTTTTTTTCTGAATAAATTGATGCTGGGTACTTATCAAGTCCATTTCAAATCGATTTCAAAACAGCGCACAGTTCAAATTAAAATAGATTTCCAAATTTATTGCTTTATGTAGGTTAAATTTTTGTATACAGAACTAAAACGAATCATATAACACTTTAATATTTCAAACAACAACAACAAAAGGAGCTAATAAGATCGTTATGTTTTGATAAAAAAGTTTAATAATAAAAGTATCAAACTAAACCAAACTTATTTAATAAATAATTATATACATGTTTATACTAGTTTAGCAAAAGGCCTTTAAATTCAACTAAATAAAGTGAATGTCTTTGGTGGACTGCAAAAGGCTCAAAGTTTTTTTTATATGCAGCAGAATTTAGTAGTCTGGCAAATTGTGCAATTCAACCACGCCAAAAATAACTGCAAAAAACTGAACCAAAAACTTTAAAAGTACGTCAACCAGAATTAAAGTATCATAAAAGCAAGCAATACCAACTTAAAACCATTCCATAATTTTAGACTTAATATTAGTGAGAAAACACAAAAAACTAATAATGATTTTCTTAGGCCTCACTAGTACATATGTACATTATAACCAAGGTGACCAGATGGTTTTATTTTTATTAAAATGAGCGATTAAAACGTGGGTGAAGCGAGGAGGCCAAATTTTATTAAGAAACTGCAAATCAAAATTTGCAATTCGATATTTTTATTTAGGCTCAAGTTCGTTTCAACTTCCATCAAAAAGATTAAAAACAATCTTAACTGGATTACCAATGTAATTATTTTAACAAGGTGTGAAACTTAAATGATCTACTACTATATCGGCTTAATGGCATACACTTTATCTTCAGCTTGCATTGCACACTTCAGTTATTAAAATATAAGAATATAGTTTTATATTAATTACTGAGGACTTCCAAGACTGGTTCAAACAGTGTTTATTACTGTAAATTTCTGCATATATTATCTGTCTAAAATTTTCTGTTTCAAAGGTTAAAGGTGCTGCCGATATTGCCGTATTATTTATGTTGGTAAAATTATATCTTGCACTTGTTTGTGATGAGATATTTTCGCGGGAAAAAAGTATCATATATATTGAAGCAGGCAGGCAGTAAGGCCTACAAATTTATTTTAAATCTCATACAATAATTTCTTGCGTTATGCAAAAATAGACAGATAGAAAGGCGGACAGATGAAAATTTCAAAAATGGTTATCTTATAATATATGTATATCGATGACTATCTACACCATCAAAAACACTTTCAAAAACTATTTCTTGTACAGACACGCTCTGTACCTCGTTCTTATAACTGAAGTGAGAAAATTTTCACGCACGCAAAAAAAAAAACACGGTGATAGTATGGTAACAAGAACCATCTTATATTCTCTGTAACAATATAAGGTTGTGATGAATAGCAAGAACCATCTTATGTTCTCTGTAACAATATATGGTTGAGATGAATAACTTATAGATGTTATAATCATTACTAAGGTCAAGTTTTTGTTATTATTTGCTTATAAGCCCATATTTATAAAAAATAAAATTTATTTGAAATGTATTTTAGAACAACTTTTGTATGAAAAATTAGTTCTAAAAAAGATTTCAAATATATTTTATTTTTTTAAATATGTTGGTAAATTTTTAATACACCCCAAAATTAAACATGTTTAGTTTGAACTATATTATTTTCAAACCACAAAGTGTTATGAGTATTCCAAAAAAATATTGTATCTATAATCATAATGTGTAGTATGTATGTAACCAAAGTATGACTAAAAATAAACAAATAATGTTTGTTTTTATGAAGTTTTTTGTTTAGTTTGTAGGGTTCCGTACCCAAAGGGTAAAAACGTAACCCTATTGTTTTCGCTACAATGTTTGTCCGTCTGTCAGCGCCTTTTATCTGTGGAATCGTAATAGATAGACTCTTTAAATTTTGACAGATGATATATAGCTGATGCCACTATAGCAACAAATACTAAAACTTGGAGGGTGTTCCGATAGAGAGGTGTTATTCAGGAATATGTGTTTATTTCTTGAACTGTAGGGAAATACACTTAAAAATATGCAAGGAGTAATTAAAACTCAGTTCGCTATATAAACAATTCTAAAAAATTAAACCTAAAAATTAAAGGGTGTTCCGATAGTGGCGTGATTTGCATGAATAAGGCCTAAGTTTTGAACCATAATAGGTAGACTCTTGAAATTTTCACAGAAGGTATATAACTGTGGCCACTATAGCACTGAATACTAAAACTTATTGGGTGTTCCGAAAGTGAAGTGTTATTTGCCTTTATGTCTTTATTTCTTGAGCTATAGGAGGCAACCACTTAAAATTTGCAGATATTAATTAACACTATGTTTGCTTTCTAAACAAGTATATAAAATTAAACCTTAAACCCTTTAGGATGTTCCGAAAGTGATGTGCTTTGCGTGTATATGGCCTAAGTTTTGAACGATAATAAGTAGACTCTTGAAGTTTTTACAGGAAGTTTATTACTATGGAAACAAATAATGTAAATTAAAGGGTATTCCGATAATGAGATGTTGTTCACGTATAGTGACTAATTTTTTTAATCGTAATAGGTAAACTCTTTTTATATTCATAGAAAAAGAATTTCCATGGCCGTTATAACAAATAACAAAATTTAAGGCTGTTGCGACAGAGACATGATTTTTACTTAAATAGCCTTATTTTTTGAACCGTAATAGGTAGACTATTGAATTGTTTACAGTAGATGTTCTAGTTCGGCCGTTGTAAAAATTACTAATTACTAAAGGGTGATTCATCTGCGACATGTTTTTGACGTATATTACCTTATTTTTTGAACCGCCTGATCTTTTTATAGAAAATGTATTACCATGGCCATTATAACAACAATTCCTAAAGGGTGTTCCAATAGCGATGCAATTTTCGTGTGTGAGACTAACTCGCACTTGACTGATTTATTATTAAAAAGTACGATTAAAAAGCGGGGCAGTCGGGAGAAAAATTTCATTAAGAAAGTTCAATTCAAAATTATTTATTTAGTCTCAAGTTCTAATATTCTAAAGCTTAATAAAAATTCTACAAAACACAATGAGAATTATGCATGTTAATAGAATAATATTACAGAATATTAAAGCTTCAACAAACTGGATTACCAATTTAATGATTTTAACAAGGCGTGAGACTAAAATAATCTACTACTAAAATGGATTAATGGCAAAAGCTATATCTTTAGTTTGGATTGCACACTTTTATTGTATAAGTCGAACTCAGTTATTAGGCAATGACTCAGCTCCTAAATTGAAAAACTTCACAGGAGCCGAAATAATATTTTTCGAACGATCATATTACTCCGTGATATAAAAAAACTCGGATATTCACAAAGATGCAGACGTGACATTAGTTAAAGCAGAAATATCGCAATATATACAGTAGCATATTAAGGAAATTTCCGCTGGTTCGTAACATCCTAAATGATCGTGGTTACAAACGACTAATAACAACAACAATTTTAATGTCTAGCACTGACTAGACTCAACAAGTAAATTTGTTCTTTATTTTAGATTTAACTTATTGTTAGTTCAAATATATAAAAGATAGAATAAATAAAAATCTGAGTGAAAAGTTTCAAATAATTAGTCCTTCACACAGAGAAAAACCATGGTTATTATGGTCAGCAGAACCATATTATAATCTCTGTTACAATATATGATTTAAGTTGTTTTTAACATTACTTTAACCACGAGAAAACGAATTTGTTGGTTTTAACTATACATACAATTTTTGCTAAAATTTTATAAGTATTTTAAAATAATATATTATTTTATATATTAATAACATACAAAATATATTAAGTTTACTTGCATGTAACCAAAGAAATACTAAAATCGGATTTTAAAGATTTGTGTTTTTCAAAAAAATAATAACTAATTTCTGGTCAATGTTCTTACAAATTTATATATTTAATTATTATTTATAAAATAAAGTGATTATTACTTGTTGCTAATTTAAGTGTTATTGTCATTTATTTTATATGAAATCATTTATGAATGAAATAATGCATTTTTTTCATTTTTTTCTTAAAGAATATTCTTTCAACTCATTTATTTAAAAAAATATTATTTTAACTATAAATAATTGTGTCTTTTATTATTTTAATAATATTATTATACAGTATGTTTATATAAAGAAATAAGATCTGATTTTTAAATTATATATTATTTCCGCTATAACAAAAAGTCTAAAAAGAAAATTAAAGGATGTTACTATAGAGGTTATATGTTAAACTATCTCCGCTATATCAAGTATAAACCGTAATATTACCCAATATGGTCTTATTTTTTTTATGCATTTTAAACAGGCATTTGAAACTTACACCGAATGTGTTTGATTATGTCTGCAAGAAATATGAAAAGAGTTTAATATTATAGGTTGATCTCGTAGAAGACCTCGAGGTGAAAAATAAAATTAAAAAAAACATAAATAAAAATATATTTATTAAAAATTAAAGCACTTTTTCAGGTGAATATTGCATGGAGGTACGGAATGCTACATGTGTGAGAACAACTTTTATACTAAACTCCCCCTTTTTATACTGGGGGACTTCAGTAATTTTTAAAATTTAAGCTTTTTTGAAAACCCCTCTTCTTATTTTCTTGAAAAATTAAATTTGCTTTAGAAGAAATCTTTTTGTTAACTTAATAGCTAATACAGCATCAAAAGCTTTTAAACCTCTAGATTTAAAATTACTTCATATAAAATAAAATTATACTTATATAAGATAAATAAAATCATTACAGAAAAAGAAAATGTCTTATTTTAATTTCACTTTTTTGATATTTTGCTTCGAACTCAAGTTTTTAGTCATTCAGCAGATCCCGCTTTTTGATAAAAAAAACCATCTGGTCACATTAGTTTTAACACAAGTACCAGTTAAGTATTTTTGTATTTTTTTTTTTTCAATTTTTGTTTTACATGTACGGGTAAGCACTTGCATTGCAAGCAACAATTTATTTTGTTCAAATATAATTTTTATTAAATTATTTTCTTGTACCATAAGAAGATACTTACTTGTTTTTGTTGGATTTTATAATTAAGTTATTAATTTTTTTTAAAGGGTACCATGATTAGTTTAACTCTATCTTAAATTAACTTTAACAAAATAACTGTGTTTGAGAATTAGTTAATGTTGTTTGTATAATTACTTTATTTTTTATTTTATTACATTGTGATGACTGTTATTAACAACTACGATTAAAATGTTTCAACATAGAATTGAGTCATACATTAAGCTAATGAAAATTGTTACATTTTTAAAACTAATTTTTTAGGGTTATTATCTAATAACAAATTGTCATTGTCACTTTATGAGTTTAACAGTTGAAATTTCAATTTCATGCAATCTATTAATCATTAAAAGACAAATTAACGCCGATTTATTTACGCAGTTTTATGCGTTATATTAAACAATAAAATTGTTTGCTTTATTTTTTCGGTTTAATTTGTGTCTGCTGTCTTTTAACAGTTTTTGTTGTTTAATATCCGCTGCATATTATTTGAAAGTCAAAGTATTTTTGTTTGTAGTTTGACTTAGTTGTCTGTCGTTTTGTATTTCTGTCGATCAATCTATTTTATCGGCTTAATATCAAAATAAAGTGTTTTATACCTTTTAAATCTCTGCTAATGCGTAAATACTGTTGTTGATAGGCTTACTGTTTATTGATATTGTGTGCCTTCAATCAAAATATTTAAAAGGGTGTTTTTATTTTATTTTAATATTGTAATCACAAAACTCAGGACTAAATACATTTAAATAAACGAATAGAAAAAAACACGAATTAGCCTTTGGAAGTTTTATTTTATTTTAAGAAAAATATGCATAAATAATATTTTAAAAATTAGATTAATGAAGCTTTTTTAATTCAAAATAATTTTTTATAATAATGTTAGAAGTTAGAAATGCTTTAAAAAACTTTTTATTTTAGGGCAAAATAAATTTACATTGGCTACACTGTTTTCTATTATAAGTACTTTGCAATTTGATGTTCTCTTCTTTGGGATTACTTTGGTTGGCAATTTATCATGAATGTACTGATACAGAAGCCAAGTTTCCAAATTTCAAATTTATTTTAATAATTACATTTCTTTTGTGTGATCTATTCACTGATGAAATAATCTTCTGGCTAAAAAGCTTTGCTTACATACAAATTTTTTGGAATTTATTCAACGACAGTCCACAATTCCTTAATGAAGAACAGTGATCGCTTGATTCTTTCTTCAGTGCCTCAATTGGAAGGCATTCTTGGGAAATGATGTGGTTTAAGCAGAACTGAAAGACCTATTTGACGATGACGATCAATTAAATCGCTTATGAAGGTACGATCTCTTCGTTGGTAGAACAGAAATAATTTAGAACTTGAAAGCGAAAAAATTGTTGTTAATTGCTAACCAAAGGATAGCTAATAGCAAGACAGATATATACCATTTTCAAATAAAAGAAAATATATAAAGAGAATTAAAATAAAGAAAAATGTTTACTTGGTAGTATAGAATGAAAAATAAATGGAGTTTACAAGTGTAAAACAATTTCAAAAAGCTCTATCTTCTATGAAATATAATGTAAAATAAAAATTTCTCAGATTCTATTTCTTTGATAAGTTTGTTTAAATAGAAAATTAATAACAATTGAAACTACCGGGTAGATTGATACAAAGAGTACTGATGACGGACGTAGCTGTCTAGAAAATGCATTCTGCTTTGCTGGTATCTAATTTTTCTTTATCTCTTTATAATTAAGAACTTAAGCCTAAATAATTAATTTATTAATTCAAAAATAGTTCAAATAAATTATATTTTATAATTATATAACAATTGTATTTAATTAAAACTATTCTAAACAAGATTAAAAAAGCTTTTTGTTATAAATTTGTCCTGGTTTTGGTAACTGCAACCTTTAACGTAAATGAATGTAAATTGCAAAAAGGAAAGAAATGTTATTACGTATTGCATTGTGTACCTACAGTAAGATTTGTTCAAAAAAGTAACAAGTAATTGATTGTTAGAGTTTGGGAAACAAAAGATTTAAGACACACACTTCAGTCAAAGAGACCACCAAATATATAAAAACGCTGTTATGTTTTTATGCCTTGCTGTTGCAAACAAACATATATTGCTACAGAGAACATAATATGGTTCTTCTGACCATACTGCTGCCATGTTTTACCTGTGCGTGTCACTTACCTTGCTGTCAAAATGGTTTTAATGAAGTACGTATAGAAAGTCTGTGAAGCCGTCTATGGGTATACCATGTAACAAAGAAATTTTGTATTTAATTTATTTAGAACCAGAAAGTTTAGTTCATAAATTTTACAAATGGTATTGAAATTTCCTTGAATAAGCTCAACTTAAATACCGTCTAGTAAAAAGAATGACAGTTATATAATTTTTAAAGTAATTGTATTGAAAAGTCCAAATGATATTTATGTCAAATTTAAATAAACGTAACGGCACTTAACTTTGTCTACAGTTTGTTTATAAGCGAAATATAATTTTGTATATTAAAGTATAGTAGTTAAATAAAAGTGTTCCTATTACATCATAAATATTCGTATATTTGTCAAACTCTTACACAGAGTCGTTAAAAAAAAACTCACTTTAATCCTACATTTAAAATTAGCAAATTATGACATTTATTTTATGTAATTTAATACCTAACACGAATTTCATGTCATTTTTGTAATAAAACTGTTTCTATTCTTAAAACAGTTTTCAAAATTATTTTTTTTATTATCTTAAAATTACCCAGCTAATAATATACATTTCAAATTGACAGAGAATTAACAGTTCCTGTTGAATTTACGATGAATAAATTTTCAATACATACTTAAACAACCACCTACTAAATTAAACAATAAATTTGATACTGGCATAGAACCTCAATAGAAACACCTTCACTATTACCAACCACCGTTTGGCATTTAATTTGTTCTGCATCAATTTGGTTAATGACAGGAAATTTGATTAAACCCAATTTATACTGATACACTTCAAACTCAATAAACCGAAAACAAAAGCAGACGGACGGACAATCTTTAAAAATTAACTTAAGGAAAATCGTGTGAAAAATACTTAAAGTAATATTGCGTTAAATTACATTAACACTTTGCAAATTCAAAATATAACCAACAAATTTTTTGCTAACTACTACATGTGGATACTTGAATAGTTTTCAACGGGCAGCTTTAAATGCAGGGACGCCGGGCTGCAAGAAGTTTTCAACCATTAACAATGTACAACGACAACAATGGTTTTGGGGTGATTGGTAATAAAACCAATCTTTTCTATTCAACTACCTCAACTGCTCAACTGCTAAACAGCAAACGACAAAAACTATAGCTCCAATAATAATGAATGGTGAATGAATTAAATTAAAACAAACGAAAAACTTAAAGCAAAAGTAAAGACAATTTCAATGGTTGATTATGTTGACCCAATTCTTGGACATATTAGCGGGTGTTGGTGCATTTAAATGTTGTTTCGCTGTTAAAGAAACAAACAAAAGAATTTTAGTTGTGTGCTTTTATTGTTCAATGAAAAAACACATTAAAACTAAAACTAAAACTAAAACACTACTTAAGATTTCTCGTGGCCAGATAGAGTGACTAGTTGTGTTTTTAAAAAATAGGTATGGTAAATGTGTTTTTATTTTACTACGAGTTAAATTTATATTGTTTAAAGTTAAGTTTTACTTTCAATGTGTTTTTAACAATTTAGTTTGTGTTTGAGGTGCAGGCAGAGGCGTTGATAAATTAGAGAAGTAGAGTATTGAAATGAGTGTTGTATAGGATCGTACAATCGTTTAGAAACAATAGTAATGTGTGTGTTAGTAAGTTAATAGGAACAATGAATCACAATCCATCATAATAACCTAAAATATCAAACGCGAAGGTGCATGCTTCTACAAAGCTTTATACGAGTAGTTGATGCAGTGTAAATTTTTATATATATATATGTCGTACGTCTACTTTTTCCAAACATATAAGTTACATAATTATATTTACTGAATTGTAGACTATGACTAGAAAGCTTTAATTCTTGCATGATCTATTGGAAATACATAGCTGTAGTTTCATTTGTAAGATGGCCAATTATATAAAAAAGAACTTATGGATCATTCATAGCAATAGTAGCAGTTTGTTATATTATTGGTTTATTTATGACTAATGTATTAAAACAACACAGAGTTACATGGTAATAAAATTAAGTAGTTCACATTTTATTTTATTTCTTATAATTAATAGCTTCTACAGATAGTAAACATTGAGAATTAAAAACGATATAAGCCAAAATAAAATGAAAAGATAATAAACAACGATAATACTCAAAATAGCGAGTAGTTGATTTTCGTTTTTTGATAAAAATCGATTATTTATGACCATTCGCACCATGTCTTAAAATTTCATAACTGTTAAAAGATTCGTTACGGATTTACAACAAAAGCAATTCTATTGTATATTTTGCTTACATTTCTGCTTACCGCGTGGTACGACTTCCAACAAATTAATAAAAATTGCTACTAAGTGTCGTTCCAAGAAACTGTTCAACATTAATAATTGCAAAAGGTATCATCATAGAGCTCTCCATTAGGATGTAGAAATTGTTGTTAAACCAGGAGCTAATGAACAGCCTTCAAATCAGATGTTGAACTGTAGAAACGATTTTCAGTCAAGTAAAATGTTTAAAATATTACCAATAGCATTTGTTGGTCTTTCTGAGTCCTTTAAGATGTATGCTTGATAAAGAATCGTCCATATCTCTGCTCGATAAGAAAACTTACAGCATGTAAGGTTTAAAAGTAAGATACATTCGGGAGAGGCATTTTGGAGGAAAAGATTCTTACTTAAAAATCTGTACACAATTAAAGCTCTTTATTTGCAATGTCATGTTTTAAAAAACAAGTTTTGCAAAACTGCCTATAGAAGAATACGATAATGCCACACCAATACTTACACTTGTTTTAGACAAAGCCTACCTCCTAGTGCAGTTAAATAATCCAATAACAGTGACTAATAATAATAGTCACTGTAATAGCTATGCAATATAAAGTGGTGGCCTGGTTAACTTGTGGCTTAGTTAAAAAAATAAAACCCCCCCAATGTGCTTTAGTCTGACCATTCTAAAGCAATATATATTGCAGGAAAGTCCTAACTTTTTCAAACAATTTCCCGTAAAATTTTAACAAAAAACATGCGAATAAATTTTCAATAAAATTTTTACAAAAAATTTTCGATAAAATTTTTCAAAAACATTTTCAATAAATTCCCAAAAATTTTTTGATTAAATTAAAAAAAAATTCGATAAAATTTGAACAAAAAAATTTTCCATATCTTTATATTATATTTGTAATTTTGAAAATCATAAAAATAAAAACCATATGTACAAGTAAGTATATTATTGTAAAATTGGGAAACATTACAGAGTAAGGAAATATTTAACATCGCTATGGTGAAGAGCATATAAGATTCGGCATGGCCGACTATAGCACTCTTACTTGTTTTTTATGAAATTGCACATCGACCGATACGAGTATTTTGTATCGGTACCAACTTGTTACTTGATGTATCTAAGTGTACTCGGCATCGAAAGAAAAGAATCGTATCGTTTTATCCCTTATAATGTGTTGTATAGTATAACTTTCTAAAAGGTAATGAAGCATTAAAGGCAAAAAACGAGTGTAATGTATTTTAAAAGATAAAGCAATAGCTCGAATATGCTCAAGATGGGTAGCGAAATTTTTTTGCGGTGGTTTTTCCTTGAAGGGTGAACCCAGACCATGAGAGCCATCAGATGGTAATGTGGAAACGCTGCCGGCTGCAAGTTTAGAAATCAGACTTCAGCTTTGTACTTCATAAAAAGGATTGTTTTCGTATCCAAATTTAAATTGTAGGACAAAGTAAGTCAAATATTCAAAAATGTAAATAGAAGTATATTTAAAAAATCGCATTCATTTTATTTCAGGGATATTTTATCCGCTCACCACCATTAACATAAGAAAAAAAAATTATATAAAAATGTTCGAATCATTATGACTTTGCTGATTAGTTTAAATTGCTTTGATTTCTTTTTCTATAGTCATTGCCTAAACGTAAAAAAGTAATTCTACTGATACAGATAAAAATAACAAAGTAACAATTGTAAAGAACACTTTAATCATTTTCAATTGAAAATTTATTAAGTTTTTTCTCTACTCAGTGGTTAAGAATTTTTAAAAAATCATTTTCCGTTCGAAATTTTTTCTTTTGTTATTTAAATTTTATTAATTTTGTTTTCCGTCGTGTATGTTTGATTTTTTAGATTAGAGTTTTTTATTCATTTTTATATCATTTGATTTCGCCAAATTATTATTTAATTGTTTATTTGTCTGTTTTGCCCATTTATTGCTCTGATTCTTGCATTTATTTGTTGTTGTATCAAATTGCAATTTTTCGTTCTTTTTTCTACGTGTTATTCATTAATTCAAGGTTTTTTGTTGTATTTTTTTATAATTTAAATAATTGCTTAAGTTTTTATGTAGTTTTTTTTTCTTCTTAATTTTAGTATGTTTATATTTATTTTACAATAATAAAAATTTTAAATGATTTTTTTTTATCTCTAAAATTGATTATAATTTTTAATATTTTTGAAAGTATTTGTCGGTGAATGGTTTTGTTCGTTTTAAATTAACTTTAAATATAAAGAGAAAATCAAAATTGTTTTGCATAACGGACCTACACTAAATGCAGTTGTTGTGCAATTTTAATCCATATAATTTATTTGCTTGAAATTTATAAAAAATATTTATTAACTTTTACTGCAGTGCACCCACTTGCCAGTAAGGGTGTTTAAATTTTCCGAAATTTTAATTTGGTTGATATTTATCTAATGGTTAACGACTTATTGTTAGTAGATTTGCAGTTACTAGTCGAATTATTTATTTATTAACATGCAAATAGAATTTTATTCTCGCTAGTTGCAAGAATATTTTTTTACAAATAACGTGATTAGTTTTGTTTTTCCTATTTTTTCTTTAAAATTAATCATCTAATTTGTAGAAAATAAAACGAATTAAGCCTGACTTCAATTTAATTATTTTTATATTTTTATTATTTTAATATTCGTTAAAAAAATGAAAATATAATTTTAATTTATATTTCGGAACAGGTAGATTATGTTTTGTTCTATAGAAGACCTTGAAGCTAAAATATGTTCTCTTTTCAACCGATAAAGTAGAGAACAGGTTATTAATTCGTCTGTATTTTTGAATGTTTGTTAATTCAGATTTCTGTCGGAATTCTTCTTTTGCAGCATAGCCTGCACATTGGACCCATTTCGAAAAAAAAATTAAAAAAAGGTAAAACCCTAACCTGATAAATTGAAGGGTGTCCCTATAGGTGACGTTAACTGATGTATATAACCTTATCTTTTGAAACGATACAGATAGACACTTGAAATTTAAACAGAATTTTTACTGCTATAAATTTTTATTTTAGTTTCAATGACCTCTCTCCGTTTTGAAACGGGTTTTATTGCAAGAACTATTTTTTTAACTTCGTAAAAAATTAAAAAAAATATTCTTAAAATTTTTTGGAAGCGCCACTCTTAATAACTTTTTTCACAGCTTTCAAAGAGTGTTTATATGCGAACATAATCCTATAATGTTTTTTATTTCTTTCGTTTTCAATATGAGGAAAGGTGCAACTAAAGCTCATCAACTTTTTATTGTAAGAATGTAATTCTATAGCAGAAATTCAATAAGCATAAAATTCAATAAGTACATCATCATCTCAAAATTTCGGGAATAATTTAGAAAAGGAAACTGAGTGCTAACTGAATTAGGAGATGTCGAGAAGGTTTTTTTTTCTACTTGGAATACTCATCTTTACCATATCTCATGGAAACAGATATTTTTATCTATACATATAATAAAACAGTAACTCATTTCATGTCTGTCTGTATATGCATCACGTAAAAACTACAAAATTTTGTTAAGATCCATCATCTTAACAAAATTTTGTGAGGAGGTACCTTAATATCCTGATTCCAATAAATTATACATTTTTTTCCGCAAAAATATATTATTTCCAAGAGAAAGTGGAAAAAAAGCAGTGAAAGTACGTACGTAATTTTACCGATTTCAGGCATCTTTTATTTTTGAAAGCGGTATATTTGAAACACGGTTGTCGCTGTTTCAAAATAATGACAAACTGAAGTCAAATCGGGATATTTTGCACAATAGATGGCGCTGTTTTAAAATAATCACAAAATATGAAATACTTAATTCCAAATGGCCAATTCAATAAAACTTGTATTTGATTTGTATTTTCATTTTGTGGAATTACATTTTTATTAAAATATTTTAAACACCTTTTACGCAAATTTTTAGAATTTTAGAATTTTATATAAATTTAAGAATTTTATCTTGTGGATTACTTTCAAAGCAAAATCAAAGTATTGTCGATGATTGGGCACATCGAATCAAATATTAATTATATTCGATTATGCCCAAAAACTATACAGCTCTTCATCTCCATATACCAAAGGCACATACTGGATTTCATTCCGATACGTCAAACGATATGACCTGTAGAGCGTCCGAAAAATTAAGATCAAAATGTAAAGATCCGTTGAAATCTCGATGTCATTTTTTTTTTCAAGAGTACTATACTTTGCCTTTACTACGTATAGTAAAATAAAAACGGAAAATATTTCTGCATCGCATTGATAATCTCGATTAGCAATGGGCTTATTCTAATAACCTCAAAAGGAGGGCGGATAACGTCTAACGAAATATTAACGCCTTTTAGGTCAAATTGAGTGTCATACCAATCCCATGATATTTAAGAAATAAGTTTTTTTCGACCAGCACCTATTGACTTATTCAAATCTAAAATGTTAAATAAAATGATAAGTTTTATACAACGCCACTGTTAAAAAATTAACTTATTTTAAGGTTATTTTTCCAAATATTTCCACTTCAGATGAAGTCATTAGTCCAAATATTTTAAACAACAAACTAGCAATATTATTTGAGAGAGCAACTTTTAAATGTAACGTTTATTCGAATTTTATTTGTAAAAATCAGAGTAGTGTATAGTTACTTTAATTATTGTGTTAACTTTTAAAAATTACAATGTTTATTGTATAATTAAAAACAATTGACAGTTATGACAAAATTGTTAAAGTAAAACTTTGTAATTCAATTTGAGTTTTAATTAAAAAACATTCCATGTACGTTGTAACATAATAATCAAAAACTAAATTAAAACGCAAGCAACGTCAAATTGATTTATTTAAACCACACAGTCACAGAAACTTCTAGCAGTTCAAAATTCCAATAAAAAATTAACCTAATTGAAAACAATTTAAAAAAAAAACATACAAATTTTACAAGAAATTCCAAAACATTAACATCAACTAACGAAGAATATTTTAATAGGATCAGCAATGCAGACAATAGAAAACAAAAACGCTTAAATGATAAATAAAAAATCTCTAAAATAAAAACTGGCTTTTCTTGCATAAACGAATAGACAAAAAGCTACCGCAGTAGTTTAATATAAACGACTCACACAGGAATTCAACCGTAAAAAATACTTTTATCAGCTGTAAGAGCAACAATTTCAAATGACGTTTTTCTTTTATCGTTGTTTACAAACAAACAAAAAAAAAACATTAAAACAGCAGCAAAAAGAAATGACAAGCAAATAGTGTTGTTACTGATAATAAAGTTAACGACATCAACACTGAACAACAGTAGCAAATGCTGCTTGCTAATGCTACAATAATTCAGACTAAGAAAAAAGCTACATCCATAGAGTAACAAAAAAAGTGATTTTTTAACACCGATTTTTATAAGTTTTAACTAAACTAAAATAACAATTTTAGATGAATGGTCATCGATTTTAAATTTAAACCAATACGCCTGTAAATTTTTCTAGATAACGGCACATATGTGATGATTACTACATATAATTTGTTTGCAATGTAATAAAGGCGCTACAATTAAGTGCGATCCTGTTTTTTTATCCCTATTTTTTCCATATTACTATAATTACAACCATCGCATATTTTATTAACAATGTGAACATCTGCCGAACATTGTCCATAAATATCTTAGATTAAAATTTCCATATTTGATTTAAAGAGAGATATATTTGGATTAAATCAATTATAAGAAGTGGATTTTTAATTTTCAATACATATTTTAAAATTAATTTTTTTTTTTATTTTAAAACATCAAGCTTCTTATAAATACCACTAAGAAATAGTAGTAAAAATAGGGTACGACCCTTAGTGTAAGACTCCTATTAAAACTGATATCAACATAAAAAATGTAATATAAAGTTATAAGGAGAATGGTTTTAGGCCGCAGAATGAGCCGATGGACGCTTCTGCAGAAGGAATTGTCAAATCATATTTTTATACAGGGTGGGCCAAAAGAAACCAAGGGCTCTCCAAAAATTTGTCTTAAAAGTGCCATTGTGTCTCGGGCAGTATGGGCAGTGGCTCCGTCCTGCTGAAACCACATACCAGGTCTGTTTTCAAGAGCAGGACGTAAAAAATTTTCTATCATAAACCGATACCGCTCTCCATTTACGGTTACAGCACTTCCATCTTCATTCTCGAAGAAGTAGGGCCCAATGACATTTTCAGATGTGATCCCACACCATACTGTACACCTGATGGGGTGCAATTGGCGTTGATGAATGGCTCTTGGATTTTCAGAACCCCAGAACCTACAGTTCTGCTTATTAACAAAGCCATTCAAATGAAAATGAGCTTCATCACTCATAATCAAATTTTCAATAATGTCGTCGATATGCTCTTTGCGTTAAAATAATTGATCTCTGGTTTAAATAATACAATTCCAAGTGTTGTCTATATAATCTGAAAGAAAAAATAAAAAAAAGTTAATAAACAAAAAAGTTATTAAACTTTTACACCCCTTGGTTTCTTTTGGCCCACCCTGTATTTAGAATATAAACTGCATTTGTAACCTTCCTTATACTGCTAAAACTTAGCAAGGGATATACGAAGTTTGCTTAGCCAAACCTATAGGGAAATCCTTAAAATAAAATTTGCACAGGAAGATTAATATTAATTGCGATACGTTCAGCGTTGACAAAGTGAAACGTGGGTATGTATACTTTTACACCTTCTATGAATTATAACTGAAAGACCCTTAAGGACCTTAACAAATAAGAAGGAGGAGGGTGCTGTAGCTCAAATGGTTAGTACGCTGACTACTAAAGCATACTTATGAGTTCAATACTCAGCCGTTGCAACATCGATCTTTCTATTTATAATACATATCACAGGGCTATCCTTATAGCACTAAATCGCCGGTGAAGTAAAATAATATTAAAGTGGCTATACTAGCTTCAAAGTAATACATCAAAATGACACCTAAGGCGCTGCAACACTGTTCCAAAAATAAATATAAATAATATAACGTGTTGCCGAATGTGAAGCTTTAATATCACTCTAACCATCAGTCTTATCTACTATTATCTCTTTCCGAAAGAAGTAACATGATTAATATATGTATCAATTGCCTGAGTGTTACTTCTCTTCTCTCAAAAACAATAATTCTAATGTAGGGACACATACAAACTAGAATAGTTAAAAGGCTCTAACCATATCAAGAAACTGGGCTAAGCTAAGATGCTTGAACATCAGGTCGGATCAAGTGAAAATAGGTCTTTTCACAAGAACAACAGAGATCGTACACTTTCTAAATAAAATTCTACTAAAATTAGAACAAAATAAAAGTGGAAGCGCCGACATGACAATAAGTACAAGATAAATAGTTTACAAATAGTTGAATTAGACTGCTGTATTGCTGAGAAGGTAATTGGAAACATTAATTTCTGTGAAACCTATAGATTTCTTTTTCATATTATTTATTTTATCTATCTTCAATATCTATTTACTAACAGTAAGTACTCATATCTAAGTCTAAAATTGAAATTAAAATAAAAGAAAATAAGAAATAAGATATACTTAATTAAGTCCAACCAATTCTAGCAAAAAATTTATAGTGCCCAGTTGATGCTACCATTGTTGGGCTATCTCTTTGATGCTCGGACAATAAATTCAATATCCCTCCTTCTTAGTCAAGCGTAACCACGATCATTTAAGGCCGGGGCACATAGAATCAGTCATACGTTATACGTCGTCTTTTTGAAGAAAGTTTAAATACAGGTTTTTTTATGAGCGTTATCACAATCAGTACGTCTCCTTCAACGCAACGTGAGTTGGGCAATTTTTAACTTTAGACGAACGTTAAGCAGTTTGATATCTATCAATTGGTTTTTCTTTGTTTTGATTAAATTTCTGTGTTAAAAAAAAAACAAAATACAATAAAATAAATAAATTAAATAAAGTAAAATGGAGAACAAAGCTTTTTAAGTGTTTCCTTTGCTGATTAAATATCCGTCAACAAAGTATTCATTGTATCAACCTCTTCCGTCGGTACTTTAATCACAGTTGAATACTTCAAAGTATAACCTATGATGGATTCTATGTGCCCCAGCCTTTAGGTTGTTACGGGCCAGCGGATTTGAGTGCGTTTCAAGTTTCTTTAAATATGTGACTGATGCTGGCATGTTTAGATCATTGTGAATGTTTGAGTGTTTGTAGATGTTTATTAAAACACGGAATGGTGCAACAATATCGGAAATTGATGCATGACCACAAAAAAAATGGAATCAATTAAAGGTTTTGATCAAATTCAGATACCACTTTTATTTAATGTTTTGTTATTTCAATTATATATTTAATTATAATTTTATTTTTTTCTCGTTTAATTAATGAAGTAAAAAATTAATTGAATCAAATCAAAAATTAATTAAGATTGTATCTGTAACTAATTAAAATCTTTAATTGGTGCAACAATTTTTTTCTGTGAGTGTATCTATTGGGTTCTTATTTACCATTAGAGTTAAATTGAAGCACTTAGCGAATATTCTCAAACGAACGGATTGCTGGCTATAAAATGCTGATATCGGGTGACTAGTTGCTGCACGGTTAGATCACGCATAGGTGGGAGAACAGCACTTAGAGTGTTTTGTAACGACCAATCCAGCTGTTAGAAGATTAGAACTGCAAGATGTATCCTTAGAAAACGTGACACCTTAGCAGGCTTTAGAGAAGTGGTTTAAAATTTAGAGAAAAAACGAAATAAAATAACTAATATTTTACGGGGGAAATACTAACTCATTTCCTGTCTGTCCTTCTTTTTTTGTGTTTGCATCACGTAAAAACTACTGGATTTTAACAGAAATTTCTCAAGTGCCTCAAAGTTCATCTTCTGAAACACAAAGAATTATTTTCATCAAAACAACCAAAACACTGCGAAACCCAGACTGAAATTTTTACTCGTTGAAACTACACTCTTGCCCTACCACCATGCAAAATTTCAGCCAAATCGAAGATGGTGTATTTCATTGAAAATTTCATCTAGTTTTCAACAAAACATATCGTCGATAGAACTAGATCGTGAAATAAAGTGATGCAAAAATTTTTTTCGAAGGCACTTGAATATATAAACACAATTGTTACATTAAACTGATTTTTAAATTACATTTAAACATAAAAAAAAAATATTTTCTCAAGTCCCTCAAAAATCCTCTTCTGAAACACAAAAAATTGTTTTCCTCAAAACAACCAACAATTAATAAAACAAAATTTTTCAACTGATATTCTTGTTATAACATTGAAAAATTAACATGTTTTCGTGATTTGGAGTCGAAACAAAAACATCGTGAAAATATCACCCGATTTGGGAAAGAGTTATAGCATCAAAATATCTTATTTCTAAGAAAAAGTAAAAGTACCCCGATTTTTTACCGATTTAAAGATACTGTCTCTTACAGAACTTTACAATAATTTTTAGAATTTTATATAAATTTTAGAATTTTATCCAGGGATGGGTACCTTTATATAAAGTAAATACGTAAGAGTCTTAAAATTTGGTGTGGATTACTTTTAAAGCAAAATCGAAAAAAATATTGTCAGGACGTGTACACAATGTGTGTGGGCACAGCTAGTTTATAATATAACTCTACAATAAATTATAAAAATTATGAAATAAATATAAAATAATTCTTGCAAAAAAAAACCGACTTCAAAACAGACAAACTTAAAAGCATGTTGCTTTAAGACGGTAACTATTGCGACACCCTGTAATTTCCGAATTCAAATTTTATACTAGTTATAGCGGTCGTAGCAATACAGGTTCGTTGTAAATTTCAACCTTCTGTCTGTAACGGTTTAAAAGTTTGGTCATATACATCAAATTACATAAACTATTGCGACACCCTGTAATTTATAATTTTAAATAATTATACTTATTATAACAGATATAGTAATGGACATTCTGTCTAATTCTTAAGTGTTTATCAATAACTGTTTAAAAGATAGGGTCATATATATCAAATGACGTCACCTATTGGGACACCCTTTAAATTCAAATTTTAATATAAATACTTTTTAAAGAACACTTTGTTATACAGATTCTTTTTAAATTTTAACTTTGTGTCCATATATATCAAATTACATCAACTATTGGGACACCCTATAATTTCCAATTTTAAATATTTATACTTGTTGTTATTCGAGACATAGTAGTGAACATTTTGTCTATTTTTCAAGTGTTTGTCTATAACGGTTCCAAAGATGAGGACGTAATGGTCAAATAACATCAATAATGGGGACACCCTTTAATTTATAGATCAAAGTTTTATACTTGTTTTAATAGCGGACTAAGCAATATAGGTTCTTTGTAAATTTCAACTGTCTATCTATAACAGTTGAAAAGTTTGGCCATATATATTACTTTTACATTAACTATTGGGACACCCTTTAATTTCCAATTTTAAATATTTATACTTGTTGTTATACCAGACATAGTAGTGAACATTCTGTCTATTTTTCAAGTGTTTGTCTATAACGGTTCCAAAGATGAGGACATAATGGTCAAATAACATCAATAATGGGGACACCCTTTAATTTATAGATCCAAGTTTTATACTTGTTTTAATAGCGGACTAAGCAATATAGGTTCTTTGTAAATTTCAACTGTCTATCTATAACAGTTGAAAAGTTTGGCCATATATATTACTTTTACATTAACTATTGGGACACCCTTTAATTTCCAAATTCATATTTTACACTTGTTATTTTAGCGGACTTAGCAATACGAGTACTTTGTAAATTTCAACTGTCTGTCTATAAAGGTTCAAAAGTTTGGCCATATATATATCAAAATAAACCAACTAATGGGACACCCTTTAATTTCTAATTTTAAATATTTATACTTATTATAACAGACATAGTAACGAACATTCTGTGCAACTTTCAAGTGTTTGTCTATAACGGATCAAAAGATAGGAGAATAAGGGTGAAATTAAGTCACCTATGGGGTCACCCTTTAATTTTTAATTTTATTTTTTAATTACTTTTTGTTGTTGGGAGCTACTGTGATACGCATTTTTTTTTAATTTTAAATTGGTGACCTATAATGTTCATAATACACGTAAAAAACATGTATGTTGTATGGGGACACCCTTTAATTTTTAAAATTTTGAACTTCTTTTAAAATGGGACCAATCTGTAGCCATAACCTTTCTAATAGTGCAAAATTTTTAAAATCGGTTCAGAAATGACTGAGTTCTGCGGGCACAAACATAAAAAAAAAAAAAGCAACATTCAGACGAATTGATAACCTCCTTCTTTTTTTGAAGTCGGTTAAAAATTATCTCGAAATTGTTAACGATATCCATAAGATTGCTTCACTCGTTACTTTCGGATCTAGCTTACATATAGGGAACGAAAAACATATATCGCATACCTTTATTTCAAGAGTCTTTAAAAGATAAGTTATGTTCATAACTGTGTTGTGCCGCCGGATTCGGTCTAAAATTCAAATGAAAGTGATAAGGTTTTAATCACATTCGAAAAACCTATTTTTCTATTTTTGGTTAATTTTTCTTTATTATGAATATAGAAGTTTGTGTTACCAATAATATTTTAAACTTAAAACCTTGTAAAGGATATAAAAACGAAATAATTTATATTAAGTTAAAAAAAAACTTTCAAATATTTTTGTTGCATTTTTCTACTCTACGAGTATATTAATCGCTAGAAATAAAATTTAAATTTAAACACAAAAACTAAATTGCATGAATAAATGCCCAAATTGTAACATTATTTCTCAATCATTAAATACCAAACAGAGTTTCAAATAATTGTATGTCCGCTCGGTTGTCTATCTATCTAACAGCCTGTCTGTCGCATGATTTGACAAACCACAAAAATAAAATAACAGCAGCAACTAGTCTTACTGGCTTGAAAACATTATATGATAAAAAAGAGTTTAAACAAAACTTGCTACAAGTACTTTTTAAAGTTGTCATTGTATTGAAATCAAATCATTTTTTCTACCACCCATTGAAGAAAGAAAGATACAAATACGAAGTATCTTAAACCCACCTTGATGTTTGTATACTTGTAGACTTACCTAAAACTAAGTTTATATTAGCGTTCACATTTGCTTTAAGATAGTGAGTTGTACTACAGCAAACATTGGTTTAAATACCAGCACCAATCTGTATTAGCATCAACAACAACAGCTTTAAAACTTTAGCTTACCAACTGTAGGTGTCTGTAAAATGTTGTTTTATGTTTGTTGTTGATATTGTACTCGTATTTGTTGTTCTTGCTGTTTTGCCAATATCTTGTGTTCTTTGCTGGGATTTTCCTTTCATTTGAGTTAAAGTTCTGTCTTGTGCTAAGTTGGTGTTTGTGCTCGTATTGTCAGCTTTTGTTTTCAGTTGCACGCGCCTTGTTTTTGTTTTTTATTTGTTGTCAGCTACCTGCTGGTATTATTGTTATTTCTTTTGTTGTCGTTTCTTAAGTTGTACACATGTTACCGTTGTATTCATTACGACAATTTGCTGCTGATATTTTTGTGCAGAGATTTGTGATCAAAAAAAGCTTTTAAGCTCTGCTAAGGTCGTTTAATGATGTTAAAATAACTTAAAGAGTAAAGTCTACATATAATGCAATTTTAAGAGGTAAACTTTTCAACTAGAGAAAACTTTGAAACTATTGAAAATGCGTGACTGTTTTTGAATTGTTTATACAAAAAATTAGTTTTATTACTCTCAGCAGTTGTTCAACTACCAAACATTTTGTATATTTAGTACCACCTACACTTCTATATATGTTAATATGTATGTATTTCACCACTTAATCTGTTGATATAATAATTTTTATAGCTTTATTAAGATAAACACTTTTTTTAATAGTTATGTTAGTAAGTTCTGTAAGTTTAAGATTTTGTTTATTAGAATGTGAAAGAAATACTTTTTAAAAAGTTACAATTATTTCACTGGCTGCTCAAACCAGTACACAAGGAATCTTTTAGAAATCTAGAAATATTTGCATATGTTGTCGTGCACGGGAAGGATAATAGAAAATATTTCAAACTTTTCTAAAGAAAACAAATATTTAACAAAAACCAAGAAACAGATTTTATTACAAAATTTATTGAATTTATAACTTTTGCACCTTTCACGAGACTATAGTAATACATATTTTTCGTTTCCTTAGAACTTTTTTTATATACATATATGTATAAGTACATGCACAGCTCTACGTCTTATGGTGTTCTTGGCGGAATATTTTCCGAACAATGAGTACTGAGATATTTTCTATACTTCAACCAATGTATGCGTGTTCTTGTTGTTGGGTGAATGATAATTAATCAATTTAAAGCCAATAACAACTGGTATTTTTGCCGATCAGTAGGCGGGTTGTCCACTCGAATTTACGTTCAGGCACATTTTTGAAATTGCGTCAAATAAACGACTACGCTTTCGAGAAATGAGGATAAAATGTGTGTTTGTGCGTTGTAAGCCAGCTGCTACGAAACATTAAATAAATAAAATTAATTACGATTAAGCAATATTTTACTCACTCTGATAAAGAGATACATCATAAAGGACTTTTAATGTAAGGGTGAGCAATGAAAACTCCAAAATACGTTTAATAAACGTTCGATCACCACAATAAAGTGAACTGGGATCAACATCTGATTTGCCAACTTATGAAAAGGCAACCGTCACGATCTGTTCTTATGATACATAATATACAATAACTTCCGATATAGCCACATTAAAATTACAAATTGAGTTCAACTTATTTTAAGAATGACTTTAAAGTGAAAAATTATGGCGCTACAAACTAAGTCCCCAAAACAAACATGAACTAAGTTCCCAATTTAGGGACTTATTTGTTAAGAAATAACTCCCCAGTTGAAATTTTATCCTATCATTATTTCTGCACTTTTTTCGATTAGACGTTTATTTAAGAAGTTACAGCAAAAATAATATTTTTTTATGAAAAATAGATTTTTTATGAAAAATATAGGTCGTCACAGATTTTTGTCCTTTTTTCGATTAGACGCCTATTTAAGAAGATACAGCAAAAATAAGATTTTCATATGAAAAATAGATTTTTTATGAAAAATATAGGTCGTCACAGATTTTTATCCTTTTTTCGATTAGACGCTTATTTAAGAAGATACAGCAAAAATAAGATTTTCATACTAAAAATAGATTTTTTTATGAAAAATATAGGTCGTCACAGATTATTGTCCTTTTTTCTATTAGACGCTTATTTAAGAAGATACAGCAAAAATAAGATTTTCATACTATAGGTCGTCACAGATTTTTATCCTCTTTTCGATTAGACGCTTATTTAAGAAGATACAGCAAAAATAAGATTTTCATACTAAAAATAGATTTTTTTATGAAAATATAGGTCGTCACAGATTATTGTCCTTTTTTCTATTAGACGCTTATTTAAGAAGATACAGCAAAAATAAGATTTTCATACAAAAAATAGATTTTTTTATGAAAAATATAGGTCGTCACAGATTAATGTCCTTTTTTCGATTAGACGCTTATTTAAGAAGATACAGCAAAAATAAGATTTTCATACTAAAAATTGATTTTTATGAAAAATATAGGTCGTCACAGATTATTGTCCTTTTTTCGATTAGACGCTTATTTAAGCAAATACAGCAAAAATAAGATTTTCATACGACAAATAGATTTTTTATGTAAAATATAGGTCGTCACAGATTTTTATCCTTTTTTCGATTAGACGCTTATTTAAGAAGATACAGCAAAAATAAGATTTTCATACGACAAATAGATTTTTTATGAAAAATATAGGTCGTCACAGATTTTTATCCTTTTTTCGATTAGACGCTTATTTAAGAAGATACAGCAAAAATAAGATTTTCATACTAAAAATAGATTTTTTTATGAAAAATATAGGTCGTCACAGATTATTGTCCTTTTTTCTATTAGACGCTTATTTAAGAAGATACAGCAAAAATAAGATTTTCATATGAAAAATAGATTTTTTATGTAAAATATAGGTCGTCACAGATTTTTATCCTTTTTTCGATTAGACGCTTATTTAAGAAGATACAGCAAAAATAAGATTTTCATACGACAAATAGATTTTTTATGAAAAATATAGGTCGTCACAGATTTTTATCCTTTTTTCGATTAGACGCTTATTTAAGAAGATACAGCAAAAATAAGATTTTCATATGAAAAATAGATTTTTTATGTAAAATATAGGTCGTCACAGATTTTTATCATTTTTTCGATTAGACGCTTATTTAAGAAGATACAGCAAAAATAAGATTTTCACACGACAAATAGATTTTTTATGAAAAATATAGGTCGTCACAGATTTTTATCCTTTTTTCGATTAGACGCTTATTTAAGAAGATACAGCAAAAATAAGATTTTCATACTAAAAATAGATTTTTTTATGAAAAATATAGGTCGTCACAGATTATTGTCCTTTTTTCTATTAGACGCTTATTTAAGAAGATACAGCAAAAATAAGATTTTCATATGAAAAATAGATTTTTTATGTAAAATATAGGTCGTCACAGATTTTTATCCTTTTTTCGATTAGACGCTTATTTAAGAAGATACAGCAAAAATAAGATTTTCATACTAAAAATAGATTTTTTTATGAAAAATATATTTCGTCACAGATTATTGTCACAGATTTTTATCCTTTTTTCGATTAGACGCTTATTTAAGAAGATACAGCAAAAATAAGATTTTCATATGAAAAATAGATTTTTTATGTAAAATATAGGTCGTCACAGATTTTTATCATTTTTTCGATTAGACGCTTATTTAAGAAGATACAGCAAAAATAAGATTTTCACACGACAAATAGATTTTTTATGAAAAATATAGGTCGTCACAGATTTTTATCCTTTTTTCGATTAGACGCTTATTTAAGAAGATACAGCAAAAATAAGATTTTCATACTAAAAATAGATTTTTTTATGAAAAATATAGGTCGTCACAGATTATTGTCCTTTTTTCTATTAGACGCTTATTTAAGAAGATACAGCAAAAATAAGATTTTCATATGAAAAATAGATTTTTTATGTAAAATATAGGTCGTCACAGATTTTTATCCTTTTTTCGATTAGACGCTTATTTAAGAAGATACAGCAAAAATAAGATTTTCATACTAAAAATAGATTTTTTTATGAAAAATATATTTCGTCACAGATTATTGTTCTTTTTTCGATTAGACGCTTATTTAAGAAGATACAGCAAAAATAAGATTTTCATATGAAAAATAGATTTTTTATGTAAAATATAGGTCGTCACAGATTTTTATCATTTTTTCGATTAGACGCTTATTTAAGAAGATACAGCAAAAATAAGATTTTCACACGACAAATAGATTTTTTATGAAAAATATAGGTCGTCACAGATTTTTATCCTTTTTTCGATTAGACGCTTATTTAAGAAGATACAGCAAAAATAAGATTTTCATACTAAAAATAGATTTTTTTATGAAAAATATAGGTCGTCACAGATTATTGTCCTTTTTTCTATTAGACGCTTATTTAAGAAGATACAGCAAAAATAAGATTTTCATATGAAAAATAGATTTTTTATGTAAAATATAGGTCGTCACAGATTTTTATCCTTTTTTCGATTAGACGCTTATTTAAGAAGATACAGCAAAAATAAGATTTTCATACTAAAAATAGATTTTTTTATGAAAAATATAGGTCGTCACAGATTATTGTCCTTTTTTCTATTAAGAAGATACAGCAAAAATAAGATTTTCATACTAAAAATAGATTTTTTTATGAAAAATATAGGTCGTCACAGATTTTTATCCTTTTTTCGATTAGACGCTTATTTAAGAAGATACAGCAAAAATAAGATTTTCATATGAAAAATAGATTTTTTATGTAAAATATAGGGCGTCACAGATTTTTATCCATTTTTCGATTAGACGCTTATTTAAGAAGATACAGCAAAAATAAGATTTTCATACGACAAATAGATTTTTTATGTAAAATATAGGTCGTCACAGATTTTTATCCTTTTTTCGATTAGACGCTTATTTAAGAAGATACAGCAAAAATAAGATTTTCATACTAAAAATACATTTTTTTATGAAAAATATAGGTCGTCACAGATTATTGTCCTTTTTTCTATTAGACGCTTATTTAAGAAGATACAGCAAAAATAAGATTTTCATACTAAAAATAGATTTTTTTATGAAAAATATAGGTCGTCACAGATTTTTATCCTTTTTTCGATTAGACGCTTATTTAAGAAGATACAGCAAAAATAAGATTTTCATATGAAAAATAGATTTTTTATGTAAAATATAGGGCGTCACAGATTTTTATCCTTTTTTCGATTAGACGCTTATTTAAGAAGATACAGCAAAAATAAGATTTTCATACTAAAAATACATTTTTTTATGAAAAATATAGGTCGTCACAGATTATTGTCCTTTTTTCTATTAGACGCTTATTTAAGAAGATACAGCAAAAATAAGATTTTCATACTAAAAATAGATTTTTTTATGAAAAATATAGGTCGTCACAGATTTTTATCCTTTTTTCGATTAGACGCTTATTTAAGAAGATACAGCAAAAATAAGATTTTCATACTAAAAATAGATTTTTTTATGAAAAATATAGGTCGTCACAGATTATTGTCCTTTTTTCTATTAGACGCTTATTTAAGAAGAAACAGCAAAAATAAGATTTTCATATGAAAAATAGATTTTTTATGTAAAATATAGGGCGTCACAGATTTTTATCCTTTTTTCGATTAGACGCTTATTTAAGAAGATACAGCAAAAATAAGATTTTCATACTAAAAATACATTTTTTTATGAAAAATATAGGTCGTCACAGATTATTGTCCTTTTTTCTATTAGACGCTTATTTAAGAAGATACAGCAAAAATAAGATTTTCATACTAAAAATAGATTTTTTTATGAAAAATATAGGTCGTCACAGATTTTTATCCTTTTTTCGATTAGACGCTTATTTAAGAAGATACAGCAAAAATAAGATTTTCATACTAAAAATAGATTTTTTTATGAAAAATATAGGTCGTCACAGATTATTGTCCTTTTTTCTATTAGACGCTTATTTAAGAAGAAACAGCAAAAATAAGATTTTCATACGACAAATAGATTTTTTATGAAAAATATAGGTCGTCACAGTTTTTTATCCTTTTTTCGATTAGACGCTTATTTAAGAAGATACAGCAAAAATAAGATTTTCATACTAAAAATAGATTTTTTTATGAAAAATATAGGTCGTCACAGATTATTGTCCTTTTTTCTATTAGACGCTTATTTAAGAAGATACAGCAAAAATATATACTATAGGTCGTCCCAGATTTTTATCCTTTTTTCGATTAGACGCTTATTTAAGAAGATACTGCAAAAATAAGATTTTCATATGAAAAATAGATTTTTTATGTAAAATATAGGTCGTCACAGATTTTTATCCTTTTTTCGATTAGACGCTTATTTAAGAAGATACAGCAAAAATAAGATTTTCATACTAAAAATACATTTTTTTATGAAAAATATAGGTCGTCACAGATTATTGTCCTTTTTTTCTATTAGACGCTTATTTAAGAAGATACAGCAAAAATAAGATTTTCATACTAAAAATAGATTTTTTTATGAAAAATATAGGTCGTCACAGATTTTTATCCTTTTTTCGATTAGACGCTTATTTAAGAAGATACAGCAAAAATAAGATTTTCATATGAAAAATAGATTTTTTATGAAAAATATAGGTCGTCACAGATTATTGTCCTTTTTTCGATTAGACGCTTATTTAAGAAGATACAGCAAAAATAAGATTTTCATATGAAAAATAGATTTTTTATGAAAAATATAGGTCGTCACAGATTATTTTCCTTTTTTCGATTAGACGCTTATTTAAGAAGATACAGATAGAATAGATTTTTTATGAAAAATATAGGTCGTCACAGATTATTGTCCTTTTTTCGATTAGACGCTTATTTAAGAAGATACAGCAAAAATAAGATTTTCATATGAAAAATAGATTTTTTATGAAAAATATAGGTCGTCACAGATTATTGTCCTTTTTTCGATTAGACGCTTATTTAAGAAGATACAGCAAAAATAAGATTTTCATACTAAAAATAGATTTTTTATGAAAAATATAGGTCGTCACAGATTTTTATCCTTTTTTCGATTAGATGCTTATTTAAGAAGATACAGCAAAAATAAGAAAAAATAAGATTTTCATACTAAAAATAGATTTTTTATGAAAAATATAGGTCGTCACAGATTATTGTCCTTTTTTCGATTAGATGCTTATTTAAGAAGATACAGCAAAAATAAGATTTTCATACTAAAAATAGATTTTTTATGAAAAATATAGGTCGTCACAGATTATTGTCCTTTTTTCGATTAGACGCTTATTTAAGAAGATACAGCAAAAATAAGATTTTCATATGAAAAATAGATTTTTTATGAAAAATATAGGTCGTCACAGATTTTTATCCTTTTTTCGATTAGATGCTTATTTAAGAAGATACAGCAAAAATAAGATTTTCATACTAAAAATAGATTTTTTATGAAAAATATAGGTCGTCACAGATTATTGTCCTTTTTTCGATTAGACGCTTATTTAAGAAGATACAGCAAAAATAAGATTTTCATATGAAAAATAGATTTTTTATGAAAAATATAGGTCGTCACAAATTTTTATCCTTTTTTCGATTAGATGCTTATTTAAGAAGATACAGCAAAAATAAGATTTTCATACTAAAAATAGATTTTTTATGAAAAATATAGGTCGTCACAGATTATTGTCCTTTTTTCGATTAGACGCTTATTTAAGAAGATACAGCAAAAATAAGATTTTCATACTAAAAATAGATTTTTTATGAAAAATATAGGTCGTCACAGATTATTGTCCTTTTTCGATTAGACGCTTATTTAAGAAGATACAGCAAAAATAAGATTTTCATATGAAAAATAGATTTTTTATGGGTCGTCACAGATTTTTATCATTTTTTCGATTAGATGCTTATTTAAGAAGATACAGCAAAAATAAGATTTTCATACTAAAAATAGATTTTTTATGAAAAATATAGGTCGTCACAGATTATTGTCCTTTTTTCGATTAGACGCTTATTTAAGAAGATACAGCAAAAATAAGATTTTCATATGAAAAATAGATTTTTTATGAAAAATATAGGTCGTCACAGATTATTGTCCTTTTTTCGATTAGACGCTTATTTAAGAAGATACAGCAAAAATAAGATTTTCATACTAAAAATAGATTTTTTATGAAAAATATAGGTCGTCACAGATTTTTATCCTTTTTTCGATTAGATGCTTATTTAAGAAGATACAGCAAAAATAAGATTTTCATACTAAAAATAGATTTTTTATGAAAAATATAGGTCGTCACAGATTATTGTCCTTTTTTCGATTAGACGCTTATTTAAGAAGATACAGCAAAAATAAGATTTTCATACTAAAAATAGATTTTTTATGAAAAATATAGGTCGTCACAGATTATTGTCCTTTTTTCGATTAGACGCTTATTTAAGAAGATACAGCAAAAATAAGATTTTCATACTAAAAATAGATTTTTTATGAAAAATATAGGTCGTCACAGATTTTTATCCTTTTTTCGATTAGATGCTTATTTAAGAAGATACAGCAAAAATAAGATTTTCATACTAAAAATAGATTTTTTATGAAAAATATAGGTCGTCACAGATTATTGTCCTTTTTTCGATTAGACGCTTATTTAAGAAGATACAGCAAAAATAAGATTTTCATCCTAAAAATAGATTTTTTATGAAAAATATAGGTCGTCACAGATTATTGTCCTTTTTTCGATTAGACGCTTATTTAAGAAGATACAGCAAAAATAGTATTTTCATACTAAAAATAGATTTTTTATGAAAAATATAGGTCGTCACAGATTATTGTCCTTTTTTCGATTAGACGCTTATTTAAGAAGATACAGCAAAAATAAGATTTTCATATGAAAAATAGATTTTTTATGAAAAATATAGGTCGTCACAGATTATTGTCCTTTTTTCGACTAGACGCTTATTTAAGAAGATACAGCAAAAATAAGATTTTCATATGAAAAATAGATTTTTTATGAAAAATATAGGTCGTCACAGATTTTTATCCTTTTTTCGATTAGATGCTTATTTAAGAAGATACAGCAAAAATAAGATTTTCATACTAAAAATAGATTTTTTATGAAAAATATAGGTCGTCACAGATTATTGTCCTTTTTTCGATTAGACGCTTATTTAAGAAGATATAGCAAAAATAAGATTTTCATACTAAAAATAGATTTTTTATGAAAAATATAGGTCGTCACAGATTATTGTCCTTTTTTCGATTAGACGCTTATTTAAGAAGATACAGCAAAAATAAGATTTTCACCTGAAAAATAGATTTTTTATGAAAAATATAGGTCTCACAGATTATTGTCCTTTTTTCGATTAGACGCTTATTTAAGAAGATACAGCAAAAATAAGATTTTCATACTAAAAATAGATTTTTTATGAAAAATATAGGTCGTCACAGATTATTTTCCTTTTTTCGATTAGACGCTTATTTAAGAAGATACAGCAAAAATAAGATTTTCATAATAAAAATAGATTTTTTATGAAAAATATAGGTCGTCACAGATTATTTTCCTTTTTTCGATTAGACGCTTATTTAAGAAGATACAGCAAAAATAAGATTTTCATACTAAAAATAGATTTTTTATGAAAAATATAGGTCGTCACAGATTATTGTCCTTTTTTCGATTAGACGCTTATTTAAGAAGATACAGCAAAAATAAGATTTTCATATGAAAAATAGATTTTTTATGGGTCGTCACAGATTTTTATCCTTTTTTCGATTAGATGCTTATTTAAGAAGATACAGCAAAAATAAGATTTTCATACTAAAAATAGATTTTTTATGAAAAATATAGGTCGTCACAGATTATTTTTCTTTTTTCGATTAGACGCTTATTTAAGAAGATACAGCAAAAATAAGATTTTCATACTAAAAATAGATTTTTAATGAAAAATATAGGTCGTCACAGATTATTTTCCTTTTTTCGATTAGACGCTTATTTAAGAAGATACAGCAAAAATAAGATTTTCATACTAAAAATAGATTTTTTATGAAAAATATAGGTCGTCACAGATTATTGTCCTTTTTTCGATTAGACGCTTATTTAAGAAGATACAGCAAAAATAAGATTTTCACCTGAAAAATAGATTTTTTATGAAAAATATAGGTCGTCACAGATTATTGTCCTTTTTTCGATTAGACGCTTATTTAAGAAGATACAGCAAAAATAAGATTTGCATACTAAAAATAGATTTTTTATGAAAAATATAGGTCGTCACAGATTATTGTCCTTTTTTCGATTAGACGCTTATTTAAGAAGATACAGCAAAAATAAGATTTTCATATGAAAAATAGATTTTTTTATGGGTCGTCACAGATTTTTATCCTTTTTTCGATTAGATGCTTATTTAAGAAGATACAGCAAAAATAAGATTTTCATACTAAAAATAGATTTTTTATGAAAAATATAGGTCGTCACAGATTATTGTCCTTTTTTCGATTAGACGCTTATTTAAGAAGATACAGCAAAAATAAGATTTTCATACTAAAAATAGATTTTTTATGAAAAATATAGGTCGTCACAGATTATTGTCCTTTTTTCGATTAGACGCTTATTTAAGAAGATACAGCAAAAATAAGATTTTCATATGAAAAATAGATTTTTTATGAAAAATATAGGTCGTCACAGATTATTGTCCTTTTTTCGATTAGACGCTTATTTAAGAAGATACAGCAAAAATAAGATTTTCATACTAAAAATAGATTTTTTATGAAAAATATAGGTCGTCACAGATTATTGTCCTTTTTTCGATTAGACGCTTATTTAAGAAGATACAGCAAAAATAAGATTTTCATACGACAAATAGATTTTTTATGAAAAATATAGGTCGTCACAGAATTTTATCCTTTTTTCGATTAGATGCTTATTTAAGAAGATACAGCAAAAATAAGATTTTCATACTAAAAATAGATTTTTTATGAAAACTATAGGTCGTCACAGATTTTTATCCTTTTTTCGATTAGATGCTTATTGAAGAAGATACAGCAAAAATTAGATTTTCAAACTAAAAATAGATTTTTTATGAAAAATATAGGTCGTCACAGATTATTGTCCTTTTTTCGATTAGACGCTTATTTAAGAAGATACAGCAAAAATAAGATTTTCATACTAAAAATAGATTTTTTATGAAAAATATAGGTCGTCACAGATTATTGTCATTTTTTCGATTAGATGCTTATTTAAGAAGATACAGCAAAAATAAGATTTTCATATGAAAAATAGATTTTTTATGAAAAATATAGGTCGTCACAGATTTTTATCCTTTTTTCGATTAGATGCTTATTTAAGAAGATACAGCAAAACTAAGATTTTCATATGAAAAATAGATTTTTTATGAAAAATATAGGTCGTCACAGATTTTTATCCTTTTTTCGATTAGATGCTTATTTAAGAAGATACAGCAAAAATAAGATTTTCATACTAAAAATAGATTTTTTATGAAAAATATAGGTCGTCACAGATTATTGTCCTTTTTTCGATTAGATGCTTATTTAAGAAGATTATTACAGATTATTGTCCTTTTTTCGATTAGACGCTTATTTAAGAAGATACAGCAAAAATAAGATTTTCACCTGAAAAATAGATTTTTTATGAAAAATATAGGTCGTCACAGATTATTGTCCTTTTTTCGATTAGACGCTTATTTAAGAAGATACAGCAAAAATAAGATTTTCATACTAAAAATAGATTTTTTATGAAAAATATAGGTCGCCACAGATTTTTATCCTTTTTTCGATTAGATGCTTATTTAAGAAGATACAGCAAAAATAAGATTTTCATACTAAAAATAGATCTTTTATGAAAAATATAGGTCGTCACAGATTATTGTCCTTTTTTCGATTAGACGCTTATTTAAGAAGATACAGCAAAAATAAGATTTGCATACTAAAAATAGATTTTTTATGAAAAATATAGGTCGTCACAGATTATTGTCCTTTTTTCGATTAGACGCTTATTTAAGAAGATACAGCAAAAATAAGATTTTCATATGAAAAATAGATTTTTTATGGGTCGTCACAGATTTTTATCCTTTTTTCGATTAGATGCTTATTTAAGAAGATACAGCAAAAATAAGATTTTCATACTAAAAATAGATTTTTTATGAAAAATATAGGTCGTCACAGATTATTTTCCTTTTTTCGATTAGACGCTTATTTAAGAAGATACAGCAAAAATAAGATTTTCATACTAAAAATAGATTTTTTATGAAAAATATAGGTCGTCACAGATTATTTTCCTTTTTTCGATTAGACACTTATTTAAGAAGATACAGCAAAAATAAGATTTTCATACTAAAAATAGATTTTTTATGAAAAATATAGGTCGTCACAGATTATTGTCCTTTTTTCGATTAGACGCTTATTTAAGAAGATACAGCAAAAATAAGATTTTCACCTGAAAAATAGATTTTTTATGAAAAATATAGGTCGTCACAGATTATTGTCCTTTTTTCGATTAGACGCTTATTTAAGAAGATACAGCAAAAATAAGATTTTCATACTAAAAATAGATTTTTTATGAAAAATATAGGTCGTCACAGATTATTGTCCTTTTTTCGATTAGACGCTTATTTAAGAAGATACAGCAAAAATAAGATTTTCATACTAAAAATAGATTTTTTATGAAAAATATAGGTCGTCACAGATTATTGTCCTTTTTTCGATTAGACGCTTATTTAAGAAGATACAGCAAAAATAAGATTTTCATATGAAAAATAGATTTTTTATGAAAAATATAGGTCGTCACAGATTATTGTCCTTTTTTCGATTAGACGCTTATTTAAGAAGATACAGCAAAAATAAGATTTTCATACGACAAATAGATTTTTTATGAAAAATATAGGTCGTCACAGAATTTTATCCTTTTTTCGATTAGATGCTTATTTAAGAAGATACAGCAAAAATAAGATTTTCATACTAAAAATAGTTTTTTTATGAAAACTATAGGTCGTCACAGATTTTTATCCTTTTTTCGATTAGATGCTTATTTAAGAAGATACAGCAAAAATTAGATTTTCAAACTAAAAATAGATTTTTTATGAAAAATATAGGTCGTCACAGATTATTGTCCTTTTTTCGATTAGACGCTTATTTAAGAAGATACAGCAAAAATAAGATTTTCATACTAAAAATAGATTTTTTATGAAAAATATAGGTCGTCACAGATTATTGTCCTTTTTTCGATTAGATGCTTATTTAAGAAGATACAGCAAAAATAAGATTTTCATATGAAAAATAGATTTTTTATGAAAAATATAGGTCGTCACAGATTTTTATCCTTTTTTCGATTAGATGCTTATTTAAGAAGATACAGCAAAAATAAGATTTTCATACTAAAAATAGATTTTTTATGAAAAATATAGGTCGTCACAGATTATTGTCCTTTTTTCGATTAGATGCTTATTTAAGAAGATACAGCAAAAATAAGATTTTCATACTAAAAATAGATTTTTTATGAAAAATATAGGTCGTCACAGATTATTGTCCTTTTTTCGATTAGATGCTTATTTAAGAAGATACAGCAAAAATAAGATTTTCATACTAAAAATAGATTTTTTATGAAAAATATAGGTCGTCACAGATTATTGTCCTTTTTTCGATTAGACGCTTATTTAAGAAGATACAGCAAAAATAAGATTTTCATATGAAAAATAGATTTTTTATGAAAAATATAGGTCGTCACAGATTATTGTCCTTTTTTCGATTAGACGCTTATTTAAGAAGATACAGCAAAAATAAGATTTTCATATGAAAAATAGATTTTTTATGAAAAATATAGGTCGTCACAGATTTTTATCCTTTTTTCGATTAGATGCTTATTTAAGAAGATACAGCAAAAATAAGATTTTCATACTAAAAATAGATTTTTTATGAAAAATATAGGTCGTCACAGATTATTGTCCTTTTTTCGATTAGACGCTTATTTAAGAAGATACAGCAAAAATAAGATTTTCATATGAAAAATAGATTTTTTATGAAAAATATAGGTCGTCACAGATTTTTATCCTTTTTTCGATTAGATGCTTATTTAAGAAGATACAGCAAAAATAAGATTTTCATACTAAAAATAGATTTTTTATGAAAAATATAGGTCGTCACAGATTATTGTCCTTTTTTCGATTAGACGCTTATTTAAGAAGATACAGCAAAAATAAGATTTTCATACTAAAAATAGATTTTTTATGAAAAATATAGGTCGTCACAGATTATTGTCCTTTTTTCGATTAGATGCTTATTTAAGAAGATACAGCAAAAATAAGATTTTCATACTAAAAATAGATTTTTTATGAAAAATATAGGTCGTCACAGATTATTGTCCTTTTTTCGATTAGATGCTTATTTAAGAAGATACAGCAAAAATAAGATTTTCATATGAAAAATAGATTTTTTATGAAAAATATAGGTCGTCACAGATTTTTATCCTTTTTTCGATTAGATGCTTATTTAAGAAGATACAGCAAAACTAAGATTTTCATATGAAAAATAGATTTTTTATGAAAAATATAGGTCGTCACAGATTTTTATCCTTTTTTCGATTAGATGCTTATTTAAGAAGATACAGCAAAAATAAGATTTTCATACTAAAAATAGATTTTTTATGAAAAATATAGGTCGTCACAGATTATTGTCCTTTTTTCGATTAGATGCTTATTTAAGAAGATTATTACAGATTATTGTCCTTTTTTCGATTAGACGCTTATTTAAGAAGATACAGCAAAAATAAGATTTTCACCTGAAAAATAGATTTTTTATGAAAAATATAGGTCGTCACAGATTATTGTCCTTTTTTCGATTAGACGCTTATTTAAGAAGATACAGCAAAAATAAGATTTTCATACTAAAAATAGATTTTTTATGAAAAATATAGGTCGCCACAGATTTTTATCCTTTTTTCGATTAGATGCTTATTTAAGAAGATACAGCAAAAATAAGATTTTCATACTAAAAATAGATCTTTTATGAAAAATATAGGTCGTCACAGATTATTGTCCTTTTTTCGATTAGACGCTTATTTAAGAAGATACAGCAAAAATAAGATTTGCATACTAAAAATAGATTTTTTATGAAAAATATAGGTCGTCACAGATTATTGTCCTTTTTTCGATTAGACGCTTATTTAAGAAGATACAGCAAAAATAAGATTTTCATATGAAAAATAGATTTTTTATGGGTCGTCATAGATTTTTATCCTTTTTTCGATTAGATGCTTATTTAAGAAGATACAGCAAAAATAAGATTTTCATACTAAAAATAGATTTTTTATGAAAAATATAGGTCGTCACAGATTATTTTCCTTTTTTCGATTAGACGCTTATTTAAGAAGATACAGCAAAAATAAGATTTTCATACTAAAAATAGATTTTTTATGAAAAATATAGGTCGTCACAGATTATTTTCCTTTTTTCGATTAGACACTTATTTAAGAAGATACAGCAAAAATAAGATTTTCATACTAAAAATAGATTTTTTATGAAAAATATAGGTCGTCACAGATTATTGTCCTTTTTTCGATTAGACGCTTATTTAAGAAGATACAGCAAAAATAAGATTTTCACCTGAAAAATAGATTTTTTATGAAAAATATAGGTCGTCACAGATTATTGTCCTTTTTTCGATTAGACGCTTATTTAAGAAGATACAGCAAAAATAAGATTTTCATACTAAAAATAGATTTTTTATGAAAAATATAGGTCGTCACAGATTATTGTCCTTTTTTCGATTAGACGCTTATTTAAGAAGATACAGCAAAAATAAGATTTTCATACTAAAAATAGATTTTTTATGAAAAATATAGGTCGTCACAGATTATTGTCCTTTTTTCGATTAGACGCTTATTTAAGAAGATACAGCAAAAATAAGATTTTCATATGAAAAATAGATTTTTTATGAAAAATATAGGTCGTCACAGATTATTGTCCTTTTTTCGATTAGACGCTTATTTAAGAAGATACAGCAAAAATAAGATTTTCATACGACAAATAGATTTTTTATGAAAAATATAGGTCGTCACAGATTTTTATCCTTTTTTCGATTAGATGCTTATTTAAGAAGATACAGCAAAAATAAGATTTTCATACTAAAAATAGATTTTTTATGAAAACTATAGGTCGTCACAGATTTTTATCCTTTTTTCGATTAGATGCTTATTTAAGAAGATACAGCAAAAATTAGATTTTCAAACTAAAAATAGATTTTTTATGAAAAATATAGGTCGTCACAGATTATTGTCCTTTTTTCGATTAGACGCTTATTTAAGAAGATACAGCAAAAATAAGATTTTCATACTAAAAATAGATTTTTTATGAAAAATATAGGTCGTCACAGATTATTGTCCTTTTTTCGATTAGATGCTTATTTAAGAAGATACAGCAAAAATAAGATTTTCATATGAAAAATAGATTTTTTATGAAAAATATAGGTCGTCACAGATTTTTATCCTTTTTTCGATTAGATGCTTATTTAAGAAGATACAGCAAAAATAAGATTTTCATATGAAAAATAGATTTTTTATGAAAAATATAGGTCGTCACAGATTTTTATCCTTTTTTCGATTAGATGCTTATTTAAGAAGATACAGCAAAAATAAGATTTTCATACTAAAAATAGATTTTTTATGAAAAATATAGGTCGTCACAGATTATTGTCCTTTTTTCGATTAGATGCTTATTTAAGAAGATACAGCAAAAATAAGATTTTCATACTAAAAATAGATTTTTTATGAAAAATATAGGTCGTCACAGATTATTGTCCTTTTTTCGATTAGATGCTTATTTAAGAAGATACAGCAAAAATAAGATTTTCATACTAAAAATAGATTTTTTATGAAAAATATAGGTCGTCACAGATTATTGTCCTTTTTTCGATTAGACGCTTATTTAAGAAGATACAGCAAAAATAAGATTTTCATATGAAAAATAGATTTTTTATGAAAAATATAGGTCGTCACAGATTATTGTCCTTTTTTCGATTAGACGCTTATTTAAGAAGATACAGCAAAAATAAGATTTTCATATGAAAAATAGATTTTTTATGAAAAATATAGGTCGTCACAGATTTTTATCCTTTTTTCGATTAGATGCTTATTTAAGAAGATACAGCAAAAATAAGATTTTCATACTAAAAATAGATTTTTTATGAAAAATATAGGTCGTCACAAATTATTGTCCTTTTTTCGATTAGACGCTTATTTAAGAAGATACAGCAAAAATAAGATTTTCATATGAAAAATAGATTTTTTATGAAAAATATAGGTCGTCACAGATTTTTATCCTTTTTTCGATTAGATGCTTATTTAAGAAGATACAGCAAAAATAAGATTTTCATACTAAAAATAGATTTTTTATGAAAAATATAGGTCGTCACAGATTATTGTCCTTTTTTCGATTAGACGCTTATTTAAGAAGATACAGCAAAAATAAGATTTTCATACTAAAAATAGATTTTTTATGAAAAATATAGGTCGTCACAGATTATTGTCCTTTTTTCGATTAGACGCTTATTTAAGAAGATACAGCAAAAATAAGATTTTCATATGAAAAATAGATTTTTTATGGGTCGTCACAGATTTTTATCATTTTTTCGATTAGATAGATGCTTATTTAAGAAGATACAGCAAAAATAAGATTTTCATACTAAAAATAGATTTTTTATGAAAAATATAGGTCGTCACAGATTATTGTCCTTTTTTCGATTAGACGCTTATTTAAGAAGATACAGCAAAAATAAGATTTTCATACTAAAAATAGATTTTTTATGTGAAATATAGGTCGTCACAGATTATTGTCCTTTTTTCGATTAGACGCTTATTTAAGAAGATACAGCAAAAATAAGATTTTCATATCAAAAATAGATTTTTTATGAAAAATATAGGTCGTCACAGATTATTGTCCTTTTTTCGATTAGACGCTTATTTAAGAAGATACAGCAAAAATAAGATTTTCATACGGCAAATAGATTTTTTATGAAAAATATAGGTCGTCACAGAATTTTATCCTTTTTTCGATTAGACGCTTATTTAAGAAGATACAGCAAAAATAAGATTTTCATACTAAAAATAGATTTTTTATGAAAAATATAGGTCGTCACAGATTATTGTCCTTTTTTCGATTAGACGCTTATTTAAGAAGATACAGCAAAAATAAGATTTTCAAATGAAAAATAGATTTTTTATGAAAAATATAGGTCGTCACAGAATTTTATCCTTTTTTCGATTAGACGCTTATTTAAGAAGATACAGCAAAAATAAGATTTTCATACGACAAATAGATTTTTTATGAAAAATATAGGTCGTCACAGATTTTTATCCTTTTTTCGATTAGACGCTTATTTAAGAAGATACAGCAAAAATAAGATTTTCATACTAAAAATAGATTTTTTATGAAAAATATAGGTCGTCACAGATTATTGTCCTTTTTTCGATTAGACGCTTATTTAAGAAGATACAGCAAAAATAAGATTTTCAAATGAAAAATAGATTTTTTTATGAAAAATATAGGTCGTCACAGATTATTGTCCTTTTTTCGATTAGACGCTTATTTAAGAAGATACAGCAAAAATAAGATTTTCATACTAAAAATAGATTTTTTTATGAAAAATATAGGTCGTCACAGATTTTTATCCTTTTTTCGATTAGACGGTTATTTAAGAAGATACAGCAAAAATAAGATTTTCATACTAAAAATAGATTTTTTATGAAAAATATAGGTCGTCACAGATTATTGTCCTTTTTTCGATTAGACGCTTATTTAAGAAGATACAGCAAAAATAAGATTTTCAAATGAAAAATAGATTTTTTTATGAAAAATATAGGTCGTCACAGATTATTGTCCTTTTTTCGATTAGACGCTTATTTAAGAAGATACAGCAAAAATAAGATTTTCATACGACAAATAGATTTTTTATGAAAATATAGGTCGTCACAGATTTTTATCCTTTTTTCGATTAGACGCTTATTTAAGAAGATACAGCAAAAATAAGATTTTCATACTAAAAATAGATTTTTTTATGAAAAATATAGGTCGTCACAGATTTTTTTCCTTTTTTCGATTAGACGCTTATTTAAGAAGATACAGCAAAAATAAGATTTTCATATGAAAAATAGATTTTTTTATGGGTCGTCACAGATTTTTATCCTTTTTTCGATTAGATGCTTATTTAAGAAGATACAGCAAAAATAAGATTTTCATACTAAAAATAGATTTTTTTATGAAAAATATAGGTCGTCACAGATTTTTATCCTTTTTTCGATTAGATGCTTATTTAAGAAGATACAGCAAAAATAAGATTTTCATACTAATAATAGATCTTTTATGAAAAATATAGGTCGTCACAGATTATTGTCCTTTTTTCGATTAGACGCTTATTTAAGAAGATACAGCAAAAATAAGATTTGCATACTAAAAATAGATTTTTTATGAAAAATATAGGTCGTCACAGATTATTGTCCTTTTTTCGATTAGACGCTTATTTAAGAAGATACAGCAAAAATAAGATTTTCATATGAAAAATAGATTTTTTTATGGGTCGTCACAGATTTTTATCCTTTTTTCGATTAGATGCTTATTTAAGAAGATACAGCAAAAATAAGATTTTCATGCTAAAAATAGATTTTTTATGAAAAATATAGGTCGTCACAGATTATTGTCCTTTTTTCGATTAGACGCTTATTTAAGAAGATACAGCAAAAATAAGATTTTCATACTAAAAATAGATTTTTTATGAAAAATATAGGTCGTCACAGATTATTGTCCTTTTTTCGATTAGACGCTTATTTAAGAAGATACAGCAAAAATAAGATTTTCATATGAAAAATAGATTTTTTATGAAAAATATAGGTCGTCACAGATTATTGTCCTTTTTTCGATTAGACGCTTACTTAAGAAGATACAGCAAAAATAAGATTTTCATACTAAAAATAGATTTTTTATGAAAAATATAGGTCGTCACAGAATTTTATCCTTTTTTCGATTAGATGCTTATTTAAGAAGATACAGCAAAAATAAGATTTTCATACTAAAAATAGATTTTTTATGAAAACTATAGGTCGTCACAGATTTTTACAGCAAAAATTAGATTTTCAAACTAAAAATAGATTTTTTATGAAAAATATAGGTCGTCACAGATTATTGTCCTTTTTTCGATTAGACGCTTATTTAAGAAGATACAGCAAAAATAAGATTTTCATATGAAAAATAGATTTTTTATGAAAAATATAGGTCGTCACAGATTTTTATCCTTTTTTCGATTAGATGCTTATTTAAGAAGATACAGCAAAAATAAGATTTTCATACTAAAAATAGATTTTTTATGAAAAATATAGGTCGTCACAGATTATTGTCCATTTTTCGATTAGATGCTTATTTAAGAAGATTATTACAGATTATTGTCCTTTTTTCGATTAGACGCTTATTTAAGAAGATACAGCAAAAATAAGATTTTCACCTGAAAAATAGATTTTTTATGAAAAATATAGGTCGTCACAGATTATTGTCCTTTTTTCGATTAGACGCTTATTTAAGAAGATACAGCAAAAATAAGATTTTCATACTAAAAATAGATTTTTTATGAAAAATATAGGTCGCCACAGATTTTTATCCTTTTTTCGATTAGATGCTTATTTAAGAAGATACAGCAAAAATAAGATTTTCATACTAAAAATAGATCTTTTATGAAAAATATAGGTCGTCACAGATTATTGTCCTTTTTTCGATTAGACGCTTATTTAAGAAGATACAGCAAAAATAAGATTTGCATACTAAAAATAGATTTTTTATGAAAAATATAGGTCGTCACAGATTATTGTCCTTTTTTCGATTAGACGCTTATTTAAGAAGATACAGCAAAAATAAGATTTTCATATGAAAAATAGATTTTTTATGGGTCGTCACAGATTTTTATCCTTTTTTCGATTAGATGCTTATTTAAGAAGATACAGCAAAAATAAGATTTTCATACTAAAAATAGATTTTTTATGAAAAATATAGGTCGTCACAGATTATTTTCCTTTTTTCGATTAGACGCTTATTTAAGAAGATACAGCAAAAATAAGATTTTCATACTAAAAATAGATTTTTTATGAAAAATATAGGTCGTCACAGATTATTTTCCTTTTTTCGATTAGACACTTATTTAAGAAGATACAGCAAAAATAAGATTTTCATACTAAAAATAGATTTTTTATGAAAAATATAGGTCGTCACAGATTATTGTCCTTTTTTCGATTAGACGCTTATTTAAGAAGATACAGCAAAAATAAGATTTTCACCTGAAAAATAGATTTTTTATGAAAAATATAGGTCGTCACAGATTATTGTCCTTTTTTCGATTAGACGCTTATTTAAGAAGATACAGCAAAAATAAGATTTTCATACTAAAAATAGATCTTTTATGAAAAATATAGGTCGTCACAGATTATTGTCCTTTTTTCGATTAGACGCTTATTTAAGAAGATACAGCAAAAAAAAGATTTGCATACTAAAAATAGATTTTTTATGAAAAATATAGGTCGTCACAGATTATTGTCCTTTTTTCGATTAGACGCTTATTTAAGAAGATACAGCAAAAATAAGATTTTCATATGAAAAATAGATTTTTTATGGGTCGTCACAGATTTTTATCCTTTTTTCGATTAGATGCTTATTTAAGAAGCTACAGCAAAAATAAGATTTTCATACTAAAAATAGATTTTTTATGAAAAATATAGGTCGTCACAGATTATTGTCCTTTTTTCGATTAGACGCTTATTTAAGAAGATACAGCAAAAATAAGATTTTCATACTAAAAATAGATTTTTTATGAAAAATATAGGTCGTCACAGATTATTGTCCTTTTTTCGATTAGACGCTTATTTAAGAAGATACAGCAAAAATAAGATTTTCATATGAAAAATAGATTTTTTATGAAAAATATAGGTCGTCACAGATTATTGTCCTTTTTTCGATTAGACGCTTATTTAAGAAGATACAGCAAAAATAAGATTTTCATACGACAAATAGATTTTTTATGAAAAATATAGGTCGTCACAGAATTTTATCCTTTTTTCGATTAGATGCTTATTTAAGAAGATACAGCAAAAATTAGATTTTCAAACTAAAAATAGATTTTTTATGAAAACTATAGGTCGTCACAGATTTTTATCCTTTTTTCGATTAGATGCTTATTTAAGAAGATACAGCAAAAATTAGATTTTCAAACTAAAAATAGATTTTTTATGAAAAATATAGCTCGTCACAGATTATTGTCCTTTTTTCGATTAGACGCTTATTTAAGAAGATACAGCAAAAATAAGATTTTCATACTAAAAATAGATTTTTTATGAAAAATATAGGTCGTCACAGATTATTGTCCTTTTTTCGATTAGATGCTTATTTAAGAAGATACAGCAAAAATAAGATTTTCATATGAAAAATAGATTTTTTATGAAAAATATAGGTCGTCACAGATTTTTATCCTTTTTTCGATTAGATGCTTATTTAAGAAGATACAGCAAAAATAAGATTTTCATATGAAAAATAGATTTTTTATGAAAAATATAGGTCGTCACAGATTTTTATCCTTTTTTCGATTAGATGCTTATTTAAGAAGATACAGCAAAAATAAGATTTTCATACTAAAAATAGATTTTTTATGAAAAATATAGGTCGTCACAGATTATTGTCCTTTTTTCGATTAGATGCTTATTTAAGAAGATACAGCAAAAATAAGATTTTCATACTAAAAATAGATTTTTTATGAAAAATATAGGTCGTCACAGATTATTGTCCTTTTTTCGATTAGATGCTTATTTAAGAAGATACAGCAAAAATAAGATTTTCATACTAAAAATAGATTTTTTATGAAAAATATAGGTCGTCACAGATTATTGTCCTTTTTTCGATTAGACGCTTATTTAAGAAGATACAGCAAAAATAAGATTTTCATATGAAAAATAGATTTTTTATGAAAAATATAGGTCGTCACAGATTATTGTCCTTTTTTCGATTAGACGCTTATTTAAGAAGATACAGCAAAAATAAGATTTTCATATGAAAAATAGATTTTTTATGAAAAATATAGGTCGTCACAGATTTTTATCCTTTTTTCGATTAGATGCTTATTTAAGAAGATACAGCAAAAATAAGATTTTCATACTAAAAATAGATTTTTTATGAAAAATATAGGTCGTCACAGATTATTGTCCTTTTTTCGATTAGACGCTTATTTAAGAAGATACAGCAAAAATAAGATTTTCATACTAAAAATAGATTTTTTATGAAAAATATAGGTCGTCACAGATTATTGTCCTTTTTTCGATTAGACGCTTATTTAAGAAGATACAGCAAAAATAAGATTTTCATATGAAAAATAGATTTTTTATGAAAAATATAGGTCGTCACAGATTATTGTCCTTTTTTCGATTAGACGCTTATTTAAGAAGATACAGCAAAAATAAGATTTTCATACGACAAATAGATTTTTTATGAAAAATATAGGTCGTCACAGAATTTTATCCTTTTTTCGATTAGATGCTTATTTAAGAAGATACAGCAAAAATAAGATTTTCATACTAAAAATAGATTTTTTATGAAAACTATAGGTCGTCACAGATTTTTATCCTTTTTTCGATTAGATGCTTATTTAAGAAGATACAGCAAAAATTAGATTTTCAAACTAAAAATAGATTTTTTATGAAAAATATAGGTCGTCACAGATTATTGTCCTTTTTTCGATTAGACGCTTATTTAAGAAGATACAGCAAAAATAAGATTTTCATACTAAAAATAGATTTTTTATGAAAAATATAGGTCGTCACAGATTATTGTCCTTTTTTCGATTAGATGCTTATTTAAGAAGATACAGCAAAAATAAGATTTTCATATGAAAAATAGATTTTTTATGAAAAATATAGGTCGTCACAGATTTTTATCCTTTTTTCGATTAGATGCTTATTTAAGAAGATACAGCAAAAATAAGATTTTCATATGAAAAATAGATTTTTTATGAAAAATATAGGTCGTCACAGATTTTTATCCTTTTTTCGATTAGATGCTTATTTAAGAAGATACAGCAAAAATAAGATTTTCATACTAAAAATAGATTTTTTATGAAAAATATAGGTCGTCACAGATTATTGTCCTTTTTTCGATTAGATGCTTATTTAAGAAGATACAGCAAAAATAAGATTTTCATACTAAAAATAGATTTTTTATGAAAAATATAGGTCGTCACAGATTATTGTCCTTTTTTCGATTAGATGCTTATTTAAGAAGATACAGCAAAAATAAGATTTTCATACTAAAAATAGATTTTTTATGAAAAATATAGGTCGTCACAGATTATTGTCCTTTTTTCGATTAGACGCTTATTTAAGAAGATACAGCAAAAATAAGATTTTCATATGAAAAATAGATTTTTTATGAAAAATATAGGTCGTCACAGATTATTGTCCTTTTTTCGATTAGACGCTTATTTAAGAAGATACAGCAAAAATAAGATTTTCATATGAAAAATAGATTTTTTATGAAAAATATAGGTCGTCACAGATTTTTATCCTTTTTTCGATTAGATGCTTATTTAAGAAGATACAGCAAAAATAAGATTTTCATACTAAAAATAGATTTTTTATGAAAAATATAGGTCGTCACAGATTATTGTCCTTTTTTCGATTAGACGCTTATTTAAGAAGATACAGCAAAAATAAGATTTTCATATGAAAAATAGATTTTTTATGAAAAATATAGGTCGTCACAGATTTTTATCCTTTTTTCGATTAGATGCTTATTTAAGAAGATACAGCAAAAATAAGATTTTCATACTAAAAATAGATTTTTTATGAAAAATATAGGTCGTCACAGATTATTGTCCTTTTTTCGATTAGACGCTTATTTAAGAAGATACAGCAAAAATAAGATTTTCATACTAAAAATAGATTTTTTATGAAAAATATAGGTCGTCACAGATTATTGTCCTTTTTTCGATTAGACGCTTATTTAAGAAGATACAGCAAAAATAAGATTTTCATATGAAAAATAGATTTTTTATGGGTCGTCACAGATTTTTATCATTTTTTCGATTAGATAGATGCTTATTTAAGAAGATACAGCAAAAATAAGATTTTCATACTAAAAATAGATTTTTTATGAAAAATATAGGTCGTCACAGATTATTGTCCTTTTTTCGATTAGACGCTTATTTAAGAAGATACAGCAAAAATAAGATTTTCATACTAAAAATAGATTTTTTATGTGAAATATAGGTCGTCACAGATTATTGTCCTTTTTTCGATTAGACGCTTATTTAAGAAGATACAGCAAAAATAAGATTTTCATATCAAAAATAGATTTTTTATGAAAAATATAGGTCGTCACAGATTATTGTCCTTTTTTCGATTAGACGCTTATTTAAGAAGATACAGCAAAAATAAGATTTTCATACGGCAAATAGATTTTTTATGAAAAATATAGGTCGTCACAGAATTTTATCCTTTTTTCGATTAGACGCTTATTTAAGAAGATACAGCAAAAATAAGATTTTCATACTAAAAATAGATTTTTTATGAAAAATATAGGTCGTCACAGATTATTGTCCTTTTTTCGATTAGACGCTTATTTAAGAAGATACAGCAAAAATAAGATTTTCATACGACAAATAGATTTTTTATGAAAAATATAGGTCGTCACAGATTTTTATCCTTTTTTCGATTAGACGCTTATTTAAGAAGATACAGCAAAAATAAGATTTTCATACTAAAAATAGATTTTTTATGAAAAATATAGGTCGTCACAGATTATTGTCCTTTTTTCGATTAGACGCTTATTTAAGAAGATACAGCAAAAATAAGATTTTCAAATGAAAAATAGATTTTTTTATGAAAAATATAGGTCGTCACAGATTATTGTCCTTTTTTCGATTAGACGCTTATTTAAGAAGATACAGCAAAAATAAGATTTTCATACTAAAAATAGATTTTTTTATGAAAAATATAGGTCGTCACAGATTTTTATCCTTTTTTCGATTAGACGCTTATTTAAGAAGATACAGCAAAAATAAGATTTTCATACTAAAAATAGATTTTTTATGAAAAAATAGGTCGTCACAGATTATTGTCCTTTTTTCGATTAGACGCTTATTTAAGAAGATACAGCAAAAATAAGATTTTCAAATGAAAAATAGATTTTTTTATGAAAAATATAGGTCGTCACAGATTATTGTCCTTTTTTCGATTAGACGCTTATTTAAGAAGATACAGCAAAAATAAGATTTTCATACGACAAATAGATTTTTTATGAAAATATAGGTCGTCACAGATTTTTATCCTTTATTCGATTAGACGCTTATTTAAGAAGATACAGCAAAAATAAGATTTTCATACTAAAAATAGATTTTTTTATGAAAAATATAGGTCGTCACAGATTTTTATCCTTTTTTCGATTAGACGCTTATTTAAGAAGATACAGCAAAAATAAGATTTTCATACTAAAAATAGATTTTTTATGAAAAATATAGGTCGTCACAGATTATTGTCCTTTTTTCGATTAGACGCTTATTTAAGAAGATACAGCAAAAATAAGATTTTCAAATGAAAAATAGATTTTTTTATGAAAAATATAGGTCGTCACAGATTATTGTCCTTTTTTCGATTAGACGCTTATTTAAGAAGATACAGCAAAAATAAGATTTTCATACGACAAATAGATTTTTTATGAAAATATAGGTCGTCACAGATTTTTATCCTTTTTTCGATTAGACGCTTATTTAAGAAGATACAGCAAAAATAAGATTTTCATACTAAAAATAGATTTTTTTATGAAAAATATAGGTCGTCACAGATTTTTATCCTTTTTTCGATTAGACGCTTATTTAAGAAGATACAGCAAAAATAAGATTTTCATATGAAAAATAGATTTTTTATGTAAAATATAAGTCGTCACAGATTATTGTCCTTTTTTCGATTAGACGCTTATTTAAGAAGATACAGCAAAAATAAGATTTTCATACTAAAAATAGATTTTTTATGAAAAATATAGGTCGTCACAGATTATTTTCCTTTTTTCGATTAGACGCTTATTTAAGAAGATACAGCAAAAATAAGATTTTCATACGACAAATAGATTTTTTATGAAAATATAGGTCGTCACAGATTTTTATCCTTTTTTCGATTAGACGCTTATTTAAGAAGATACAGCAAAAATAAGATTTTCATACTAAAAATAGATTTTTTTATGAAAAATATAGGTCGTCACAGATTATTGTCCTTTTTTCGATTAGACGCTTATTTAAGAAGATACAGAAATAAGATTTTCATACTAAAAATAGATTTTTTTATGAAAAATATAGGTCGTCACAGATTTTTATCCTTTTTTCGATTAGACGCTTATTTAAGAAGATACAGCAAAAATAAGATTTTCATATGAAAAATAGATTTTTTATGTAAAATATAGATCGTCACAGATTATTGTCCTTTTTTCGATTAGACGCTTATTTAAGAAGATACAGCAAAAATAAGATTTTCATATGAAAAATAGATTTTTTATGAAAAATATAGGTCGACACAGATTATTGTCCTTTTTTCGATTAGACGCTTATTTAAGAAGATACAGCAAAAATAAGATTTTCATATGAAAAATAGATTTTTTATGAAAAATATAGGTCGTCACAGATTATTGTCCGTTTTTCGATTAGACGCTTATTTAAGAAGATACAGCAAAAATAAGATTTTCATATGAAAAATAGATTTTTTATGAAAAATATAGGTCGTCACAGATCATTGACCTTTTTTCGATTAGACGCTTATTTAAGAAGATACAGCAAAAATAAGATTTTCATACTAAAAATAGATTTTTTATGAAAAATATAGGTCGTCACAGATTTTTATCCTTTTTTCGATTAGATGCTTATTTAAGAAGATACAGCAAAAATAAGATTTTCATACTAAAAATAGATTTTTTATGAAAAATATAGGTCGTCACAGATTTTTATCCTTTTTTCGATTAGATGCTTATTTAAGAAGATACAGCAAAAATAAGATTTTCATATGAAAAATAGATTTTTTATGAAAAATATAGGTCGTCACAGATTATTGTCCTTTTTTCGATTAGACGCTTATTTAAGAAGATACAGCAAAAATAAGATTTTCATACTAAAAATAGATTTTTTATGAAAAATATAGGTCGTCACAGATTATTGTAATTTTTTCGATTAGACGCTTATTTAAGAAGATACAGCAAAAATAAGATTTTCATATGAAAAATAGATTTTTTATGAAAAATATAGGTCGTCACAGATTATTGTCCTTTTTTCGATTAGACGCTTATTTAAGAAGATACAGCAAAAATAAGATTTTCATATGAAAAATAGATTTTTTATGAAAAATATAGGTCGTCACAGATTATTGTCCTTTTTTCGATTAGACGCTTATTTAAGAAGATACAGCAAAAATAAGATTTTCATATGAAAAATAGATTTTTTATGAAAAATATAGGTCGTCACAGATCATTGTCCTTTTTTCGATTAGACGCTTATTTAAGAAGATACAGCAAAAATAAGATTTTCATACTAAAAATAGATTTTTTATGAAAAATATAGGTCGTCACAGATTTTTATCCTTTTTTCGATTAGATGCTTATTTAAGAAGATACAGCAAAAATAAGATTTTCATACTAAAAATAGATTTTTTATGAAAAATATAGGTCGTCACAGATTATTGTCCTTTTTTCGATTAGACGCTTATTTAAGAAGATACAGCAAAAATAAGATTTTCATACTAAAAATAGATTTTTTTATGAAAAATATAGGTCGTCACAGATTATTGTCCTTTTTTCGATTAGACGCTTATTTAAGAAGATACAGCAAAAATAAGATTTTCATACTAAAAATAGATTTTTTATGAAAAATATAGGTCGCCACAGATTATTGTCCTTTTTTCGATTAGACGCTTATTTAAGAAGATACAGCAAAAATAAGATTTTCATACTAAAAATAGATTTTTTATGAAAAATATAGGTCGTCACAGATTATTGTCCTTTTTTCGATTAGACGCTTATTTAAGAAGATACAGCAAAAATAAGATTTTCATATGAAAAATAGATTTTTTATGAAAAATATAGGTCGTCACAGATTATTGTCCTTTTTTCGATTAGACGCTTATTTAAGAAGATACAGCAAAAATAAGATTTTCATAATAAAAATAGATTTTTTTATGAAAAATATAGGTCGTCACAGATTATTTTCCTTTTTTCGATTAGACGCTTATTTAAGAAGATACAGCAAAAATAAGATTTTCATATGACAAATAGATTTTTTTATGAAAAATATAGGTCGTCACAGATTTTTATCCTTTTTTCGATTAGACGCTTATTTAAGAAGATACAGCAAAAATAAGATTTTCATATGAAAAATAGATTTTTTATGTAAAATATAGGTCGTCACAGATTATTGTCCTTTTTTCGATTAGACGCTTATTTAAGAAGATACAGCAAAAATAAGATTTTCATACTAAAAATAGATTTTTTATGAAAAATATAGGTCGTCACAGATTATTGTCCTTTTTTCGATTAGACGCTTATTTAAGAAGATACAGCAAAAATAAGATTTTCATATGAAAAATAGATTTTTTATGAAAAATATAGGTCGTCACAGATTATTGTCCTTTTTTCGATTAGACGCTTATTTAAGAAGATACAGCAAAAATAAGATTTTCATACTAAAAATAGATTTTTTATGAAAAATATAGGTCGTCACAGATTTTTATCCTTTTTTCGATTAGATGCTTATTTAAGAAGATACAGCAAAAATAAGATTTTCATGCTAAAAATAGATTTTTTATGAAAAATATAGGTCGTCACAGATTATTGTCCTTTTTTCGATTAGACGCTTATTTAAGAAGATACAGCAAAAATAAGATTTTCATACTAAAAATAGATTTTTTTATGAAAAATATAGGTCGTCACAGATTTTTATCCTTTTTTCGATTAGACGCTTATTTAAGAAGATACAGCAAAAATAAGATTTTCATACTAAAAATAGATTTTTTATGAAAAATATAGGTCGTCACAGATTATTGTCCTTTTTTCGATTAGACGCTTATTTAAGAAGATACAGCAAAAATAAGATTTTCATATGAAAAATAGATTTTTTATGAAAAATATAGGTCGTCACAGATTATTGTCCTTTTTTCGATTAGACGCTTATTTAAGAAGATACAGCAAAAATAAGATTTTCATATGAAAAATAGATTTTTTATGAAAAATATAGGTCGTCACAGATTATTGTCCTTTTTTCGATTAGACGCTTATTTAAGAAGATACAGCAAAAATAAGATTTTCATATGAAAAATAGATTTTTTATGAAAAATATAGGTCGTCACAGATTATTGTCCTTTTTTCGATTAGACGCTTATTTAAGAACATACAGCAAAAATAAGATTTTCATACTAAAAATAGATTTTTTATGAAAAATATAGGTCGTCACAGATTTTTATCCTTTTTTCGATTAGATGCTTATTTAAGAAGATACAGCAAAAATAAGATTTTCATGCTAAAAATAGATTTTTTATGAAAAATATAGGTCGTCACAGATTATTGTCCTTTTTTCGATTAGACGCTTATTTAAGAAGATACAGCAAAAATAAGATTTTCATACTAAAAATAGATTTTTTTATGAAAAATATAGGTCGTCACAGATTTTTATCCTTTTTTCGATTAGACGCTTATTTAAGAAGATACAGCAAAAATAAGATTTTCATACTAAAAATAGATTTTTTATGAAAAATATAGGTCGTCACAGATTTTTATCCTTTTTTCGATTAGATGCTTATTTAAGAAGATACAGCAAAAATAAGATTTTCATGCTAAAAATAGATTTTTTATGAAAAATATAGGTCGTCACAGATTATTGTCCTTTTTTCGATTAGACGCTTATTTAAGAAGATACAGCAAAAATAAGATTTTCATACTAAAAATAGATTTTTTTATGAAAAATATAGGTCGTCACAGATTTTTATCCTTTTTTCGATTAGACGCTTATTTAAGAAGATACAGCAAAAATAAGATTTTCATACTAAAAATAGATTTTTTATGAAAAATATAGGTCGTCACAGATTTTTATCCTTTTTTCGATTAGACGCTTATTTAAGAAGATACAGCAAAAATAAGATTTTCATGCTAAAAATAGATTTTTTATGAAAAATATAGGTCGTCACAGATTATTGTCCTTTTTTCGATTAGACGCTTATTTAAGAAGATACAGCAAAAATAAGATTTTCATACTAAAAATAGATTTTTTTATGAAAAATATAGGTCGTCACAGATTATTGTCCTTTTTTCGATTAGACGCTTATTTAAGAAGATACAGCAAAAATAAGATTTTCATACTAAAAATAGATTTTTTATGAAAAATATAGGTCGCCACAGATTATTGTCCTTTTTTCGATTAGACGCTTATTTAAGAAGATACAGCAAAAATAAGATTTTCATACTAAAAATAGATTTTTTATGAAAAATATAGGTCGTCACAGATTATTGTCCTTTTTTCGATTAGACGCTTATTTAAGAAGATACAGCAAAAATAAGATTTTCATACTAAAAATAGATTTTTTTATGAAAAATATAGGTCGTCACAGATTTTTATCCTTTTTTCGATTAGACGCTTATTTAAGAAGATACAGCAAAAATAAGATTTTCATACTAAAAATAGATTTTTTATGAAAAATATAGGTCGTCACAGATTTTTATCCTTTTTTCGATTAGATGCTTATTTAAGAAGATACAGCAAAAATAAGATTTTCATGCTAAAAATAGATTTTTTATGAAAAATATAGGTCGTCACAGATTATTGTCCTTTTTTCGATTAGACGCTTATTTAAGAAGATACAGCAAAAATAAGATTTTCATACTAAAAATAGATTTTTTTATGAAAAATATAGGTCGTCACAGATTATTGTCCTTTTTTCGATTAGACGCTTATTTAAGAAGATACAGCAAAAATAAGATTTTCATACTAAAAATAGATTTTTTATGAAAAATATAGGTCGTCACAGATTTTTATCCTTTTTTCGATTAGATGCTTATTTAAGAAGATACAGCAAAAATAAGATTTTCATACTAAAAATAGATTTTTTATGAAAAATATAGGTCGTCACAGATTTTTATCCTTTTTTCGATTAGATGCTTATTTAAGAAGATACAGCAAAAATAAGATTTTCATGCTAAAAATAGATTTTTTATGAAAAATATAGGTCGTCACAGATTATTGTCCTTTTTTCGATTAGACGCTTATTTAAGAAGATACAGCAAAAATAAGATTTTCATACTAAAAATAGATTTTTTTATGAAAAATATAGGTCGTCACAGATTTTTATCCTTTTTTCGATTAGACGCTTATTTAAGAAGATACAGCAAAAATAAGATTTTCATACTAAAAATAGATTTTTTATGAAAAATATAGGTCGTCACAGATTATTGTCCTTTTTTCGATTAGACGCTTATTTAAGAAGATACAGCAAAAATAAGATTTTCATATGAAAAATAGATTTTTTATGAAAAATATAGGTCGTCACAGATTATTGTCCTTTTTTCGATTAGACGCTTATTTAAGAAGATACAGCAAAAATAAGATTTTCATATGAAAAATAGATTTTTTATGAAAAATATAGGTCGTCACAGATTATTGTCCTTTTTTCGATTAGACGCTTATTTAAGAAGATACAGCAAAAATAAGATTTTCATATGAAAAATAGATTTTTTATGAAAAATATAGGTCGTCACAGATTATTGTCCTTTTTTCGATTAGACGCTTATTTAAGAAGATACAGCAAAAATAAGATTTTCATACTAAAAATAGATTTTTTATGAAAAATATAGGTCGCCACAGATTATTGTCCTTTTTTCGATTAGACGCTTATTTAAGAAGATACAGCAAAAATAAGATTTTCATACTAAAAATAGATTTTTTATGAAAAATATAGGTCGTCACAGATTTTTATCCTTTTTTCGATTAGACGCTTATTTAAGAAGATACAGCAAAAATAAGATTTTCATACTAAAAATAGATTTTTTATGAAAAATATAGGTCGTCACAGATTTTTATCCTTTTTTCGATTAGATGCTTATTTAAGAAGATACAGCAAAAATAAGATTTTCATGCTAAAAATAGATTTTTTATGAAAAATATAGGTCGTCACAGATTATTGTCCTTTTTTCGATTAGACGCTTATTTAAGAAGATACAGCAAAAATAAGATTTTCATACTAAAAATAGATTTTTTTATGAAAAATATAGGTCGTCACAGATTTTTATCCTTTTTTCGATTAGACGCTTATTTAAGAAGATACAGCAAAAATAAGATTTTCATACTAAAAATAGATTTTTTATGAAAAATATAGGTCGTCACAGATTTTTATCCTTTTTTCGATTAGACGCTTATTTAAGAAGATACAGCAAAAATAAGATTTTCATGCTAAAAATAGATTTTTTATGAAAAATATAGGTCGTCACAGATTATTGTCCTTTTTTCGATTAGACGCTTATTTAAGAAGATACAGCAAAAATAAGATTTTCATACTAAAAATAGATTTTTTTATGAAAAATATAGGTCGTCACAGATTATTGTCCTTTTTTCGATTAGACGCTTATTTAAGAAGATACAGCAAAAATAAGATTTTCATACTAAAAATAGATTTTTTATGAAAAATATAGGTCGCCACAGATTATTGTCCTTTTTTCGATTAGACGCTTATTTAAGAAGATACAGCAAAAATAAGATTTTCATACTAAAAATAGATTTTTTATGAAAAATATAGGTCGTCACAGATTATTGTCCTTTTTTCGATTAGACGCTTATTTAAGAAGATACAGCAAAAATAAGATTTTCATACTAAAAATAGATTTTTTTATGAAAAATATAGGTCGTCACAGATTTTTATCCTTTTTTCGATTAGACGCTTATTTAAGAAGATACAGCAAAAATAAGATTTTCATACTAAAAATAGATTTTTTATGAAAAATATAGGTCGTCACAGATTTTTATCCTTTTTTCGATTAGATGCTTATTTAAGAAGATACAGCAAAAATAAGATTTTCATGCTAAAAATAGATTTTTTATGAAAAATATAGGTCGTCACAGATTATTGTCCTTTTTTCGATTAGACGCTTATTTAAGAAGATACAGCAAAAATAAGATTTTCATACTAAAAATAGATTTTTTTATGAAAAATATAGGTCGTCACAGATTATTGTCCTTTTTTCGATTAGACGCTTATTTAAGAAGATACAGCAAAAATAAGATTTTCATACTAAAAATAGATTTTTTTATGAAAAATATAGGTCGTCACAGATTTTTATCCTTTTTTCGATTAGACGCTTATTTAAGAAGATACAGCAAAAATAAGATTTTCATACTAAAAATAGATTTTTTTATGAAAAATATAGGTCGTCACAGATTATTGTCCTTTTTTCGATTAGACGCTTATTTAAGAAGATACAGCAAAAATAAGATTTTCATACTAAAAATAGATTTTTTTATGAAAAATATAGGTCGTCACAGATTTTTATCCTTTTTTCGATTAGACGCTTATTTAAGAAGATACAGCAAAAATAAGATTTTCATACTAAAAATAGATTTTTTATGAAAAATATAGGTCGTCACAGATTTTTATCCTTTTTTCGATTAGATGCTTATTTAAGAAGATACAGCAAAAATAAGATTTTCATGCTAAAAATAGATTTTTTATGAAAAATATAGGTCGTCACAGATTATTGTCCTTTTTTCGATTAGACGCTTATTTAAGAAGATACAGCAAAAATAAGATTTTCATATGAAAAATAGATTTTTTATGAAAAATATAGGTCGTCACAGATTATTGTCCTTTTTTCGATTAGACGCTTATTTAAGAAGATACAGCAAAAATAAGATTTTCATATGAAAAATAGATTTTTTATGAAAAATATAGGTCGTCACAGATTATTGTCCTTTTTTCGATTAGACGCTTATTTAAGAAGATACAGCAAAAATAAGATTTTCATATGAAAAATAGATTTTTTATGAAAAATATAGGTCGTCACAGATTATTGTCCTTTTTTCGATTAGACGCTTATTTAAGAACATACAGCAAAAATAAGATTTTCATACTAAAAATAGATTTTTTATGAAAAATATAGGTCGTCACAGATTTTTATCCTTTTTTCGATTAGATGCTTATTTAAGAAGATACAGCAAAAATAAGATTTTCATATGAAAAATAGATTTTTTATGAAAAATATAGGTCGTCACAGATCATTGTCCTTTTTTCGATTAGACGCTTATTTAAGAAGATACAGCAAAAATAAGATTTTCATACTAAAAATAGATTTTTTATGAAAAATATAGGTCGTCACAGATTTTTATCCTTTTTTCGATTAGATGCTTATTTAAGAAGATACAGCAAAAATAAGATTTTCATACTAAAAATAGATTTTTTATGAAAAATATAGGTCGTCACAGATTATTGTCCTTTTTTCGATTAGACGCTTATTTAAGAAGATACAGCAAAAATAAGATTTTCATACTAAAAATAGATTTTTTTATGAAAAATATAGGTCGTCACAGATTATTGTCCTTTTTTCGATTAGACGCTTATTTAAGAAGATACAGCAAAAATAAGATTTTCATACTAAAAATAGATTTTTTATGAAAAATATAGGTCGCCACAGATTATTGTCCTTTTTTCGATTAGACGCTTATTTAAGAAGATACAGCAAAAATAAGATTTTCATACTAAAAATAGATTTTTTATGAAAAATATAGGTCGTCACAGATTATTGTCCTTTTTTCGATTAGACGCTTATTTAAGAAGATACAGCAAAAATAAGATTTTCATATGAAAAATAGATTTTTTATGAAAAATATAGGTCGTCACAGATTATTGTCCTTTTTTCGATTAGACGCTTATTTAAGAAGATACAGCAAAAATAAGATTTTCATAATAAAAATAGATTTTTTTATGAAAAATATAGGTCGTCACAGATTATTTTCCTTTTTTCGATTAGACGCTTATTTAAGAAGATACAGCAAAAATAAGATTTTCATATGACAAATAGATTTTTTTATGAAAAATATAGGTCGTCACAGATTTTTATCCTTTTTTCGATTAGACGCTTATTTAAGAAGATACAGCAAAAATAAGATTTTCATATGAAAAATAGATTTTTTATGTAAAATATAGGTCGTCACAGATTATTGTCCTTTTTTCGATTAGACGCTTATTTAAGAAGATACAGCAAAAATAAGATTTTCATACTAAAAATAGATTTTTTATGAAAAATATAGGTCGTCACAGATTATTGTCCTTTTTTCGATTAGACGCTTATTTAAGAAGATACAGCAAAAATAAGATTTTCATATGAAAAATAGATTTTTTATGAAAAATATAGGTCGTCACAGATTATTGTCCTTTTTTCGATTAGACGCTTATTTAAGAAGATACAGCAAAAATAAGATTTTCATACTAAAAATAGATTTTTTATGAAAAATATAGGTCGTCACAGATTTTTATCCTTTTTTCGATTAGATGCTTATTTAAGAAGATACAGCAAAAATAAGATTTTCATGCTAAAAATAGATTTTTTATGAAAAATATAGGTCGTCACAGATTATTGTCCTTTTTTCGATTAGACGCTTATTTAAGAAGATACAGCAAAAATAAGATTTTCATACTAAAAATAGATTTTTTTATGAAAAATATAGGTCGTCACAGATTTTTATCCTTTTTTCGATTAGACGCTTATTTAAGAAGATACAGCAAAAATAAGATTTTCATACTAAAAATAGATTTTTTATGAAAAATATAGGTCGTCACAGATTATTGTCCTTTTTTCGATTAGACGCTTATTTAAGAAGATACAGCAAAAATAAGATTTTCATATGAAAAATAGATTTTTTATGAAAAATATAGGTCGTCACAGATTATTGTCCTTTTTTCGATTAGACGCTTATTTAAGAAGATACAGCAAAAATAAGATTTTCATATGAAAAATAGATTTTTTATGAAAAATATAGGTCGTCACAGATTATTGTCCTTTTTTCGATTAGACGCTTATTTAAGAAGATACAGCAAAAATAAGATTTTCATATGAAAAATAGATTTTTTATGAAAAATATAGGTCGTCACAGATTATTGTCCTTTTTTCGATTAGACGCTTATTTAAGAACATACAGCAAAAATAAGATTTTCATACTAAAAATAGATTTTTTATGAAAAATATAGGTCGTCACAGATTTTTATCCTTTTTTCGATTAGATGCTTATTTAAGAAGATACAGCAAAAATAAGATTTTCATGCTAAAAATAGATTTTTTATGAAAAATATAGGTCGTCACAGATTATTGTCCTTTTTTCGATTAGACGCTTATTTAAGAAGATACAGCAAAAATAAGATTTTCATACTAAAAATAGATTTTTTTATGAAAAATATAGGTCGTCCACAGATTATTGTCCTTTTTTCGATTAGACGCTTATTTAAGAAGATACAGCAAAAATAAGATTTTCATATGAAAAATAGATTTTTTATGAAAAATATAGGTCGTCACAGATTATTGTCCTTTTTTCGATTAGACGCTTATTTAAGAAGATACAGCAAAAATAAGATTTTCATATGAAAAATAGATTTTTTATGAAAAATATAGGTCGTCACAGATTATTGTCCTTTTTTCGATTAGACGCTTATTTTAAGAAGATACAGCAAAAATAAGATTTTCATACTAAAAATAGATTTTTTATGAAAAATATAGGTCGTCACAGATTATTGTCCTTTTTTCGATTAGACGCTTATTTAAGAAGATACAGCAAAAATAAGATTTTCATATGAAAAATAGATTTTTTATGAAAAATATAGGTCGTCACAGATTATTGTCCTTTTTTCGATTAGACGCTTATTTAAGAAGATACAGCAAAAATAAGATTTTCATATGAAAAATAGATTTTTTATGAAAAATATAGGTCGTCACAGATTATTGTCCTTTTTTCGATTAGACGCTTATTTAAGAAGATACAGCAAAAATAAGATTTTCATATGAAAAATAGATTTTTTATGAAAAATATAGGTCGTCACAGATCATTGTCCTTTTTTCGATTAGACGCTTATTAAGAAGATACAGCAAAAATAAGATTTTCATACTAAAAATAGATTTTTTATGAAAAATATAGGTCGTCACAGATTATTGTCCTTTTTTCGATTAGACGCTTATTTAAGAAGATACAGCAAAAAATAAGATTTTCATACTAAAAATAGATTTTTTTATGAAAAATATAGGTCGTCACAGATTATTGTCCTTTTTTCGATTAGACGCTTATTTAAGAAGATACAGCAAAAATAAGATTTTCATACTAAAAATAGATTTTTTATGAAAAATATAGGTCGTCACAGATTATTGTCCTTTTTTCGATTAGACGCTTATTTAAGAAGATACAGCAAAAATAAGATTTTCATACTAAAAATAGATTTTTTATGAAAAATATAGGTCGTCACAGATTTTTATCCTTTTTCGATTAGATGCTTATTTAAGAAGATACAGCAAAAATAAGATTTTCATACTAAAAATAGATTTTTTATGAAAAATATAGGTCGTCACAGATTATTGTCCTTTTTTCGATTAGACGCTTATTTAAGAAGATACAGCAAAAATAAGATTTTCATACTAAAAATAGATTTTTTTATGAAAAATATAGGTCGTCACAGATTATTGTCCTTTTTTCGATTAGACGCTTATTTAAGAAGATACAGCAAAAATAAGATTTTCATACTAAAAATAGATTTTTTATGAAAAATATAGGTCGTCACAGATTATTGTCCTTTTTCGATTAGACGCTTATTTAAGAAGATACAGCAAAAATAAGATTTTCATACTAAAAATAGATTTTTTATGAAAAATATAGGTCGTCACAGATTATTGTCCTTTTTTCGATTAGACGCTTATTTAAGAAGATACAGCAAAAATAAGATTTTCATATGAAAAATAGATTTTTTTATGAAAAATATAGGTCGTCACAGATTATTGTCCTTTTTTCGATTAGACGCTTATTTAAGAAGATACAGCAAAAATAAGATTTTCATAATAAAAATAGATTTTTTTATGAAAAATATAGGTCGTCACAGATTATTTTCCTTTTTTCGATTAGACGCTTATTTAAGAAGATACAGCAAAAATAAGATTTTCATACGACAAATAGATTTTTTTATGAAAAATATAGGTCGTCATAGATTTTTATCCTTTTTTCGATTAGACGCTTATTTAAGAAGATACAGCAAAAATAAGATTTTCATATGAAAAATAGATTTTTTATGTAAAATATAGGTCGTCACAGATTATTGTCCTTTTTTCGATTAGACGCTTATTTAAGAAGATACAGCAAAAATAAGATTTTCATACTAAAAATAGATTTTTTATGAAAAATATAGGTCGTCACAGATTATTGTCCTTTTTTCGATTAGACGCTTATTTAAGAAGATACAGCAAAAATAAGATTTTCATATGAAAAATAGATTTTTTATGAAAAATATAGGTCGTCACAGATTATTGTCCTTTTTTCGATTAGACGCTTATTTAAGAAGATACAGCAAAAATAAGATTTTCATACTAAAAATAGATTTTTTATGAAAAATATAGGTCGTCACAGATTTTTATCCTTTTTTCGATTAGACGCTTATTTAAGAAGATACAGCAAAAATAAGATTTTCATACTAAAAATAGATTTTTTTATGAAAAATATAGGTCGTCACAGATTTTTATCCTTTTTTCGATTAGACGCTTATTTAAGAAGATACAGCAAAAATAAGATTTTCATATGAAAAATAGATTTTTTATGTAAAATATAGGTCGTCACAGATTATTGTCCTTTTTTCGATTAGACGCTTATTTAAGAAGATACAGCAAAAATAAGATTTTCATACTAAAAATAGATTTTTTTATGAAAAATATAGGTCGTCACAGATTATTGTCCTTTTTTCGATTAGACGCTTATTTAAGAAGATACAGCAAAAATAAGATTTTCATACTAAAAATAGATTTTTTATGAAAAATATAGGTCGTCACAGATTATTGTCCTTTTTTCGATTAGACGCTTATTTAAGAAGATACAGCAAAAATAAGATTTTCATACTAAAAATAGATTTTTTATGAAAAATATAGGTCGTCACAGATTATTGTCCTTTTTTCGATTAGACGCTTATTTAAGAAGATACAGCAAAAATAAGATTTTCATATGAAAAATAGATTTTTTATGAAAAATATAGGTCGTCACAGATTATTGTCCTTTTTTCGATTAGACGCTTATTTAAGAAGATACAGCAAAAATAAGATTTTCATAATAAAAATAGATTTTTTTATGAAAAATATAGGTCGTCACAGATTATTTTCCTTTTTTCGATTAGACGCTTATTTAAGAAGATACAGCAAAAATAAGATTTTCATATGAAAAATAGATTTTTTATGTAAAATATAGGTCGTCACAGATTATTGTCCTTTTTTCGATTAGACGCTTATTTAAGAAGATACAGCAAAAATAAGATTTTCATACTAAAAATAGATTTTTTATGAAAAATATAGGTTGTCACAGATTATTGTCCTTTTTTCGATTAGACGCTTATTTAAGAAGATACAGCAAAAATAAGATTTTCATATGAAAAATAGATTTTTTATGAAAAATATAGGTCGTCACAGATTATTGTCCTTTTTTCGATTCGACGCTTGTTTATTAAGATACAGCAAAAATAAGATTTTCATACTAAAAATAGATTTTTTATGAAAAATATAGGTCGTCACAGATTTTTATCCTTTTTTCGATTAGACGCTTATTTAAGAAGATACAGCAAAAATAAGATTTTCATACTAAAAATAGATTTTTTTATGAAAAATATAGGTCGTCACAGATTTTTATCCTTTTTTCGATTAGACGCTTATTTAAGAAGATACAGCAAAAATAAGATTTTCATATGAAAAATAGATTTTTTATGTAAAATATAGGTCGTCACAGATTATTGTCCTTTTTTCGATTAGACGCTTATTTAAGAAGATACAGCAAAAATAAGATTTTCTTACTAAAAATAGATTTTTTATGAAAAATATAGGTCGTCACAGATTATTGTCCTTTTTTCGATTAGACGCTTATTTAAGAAGATACAGCAAAAATAAGATTTTCATATGAAAAATAGATTTTTTATGAAAAATATAGGTCGTCACAGATTATTGTCCTTTTTTCGATTAGACGCTTATTTAAGAAGATACAGCAAAAATAAGATTTTCATAATAAAAATAGATTTTTTTTATGAAAAATATAGGTCGTCACAGATTATTTTCCTTTTTTCGATTAGACGCTTATTTAAGAAGATACAGCAAAAATAAGATTTTCATACGACAAATAGATTTTTTATGAAAATATAGGTCGTCACAGATTTTTATACTTTTTTCGATTAGACGCTTATTTAAGAAGATACAGCAAAAATAAGATTTTCTTACTAAAAATAGATTTTTTATGAAAAATATAGGTCGTCACAGATTATTGTCCTTTTTTCGATTAGACGCTTATTTAAGAAGATACAGCAAAAATAAGATTTTCATATGAAAAATAGATTTTTTATGAAAAATATAGGTCGTCACAGATTATTGTCCTTTTTTCGATTAGACGCTTATTTAAGAAGATACAGCAAAAATAAGATTTTCATAATAAAAATAGATTTTTTTATGAAAAATATAGGTCGTCACAGATTATTTTCCTTTTTTCGATTAGACGCTTATTTAAGAAGATACAGCAAAAATAAGATTTTCATACGACAAATAGATTTTTTATGAAAATATAGGTCGTCACAGATTTTTATCCTTTTTTCGATTAGACGCTTATTTAAGAAGATACAGCAAAAATAAGATTTTCATACTAAAAATAGATTTTTTTATGAAAAATATAGGTCGTCACAGATTATTGTCCTTTTTTCGATTAGACGCTTATTTAAGAAGATACAGAAATAAGATTTTCATACTAAAAATAGATTTTTTTATGAAAAATATAGGTCGTCACAGATTTTTATCCTTTTTTCGATTAGACGCTTATTTAAGAAGATACAGCAAAAATAAGATTTTCATATGAAAAATAGATTTTTTATGTAAAATATAGGTCGTCACAGATTATTGTCCTTTTTTCGATTAGACGCTTATTTAAGAAGATACAGCAAAAATAAGATTTTCATACGACAAATAGATTTTTTATGAAAATATAGGTCGTCACAGATTTTTATCCTTTTTTCGATTAGACGCTTATTTAAGAAGATACAGCAAAAATAAGATTTTCTTACTAAAAATAGATTTTTTATGAAAAATATAGGTCGTCACAGATTATTGTCCTTTTTTCGATTAGACGCTTATTTAAGAAGATACAGCAAAAATAAGATTTTCATATGAAAAATAGATTTTTTATGAAAAATATAGGTCGTCACAGATTATTGTCCTTTTTTCGATTAGACGCTTATTTAAGAAGATACAGCAAAAATAAGATTTTCATAATAAAAATAGATTTTTTTATGAAAAATATAGGTCGTCACAGATTATTTTCCTTTTTTCGATTAGACGCTTATTTAAGAAGATACAGCAAAAATAAGATTTTCATACGACAAATAGATTTTTTATGAAAATATAGGTCGTCACAGATTTTTATCCTTTTTTCGATTAGACGCTTATTTAAGAAGATACAGCAAAAATAAGATTTTCATACTAAAAATAGATTTTTTTATGAAAAATATAGGTCGTCACAGATTATTGTCCTTTTTTCGATTAGACGCTTATTTAAGAAGATACAGAAATAAGATTTTCATACTAAAAATAGATTTTTTTATGAAAAATATAGGTCGTCACAGATTTTTATCCTTTTTTCGATTAGACGCTTATTTAAGAAGATACAGCAAAAATAAGATTTTCATATGAAAAATAGATTTTTTATGTAAAATATAGGTCGTCACAGATTATTGTCCTTTTTTCGATTAGACGCTTATTTAAGAAGATACAGCAAAAATAAGATTTTCATACTAAAAATAGATTTTTTATGAAAAATATAGGTCGTCACAGATTATTGTCCTTTTTTCGATTAGACGCTTATTTAAGAAGATACAGCAAAAATAAGATTTTCATATGAAAAATAGATTTTTTATGAAAAATATAGGTCCTCACAGATTATTGTCCTTTTTTCGATTAGACGCTTATTTAAGAAGATACAGCAAAAATAAGATTTTCATACTAAAAATAGATTTTTTATGAAAAATATAGGTCGTCACAGATTTTTATCCTTTTTTCGATTAGATGCTTATTTAAGAAGATACAGCAAAAATAAGATTTTCATACTAAAAATAGATTTTTTATGAAAAATATAGGTCGTCACAGATTATTGTCCTTTTTTCGATTAGACGCTTATTTAAGAAGATACAGCAAAAATAAGATTTTCATACTAAAAATAGATTTTTTTATGAAAAATATAGGTCGTCACAGATTATTGTCCTTTTTTCGATTAGACGCTTATTTAAGAAGATACAGCAAAAATAAGATTTTCATATGAAAAATAGATTTTTTATGAAAAATATAGGTCCTCACAGATTATTGTCCTTTTTTCGATTAGACGCTTATTTAAGAAGATACAGCAAAAATAAGATTTTCATACTAAAAATAGATTTTTTATGAAAAATATAGGTCGTCACAGATTTTTATCCTTTTTTCGATTAGATGCTTATTTAAGAAGATACAGCAAAAATAAGATTTTCATACTAAAAATAGATTTTTTATGAAAAATATAGGTCGTCACAGATTATTGTCCTTTTTTCGATTAGACGCTTATTTAAGAAGATACAGCAAAAATAAGATTTTCATACTAAAAATAGATTTTTTATGAAAAATATAGGTCGTCACAGATTTTTATCCTTTTTTCGATTAGACGCTTATTTAAGAAGATACAGCAAAAATAAGATTTTCATACTAAAAATAGATTTTTTTATGAAAAATATAGGTCGTCACAGATTTTTATCCTTTTTTCGATTAGACGCTTATTTAAGAAGATAAAGCAAAAATAAGATTTTCATAATAAAAATAGATTTTTTTATGAAAAATATAGGTCGTCACAGATTATTTTCCTTTTTTCGATTAGACGCTTATTTAAGAAGATACAGCAGAAATAAGATTTTCATATGAAAAATAGATTTTTTATGAAAAATATAGGTCGTCACAGATTATTGTCCTTTTTTCGATTAGACGCTTATTTAAGAAGATACAGCAAAAATAAGATTTTCATACTAAAAATAGATTTTTTTATGAAAAATATAGGTCGTCACAGATTATTGTCCTTTTTTCGATTAGACGCTTATTTAAGAAGATACAGCAAAAATAAGATTTTCATACTAAAAATAGATTTTTTATGAAAAATATAGGTCGTCACAGATTATTGTCCTTTTTTCGATTAGACGCTTATTTAAGAAGATACAGCAAAAATAAGATTTTCATATGAAAAATAGATTTTTTATGAAAAATATAGGTCGTCACAGATTATTGTCCTTTTTTCGATTAGACGCTTATTTAAGAAGATACAGCCAAAATAAGATTTTCATACTAAAAATAGATTTTTTATGAAAAATATAGGTCGTCACAGATTTTTATCCTTTTTTCGATTAGACGCTTATTTAAGAAGATACAGCAAAAATAAGATTTTCATACTAAAAATAGATTTTTTATGAAAAATATAGGTCGTCACAGATTATTGTCCTTTTTTCGATTAGACGCTTATTTAAGAAGATACAGCAAAAATAAGATTTTCATATGAAAAATAGATTTTTTATGAAAAATTTAGGTCGTCACAGATTATTGTCCTTTTTTCGATTAGACGCTTATTTAAGAAGATACAGCAAAAATAAGATTTTCATACTAAAAATAGATTTTTTATGAAAAATATAGGTCGTCACAGATTTTTATCCTTTTTTCGATTAGATGCTTATTTAAGAAGATACAGCAAAAATAAGATTTTCATACTAAAAATAGATTTTTTATGAAAAATATAGGTCGTCACAGATTATTGTCCTTTTTTCGATTAGACGCTTATTTAAGAAGATACAGCAAAAATAAGATTTTCATAATAAAAATAGATTTTTTTATGAAAAATATAGGTCGTCACAGATTATTTTCCTTTTTTCGATTAGACGCTTATTTAAGAAGATACAGCAAAAATAAGATTTTCATACGACAAATAGATTTTTTTATGAAAAATATAGGTCGTCACAGATTTTTATCCTTTTTTCGATTAGACGCTTATTTAAGAAGATACAGCAAAAATAAGATTTTCATATGAAAAATAGATTTTTTATGTAAAATATAGGTCGTCACAGATTATTGTCCTTTTTTCGATTAGACGCTTATTTAAGAAGATACAGCAAAAATAAGATTTTCATACTAAAAATAGATTTTTTATGAAAAATATAGGTCGTCACAGATTATTGTCCTTTTTTCGATTAGACGCTTATTTAAGAAGATACAGAAATAAGATTTTCATACTAAAAATAGATTTTTTTATGAAAAATATAGGTCGTCACAGATTTTTATCCTTTTTTCGATTAGACGCTTATTTAAGAAGATACAGCAAAAATAAGATTTTCATATGAAAAATAGATTTTTTATGTAAAATATAGGTCGTCACAGATTATTGTCCTTTTTTCGATTAGACGCTTATTTAAGAAGATACAGCAAAAATAAGATTTTCATACTAAAAATAGATTTTTTATGAAAAATATAGGTCGTCACAGATTATTGTCCTTTTTTCGATTAGACGCTTATTTAAGAAGATACAGCAAAAATAAGATTTTCATATGAAAAATAGATTTTTTATGAAAAATATAGGTCGTCACAGATTATTGTCCTTTTTTCGATTAGACGCTTATTTAAGAAGATACAGCAAAAATAAGATTTTCATACTAAAAATAGATTTTTTATGAAAAATATAGGTCGTCACAGATTTTTATCCTTTTTTCGTTTAGATGCTTATTTAAGAAGATACAGCAAAAATAAGATTTTCATACTAAAAATAGATTTTTTATGAAAAATATAGGTCGTCACAGATTATTGTCCTTTTTTCGATTAGACGCTTATTTAAGAAGATACAGCAAAAATAAGATTTTCATACTAAAAATAGATTTTTTTATGAAAAATATAGGTCGTCACAGATTATTGTCCTTTTTTCGATTAGACGCTTATTTAAGAAGATACAGCAAAAATAAGATTTTCATACTAAAAATAGATTTTTTATGAAAAATATAGGTCGTCACAGATTTTTATCCTTTTTTCGATTAGATGCTTATTTAAGAAGATACAGCAAAAATTAAATTTTCATACTAAAAATAGATTTTTTATGAAAAATATAGGTCGTCACAGATTATTGTCCTTTTTTCGATTAGACGCTTATTTAAGAAGATACAGCAAAAATAAGATTTTCATACTAAAAATAGATTTTTTATGAAAAATATAGGTCGTCACAGATTATTGTCCTTTTTTCGATTAGACGCTTATTTAAGAAGATACAGCAAAAATAAGATTTTCATACTAAAAATAGATTTTTTTATGAAAAATATAGGTCGTCACAGATTATTGTCCTTTTTTCGATTAGACGCTTATTTAAGAAGATACAGCAAAAATAAGATTTTCATACTAAAAATAGATTTTTTATGAAAAATATAGGTCGTCACAGATTATTGTCCTTTTTTCGATTAGACGCTTATTTAAGAAGATACAGCAAAAATAAGATTTTCATACTAAAAATAGATTTTTTATGAAAAATATAGGTCGTCACAGATTATTGTCCTTTTTTCGATTAGACGCTTATTTAAGAAGATAGAGCAAAAATAAGATTTTCATATGAAAAATAGATTTTTTATGAAAAATATAGGTCGTCACAGATTATTGTCCTTTTTTCGATTAGACGCTTATTTAAGAAGATACAGCAAAAATAAGATTTTCATATGAAAAATAGATTTTTTATGAAAAATATAGGTCGTCACAGATTTTTATCCTTTTTTCGATTAGATGCTTATTTAAGAAGATACAGCAAAAATTAGATTTTCATACTAAAAATAGATTTTTTATGAAAAATATAGGTCGTCACAGATTATTGTCCTTTTTTCGATTAGACGCTTATTTAAGAAGATACAGCAAAAATAAGATTTTCATACTAAAAATAGATTTTTTATGAAAAATATAGGTCGTCACAGATTATTGTCCTTTTTTCGATTAGACGCTTATTTAAGAAGATACAGCAAAAATAAGATTTTCATACTAAAAATAGATTTTTTTTGAAAAATATAGGTCGTCACAGATTTTTATCCTTTTTTCGATTAGACGCTTATTTAAGAAGATACAGCAAAAATTAGATTTTCATACTAAAAATAGATTTTTTATGAAAAATATAGGTCGTCACAGATTATTGTCCTTTTTTCGATTAGACGCTTATTTAAGAAGATACAGCAAAAATAAGATTTTCATACTAAAAATAGATTTTTTATGAAAAATATAGGTCGTCACAGATTATTGTCCTTTTTTCGATTAGACGCTTATTTAAGAAGATACAGCAAAAATAAGATTTTCATATGAAAAATAGATTTTTTATGAAAAATATAGGTCGTCACAGATTATTGTCCTTTTTTCGATTAGACGCTTATTTAAGAAGATACAGCAAAAATAAGATTTTCATATGAAAAATAGATTTTTTATGGGTCGTCACAGATTTTTATCCTTTTTTCGATTAGATGCTTATTTAAGAAGATACAGCAAAAATAAGATTTTCATACTAAAAATAGATTTTTTATGAAAAATATAGTTCGTCACAGATTATTGTCCTTTTTTCGATTAGACGCTTATTTAAGAAGATACAGCAAAAATAAGATTTTCATACTAAAAATAGATTTTTTATGAAAAATATAGGTCGTCACAGATTATTGTCCTTTTTTCGATTAGACGCTTATTTAAGAAGATACAGCAAAAATAAGATTTTCATACGACAAATAGATTTTTTATGAAAAATATAGGTCGTCACAGAATTTTATCCTTTTTTCGATTAGACGCTTATTTAAGAAGATACAGCAAAAATAAGATTTTCATACTAAAAATAGATTTTTTATGAAAAATATAGGTCGGCACAGATTATTGTCCTTTTTTCGATTAGACGCTTATTTAAGAAGATACAGCAAAAATAAGATTTTCAAATGAAAAATAGATTTTTTATGAAAAACATAGGTCGTCACAGATTATTGTCCTTTTTTCGATTAGACGCTTATTTAAGAAGATACAGCAAAAATAAGATTTTCATACTAAAAATAGATTTTTTATGAAAAATATAGGTCGTCACAGATTATTGTCCTTTTTTCGATTAGACGCTTATTTAAGAAGATACAGCAAAAATAAGATTTTCATATGAAAAATAGATTTTTTATGAAAAATATAGGTCGTCACAGATTTTTATCCTTTTTTCGATTAGATGCTTATTTAAGAAGATACAGCAAAAATAAGATTTTCATACTAAAAATAGATTTTTTATGAAAAATATAGGTCGTCACAGATTTTTATCCTTTTTTCGATTAGATGCTTATTTAAGAAGATACAGCAAAAATAAGATTTTCATACTAAAAATAGATTTTTTATGAAAAATATAGGTCGTCACAGATTATTGGCCTTTTTTCGATTAGACGCTTATTTAAGAAGATACAGCAAAAATAAGATTTTCATACTAAAAATAGATTTTTTATGAAAAATATAGGTCGTCACAGATTATTGTCCTTTTTTCGATTAGACGCTTATTTAAGAAGATACAGCAAAAATAAGATTTTCATACTAAAAATAGATTTTTTATGAAAAATATAGGTCGTCACAGATTATTGTCCTTTTTTCGATTAGACGCTTATTTAAGAAGGTACAGCAAAAATAAGATTTTCATATGAAAAATAGATTTTTTATGAAAAATATAGGTCGTCACAGATTGTTATCCTTTTTTCGATTAGATGCTTATTTAAGAAGATACAGCAAAAATAAGATTTTCATACTAAAAATAGATTTTTTATGAAAAATATAGGTCGTCACAGATTATTGTCCTTTTTTCGATTAGACGCTTATTTAAGAAGATACAGCAAAAATAAGATTTTCATACTAAAAATAGATTTTTTATGAAAAATATAGGTCGTCACAGATTATTGTCCTTTTTTCGATTAGACGCTTATTTAAGAAGATACAGCAAAAATAAGATTTTCATACTAAAAATAGATTTTTTATGAAAAATATAGGTCGTCACAGATTATTGTCCTTTTTTCGATTAGACGCTTATTTAAGAAGATACAGCAAAAATAAGATTTTCATACTAAAAATAGATTTTTTATGAAAAATATAGGTCGTCACAGATTATTGTCCTTTTTTCGATTAGACGCTTATTTAAGAAGATAGAGCAAAAATAAGATTTTCATATGAAAAATAGATTTTTTATGAAAAATATAGGTCGTCACAGATTATTGTCCTTTTTTCGATTAGACGCTTATTTAAGAAGATAGAGCAAAAATAAGATTTTCATATGAAAAATAGATTTTTTATGAAAAATATAGGTCGTCACAGATTTTTATCCTTTTTTCGATTAGATGCTTATTTAAGAAGATACAGCAAAAATAAGATTTTCATATGAAAAATAGATTTTTTATGTAAAATATAGGTCGTCACAGATTATTGTCCTTTTTTCGATTAGACGCTTATTTAAGAAGATACAGCAAAAATAAGATTTTCATACTAAAAATAGATTTTTTTATGAAAAATATAGGTCGTCACAGATTTTTATCCTTTTTTCGATTAGACGCTTATTTAAGAAGATACAGCAAAAATAAGATTTTCATACTAAAAATAGATTTTTTTATGAAAAATATAGGTCGTCACAGATTTTTATCCTTTTTTCGATTAGACGCTTATTTAAGAAGATACAGCAAAAATAAGATTTTCATATGAAAAATAGATTTTTTATGTAAAATATAGGTCGTCACAGATTATTGTCCTTTTTTCGATTAGACGCTTATTTAAGAAGATACAGCAAAAATAAGATTTTCATACTAAAAATAGATTTTTTATGAAAAATATAGGTCGTCACAGGTTATTGTCCTTTTTTCGATTAGACGCTTATTTAAGAAGATACAGCAAAAATAAGATTTTCATATGAAAAATAGATTTTTTATGAAAAATATAGGTCGTCACAGATTATTGTCCTTTTTTCGATTAGACGCTTATTTAAGAAGATACAGCAAAAATAAGATTTTCATACTAAAAATAGATTTTTTATGAAAAATATAGGTCGTCACAGATTATTGTCCTTTTTTCGATTAGACGCTTATTTAAGAAGATACAGCAAAAATAAGATTTTCATATGAAAAATAGATTTTTTATGAAAAATATAGGTCGTCACAGATTTTTATCCTTTTTTCGATTAGATGCTTATTTAAGAAGATACAGCAAAAATAAGATTTTCATACTAAAAATAGATTTTTTATGAAAAATATAGGTCGTCACAGATTTTTATCCTTTTTTCGATTAGATGCTTATTTAAGAAGATACAGCAAAAATAAGATTTTCATACTAAAAATAGATTTTTTATGAAAAATATAGGTCGTCGCAGATTATTGGCCTTTTTTCGATTAGACGCTTATTTAAGAAGATACAGCAAAAATAAGATTTTCATACTAAAAATAGATTTTTTATGAAAAATATAGGTCGTCACAGATTATTGTCCTTTTTTCGATTAGACGCTTATTTAAGAAGATACAGCAAAAATAAGATTTTCATATGAAAAATAGATTTTTTATGAAAAATATAGGTCGTCACAGATTATTGTCCTTTTTTTCGATTAGACGCTTATTTAAGAAGATACAGCAAAAATAAGATTTTCATATGAAAAATAGATTTTTTATGAAAAATATAGGTCGTCACAGATTTTTATCCTTTTTTCGATTAGACGCTTATTTAAGAAGATACAGCAAAAATAAGATTTTCATACTAAAAATAGATTTTTTATGAAAAATATAGGTCGTCACAGATTTTTATCCTTTTTTCGATTAGACGCTTATTTAAGAAGATACAGCAAAAATAAGATTTTCATACTAAAAATAGATTTTTTTTATGAAAAATATAGGTCGTCACAGATTATTGTCCTTTTTTCGATTAGACGCTTATTTAAGAAGATACAGCAAAAATAAGATTTTCATACGACAAATAGATTTTTTATGAAAAATATAGGTCGTCACAGATTTTTATCCTTTTTTCGATTAGACGCTTATTTAAGAAGATACAGCAAAAATAAGATTTTCATACTAAAAATAGATTTTTTTTTATGAAAAATATAGGTCGTCACAGATTATTGTCCTTTTTTCGATTAGACACTTATTTAAGAAGATACAGCAAAAATAAGATTTTCATATTAAAAATAGATTTTTTATGTAAAATATAGGTCGTCACAGATTATTGTCCTTTTTTCGATTAGACACTTATTTAAGAAGATACAGCAAAAATAAGGTTTTCATACTAAAAATAGATTTTTTATGAAAAATATAGGTCGTCACAGATTTTTATCGTTTTTTCGATTAGACGCTTATTTAAGAAGATACAGCAAAAATAAGATTTTCATACGACAAATAGATTTTTTATGAAAAATATAGGTCGTCACAGATTTTTATCCTTTTTTCGATTAGACGCTTATTTAAGAAGATACAGCAAAAATAAGATTTTCATACTAAAAATAGATTTTTTATGAAAAATATAGGTCGTCACAGATTTTTATCCTTTTTTCGATTAGACGCTTATTTAAGAAGATACAGCAAAAATAAGATTTTCATACTAAAAATAGATTTTTTATGAAAAATATAGGTCGTCACAGATTATTGTCCTTTTTTCGATTAGACGCTTATTTAAGAAGATACAGCAAAAATAAGATTTTCAAATGAAAAATAGATTTTTTATGAAAAATATAGGTCGTCACAGATTATTGTCCTTTTTTCGATTAGACGCTTATTTAAGAAGATACAGCAAAAATAAGATTTTCATACGACAAATAGATTTTTTATGAAAATATAGGTCGTCACAGATTTTTATCCTTTTTTCGATTAGACGCTTATTTAAGAAGATACAGCAAAAATAAGATTTTCATACTAAAAATAGATTTTTTTATGAAAAATATAGGTCGTCACAGATTTTTACCCTTTTTTCGATTAGACGCTTATTTAAGAAGATACAGCAAAAATAAGATTTTCATATGAAAAATAGATTTTTTATGAAAAATATAGGTCGTCACAGATTATTGTCCTTTTTTCGATTAGACGCTTATTTAAGAAGATACAGCAAAAATAAGATTTTCATATGAAAAATAGATTTTTTATGTAAAATATAGGTCGTCACAGATTATTGTCCTTTTTTCGATTAGACGCTTATTTAAGAAGATACAGCAAAAATAAGATTTGAAAAATAGATTTTTTATGTAAAATATAAGTCGTCACAGATTATTGTCCTTTTTTCGATTAGACGCTTATTTAAGAAGATACAGCAAAAATAAGATTTTCATATGAAAAATAGATTTTTTATGAAAAATATAGGTCGTCACAGATTATTGTCCTTTTTTCGATTAGACGCTTATTTAAGAAGATACAGCAAAAATAAGATTTTCATACTAAAAATAGATTTTTTATGAAAAATATAGGTCGTCACAGATTATTGGCCTTTTTTCGATTAGACGCTTATTTAAGAAGATACAGCAAAAATAAGATTTTCATACTAAAAATAGATTTTTTATGAAAAATATAGGTCGTCACAGATTATTGTCCTTTTTTCGATTAGACGCTTATTTAAGAAGATACAGCAAAAATAAGATTTTCATATGAAAAATAGATTTTTTATGAAAAATATAGGTCGTCACAGATTATTGTCCTTTTTTCGATTAGACGCTTATTTAAGAAGATACAGCAAAAATAAGATTTTCATATGAAAAATAGATTTTTTATGAAAAATATAGGTCGTCACAGATTTTTATCCTTTTTTCGATTAGATGCTTATTTAAGAAGATACAGCAAAAATAAGATTTTCATACTAAAAATAGATTTTTTATGAAAAATATAGGTCGTCACAGATTTTTATCCTTTTTTCGATTAGATGCTTATTTAAGAAGATACAGCAAAAATAAGATTTTCATACGACAAATAGATTTTTTATGAAAAATATAGGTCGTCACAGATTTTTATCCTTTTTTCGATTAGACGCTTATTTAAGAAGATACAGCAAAAATAAGATTTTCATATTAAAAATAGATTTTTTATGTAAAATATAGGTCGTCACAGATTATTGTCCTTTTTTCGATTAGACACTTATTTAAGAAGATACAGCAAAAATAAGATTTTCATACTAAAAATAGATTTTTTATGAAAAATATAGGTCGTCACAGATTTTTATCCTTTTTTCGATTAGACGCTTATTTAAGAAGATACAGCAAAAATAAGATTTTCATACTAAAAATAGATTTTTTTTATGAAAAATATAGGTCGTCACAGATTATTGTCCTTTTTTCGATTAGACGCTTATTTAAGAAGATACAGCAAAAATAAGATTTTCATACGACAAATAGATTTTTTATGAAAAATATAGGTCGTCACAGATTTTTATCCTTTTTTCGATTAGACGCTTATTTAAGAAGATACAGCAAAAATAAGATTTTCATATTAAAAATAGATTTTTTATGTAAAATATAGGTCGTCACAGATTATTGTCCTTTTTTCGATTAGACACTTATTTAAGAAGATACAGCAAAAATAAGATTTTCATATTAAAAATAGATTTTTTATGTAAAATATAGGTCGTCACAGATTATTGTCCTTTTTTCGATTAGACACTTATTTAAGAAGATACAGCAAAAATAAGATTTTCATACGACAAATAGATTTTTTATGAAAAATATAGGTCGTCACAGATTTTTATCCTTTTTTCGATTAGACGCTTATTTAAGAAGATACAGCAAAAATAAGATTTTCATACTAAAAATAGATTTTTTTTTATGAAAAATATAGGTCGTCACAGATTATTGTCCTTTTTTCGATTAGACACTTATTTAAGAAGATACAGCAAAAATAAGATTTTCATATTAAAAATAGATTTTTTATGTAAAATATAGGTCGTCACAGATTATTGTCCTTTTTTCGATTAGACACTTATTTAAGAAGATACAGCAAAAATAAGATTTTCATACGACAAATAGATTTTTTATGAAAAATATAGGTCGTCACAGATTTTTATCGTTTTTTCGATTAGACGCTTATTTAAGAAGATACAGCAAAAATAAGATTTTCATATGAAAAATAGATTTTTTATGAAAAATATAGGTCGTCACAGATTTTTATCGTTTTTTCGATTAGACGCTTATTTAAGAAGATACAGCAAAAATAAGATTTTCATACTAAAAATAGATTTTTTATGAAAAATATAGGTCGTCACAGATTTTTATCGTTTTTTCGATTAGACGCTTATTTAAGAAGATACAGCAAAAATAAGATTTTCATACGACAAATAGATTTTTTATGCAAAATATAGGTCGTCACAGATTTTTATCCTTTTTTCGATTAGACGCTTATTTAAGAAGATACAGCAAAAATAAGATTTTCATACTAAAAATAGATTTTTTATGAAAAATATAGGTCGTCACAGATTTTTATCCTTTTTTCGATTAGACGCTTATTTAAGAAGATACAGCAAAAATAAGATTTTCATACTAAAAATAGATTTTTTTTTATGAAAAATATAGGTCGTCACAGATTATTGTCCTTTTTTCGATTAGACACTTATTTAAGAAGATACAGCAAAAATAAGATTTTCATACTAAAAATAGATTTTTTATGAAAAATATAGGTCGTCACAGATTTTTATCGTTTTTTCGATTAGACGCTTATTTAAGAAGATACAGCAAAAATAAGATTTTCATACTAAAAATAGCTTTTTTTATGAAAAATATAGGTCGTCACAGATTATTGTCCTTTTTTCGATTAGACGCTTATTTAAGAAGATACAGCAAAAATAAGATTTTCATATTAAAAATAGATTTTTTATGTAAAATATAGGTCGTCACAGATTTTTATCCTTTTTTCGATTAGACGCTTATTTAAGAAGATACAGCAAAAATAAGATTTTCATACTAAAAATAGCATTTTTTATGTAAAATATAGGTCGTCACAGATTATTGTCCTTTTTTCGATTAGACACTTATTTAAGAAGATACAGCAAAAATAAGATTTTCATACGACAAATAGATTTTTTATGAAAAATATAGGTCGTCACAGATTTTTATCGTTTTTTCGATTAGACGCTTATTTAAGAAGATACAGCAAAAATAAGATTTTCATATGAAAAATAGATTTTTTATGAAAAATATAGGTCGTCACAGATTTTTATCGTTTTTTCGATTAGACGCTTATTTAAGAAGATACAGCAAAAATAAGATTTTCATACTAAAAATAGATTTTTTATGAAAAATATAGGTCGTCACAGATTTTTATCGTTTTTTCGATTAGACGCTTATTTAAGAAGATACAGCAAAAATAAGATTTTCATACGACAAATAGATTTTTTATGAAAAATATAGGTCGTCACAGATTTTTATCCTTTTTTCGATTAGACGCTTATTTAAGAAGATACAGCAAAAATAAGATTTTCATACTAAAAATAGATTTTTTATGAAAAATATAGGTCGTCACAGATTTTTATCCTTTTTTCGATTAGACGCTTATTTAAGAAGATACAGCAAAAATAAGATTTTCATACTAAAAATAGATTTTTTATGAAAAATATAGGTCGTCACAGATTTTTATCGTTTTTTCGATTAGACGCTTATTTAAGAAGATACAGCAAAAATAAGATTTTCATACGACAAATAGATTTTTTATGAAAAATATAGGTCGTCACAGATTTTTATCCTTTTTTCGATTAGACGCTTATTTAAGAAGATACAGCAAAAATAAGATTTTCATACTAAAAATAGCTTTTTTTATGAAAAATATAGGTCGTCACAGATTATTGTCCTTTTTTCGATTAGACGCTTATTTAAGAAGATACAGCAAAAATAAGATTTTCATATTAAAAATAGATTTTTTATGTAAAATATAGGTCGTCACAGATTTTTATCCTTTTTTCGATTAGACGCTTATTAAAGAAGATACAGCAAAAATAAGATTTTCATACTAAAAATAGATTTTTTTATGAAAAATATAGGTCGTCACAGATTGTTGTCCTTTTTTCGATTAGACGCTTATTTAAGAAGATACAGCAAAAATAAGATTTTCATACGACAAATAGATTTTTTATGAAAAATATAGGTCGTCACAGATTTTTATCCTTTTTTCGATTAGACGCTTATTTAAGAAGATACAGCAAAAATAAGATTTTCATACTAAAAATAGATTTTTTTATGAAAAATATAGGTCGTCAGAGATTGTTGTCCTTTTTTCGATTAGATGCTTATTTAAGAAGATACAGCAAAAATAAGATTTTCATACTAAAAATAGATTTTTTATGAAAAATATAGGTCGTCACAGATTTTTATCCTTTTTTCGATTAGACGCTTATTTAAGAAGATACAGCAAAAATAAGATTTTCATACTAAAAATAGATTTTTTTATGAAAAATATAGGTCGTCAGAGATTGTTGTCCTTTTTTCGATTAGATGCTTATTTAAGAAGATACAGCAAAAATAAGATTTTCATACTAAAAATAGATTTTTTATGAAAAATATAGGTCGTCACAGATTTTTATCGTTTTTTCGATTAGACGCTTATTTAAGAAGATACAGCAAAAATAAGATTTTCATACGACAAATAGATTTTTTATGAAAAATATAGGTCGTCACAGATTTTTATCCTTTTTTCGATTAGACGCTTATTTAAGAAGATACAGCAAAAATAAGATTTTCATATTAAAAATAGATTTTTTATGTAAAATATAGGTCGTCACAGATTTTTATCCTTTTTTCGATTAGACGCTTATTAAAGAAGATACAGCAAAAATAAGATTTTCATACTAAAAATAGATTTTTTTATGAAAAATATAGGTCGTCACAGATTGTTGTCC